>VDFB02000015.1:194933111-195003516 GCA_007258455.2 Sequoia sempervirens | reverse complement strand
TGACCTACACGATCATCGGATATCCTAGTGGTGGCAGCCGCAATGTCACCTACAGTGTCAATTGCTTCCTTTTGGGAAGCAACAACAACCTCATCTGCTATGGGGGCTAGAACTGGGGTGAGAGCAGGAGACCTATCACCAACTAATACCCTAAACATTGGGGGTGGTCTATCTGCTCGACGATAGGTGGGCCTATTAGCAATCCTACACCCACGACCCGGTATATGGTGGAGCGTCGAGTGAAAGTTAACTTTGAGGCCCAAATGGACCTCAGCATACAACTGCTGAACAAAATACAATGGAATATGGTCATTGTTTTGGTATAGACCATGTGTTGCGAGAAATCGTGGGTAGATCAATGAGGCCATAGCATGATCAACACATCTAGTGACCTAGTATCCCCTAACCTTACGCACATTTTGATAAAATGGAAAACAAGTGGCTTTTATCATTTCTTTGGTGACACTATCTTGTATTTGTTTAAGGGGAACGTCACCATGTACTTCTTCCCGCATGCGGGAAAGAATAGCAACTACTCTATCTGGGGAATATGCACTAGTCCTCTCAAGTTCATCTTTTAATTTTTCTAGACTATGCAATATTAACATGCATGGTTCACTATATATCCCCGGGTTTGCACCATGTGCTAATGAATCTCTCAATTTTTTAATCTCATTAGTGGTATTTCCAAACAAATTTCACAGGTGGAACATCTTCATTTTCCATGTTATATATGTATGTACACCTAAAGAAGCAATGAGACCTTGGTAAATAATATATCTAGATATAGAGAATATATTTATCTAAAACAGTTCTAATAATTCATCTACTCATCAATAATATTTTCATACCATTAACAATTTAAAAAGAATTGGAAGACAACTATAATCTATAACATAGCATCCTTAAATGGTTCAAATTTTAAATGAAACAATGAAAGAAAGAATAAGAAAACAAATATTAGTGTAAAATTATTTGAAAATAATTGGGGATAAAAATATCTAATAGTTTTTAACATAAATGAACTTCAAAATAGGATTATGTAAGTGAAAAAAAAGTTCTATTGCCTTCATTGAACCTAAATTTATCTAGTTAAGATATGTCTAAAATTAAGAATTCACACTAGTTAAGATAGCACATAAACACTATTATTTGTCAGCTCATTGTTGCTTGCAAAACTTTTGTTACCATCTTAGCATCCCTAATAAGATTATCAATAAAATACTTTTCTTACTCGGGTGATTTTATTTGTGACTTATTTTACTATGACGACCCCCCTTTATATTACCCTCAATAATAGTATCACTATTTGTTATTAATATATTTAATTTTAATTCTTTTATCTAACTCTTATATATTGTTATAGCATTTATTTAATTATTCATCTCTATTACAAAAATAATTATATGATTAAATATATTGCATACTTGTTATAAATATCTCACTAATCCAACCATACATTTTATATATGTTAAAAAATATATAATTTAACAATTTATACAACTTCTAATTATGATAAAGACAAGAATCTTAACCTATACCATTATTTTGAGTTTGGTTTAATAAAAATTGAAAAAAATTATAATCATAAAAAAAACAATGAATAAACTAAGGATCATTTTAACAATGGTGAATTAGTGCCTAAAGATTGGCCTAAAAAATTATAATATTCAACATTATCATCACAAATTATATATGAAAACTAAGGATCATTTGGTTATATATGTTTTCATAGATTTAAAATTTGAATATTTATTACTATAACATACAATTCATTACAATTATATTTTTAAATAATATTGTAATAATTTATTATGTCTTTGAAATTTGTTTTGTGGATTTTAATGTTGTTTTTTAAATTTAAGTTAGAGCAAGTAGAATCTAATGAGATACCTTAAAAAGATTCAAGTTTTATAATTTAAATCTCCCTCTTATAAATATAGTTTTTTCTAGTCTTAAAATTTCTTGTGTCATCTGTTCAATTATTTTAGCTATGGATTTAGCCACAATCTTGTAGGAGGTATTAAGAAGAGTAATTAGTATCCACCCTCAGATAAAAAAAAATATTTTTCCTTTAGGAATTAATTTATCAACCCTTGATTAATAGAATTTAAATGATGGATCCCTTTGATAAAGCTACTTTTTATACCTCATAGAGTCCTCCTTGATGAATGGACATATTTTTTTAAGGAATTGTGTAGCTAAACCATCTATTCCAAGACTTTTTGATTATTCAAATCCTTCAAGCAAATATCAACCTCCTCAAGGGTGAATAAATTATCTAAATGTGCCTATTTTTTGAGACCAATTATTTTGGGTATGCAAGTGCTAATCAATTCCTCAACTATATCTTGACGTGGATCTCCTTCAACTAGCTCAATTAAAAATTATTTGTAATGTTGGAGGAAAATGGATTTAATATCATTAGAGTTGTCATGGAACTACCTCTCTTGATCAACAATAGATATTATCCACTCTCGAGAATGTAAATATGTTTGAGATAACTAAAAACATAATTTGTATCCCTTATATCCTTTCATCCAATGTAGCCTATCTCTTAATTGAGATCCTCTACCACAATTAAGTTCAAATCTTCCAAGTTTTATTTCAACGGAAGCAACCACTCATTGTAGAAAAGTTATTAGTAAGTGCTAAATCCAAAACAAGTTTTTTTTTTCTATTTGGATCCATTTTTTTTTTCCATTCTAGATCTCTTTCTCTAGCCATATTCTTATTGTAAGATCATAGTAAGGTAGTGCAATAGATTTAATCGCATTATTCCACAATTGTATCCACTTACCATTTTGATGAGGTCTAAGAACATCAACCAACTTTAGGGATATTAGGGAAGCAAGGTGATCAATTTGATTGAGGTGGGAAGTGTTGAGCTTGAAGGATAGATTATTAGGTATGAGGAATAAGAAGTTTGAAAAGTTTAAAGAATTGGGAGGTGATATGTGAGATACGTTTAATACAATCTACTTAAATACGGGTGTTTTGTGGAGAGGGGACAATGGAAACAGAAATAACTAAGTTGTAATCTATCAATAAAACTAAGTTTCCCTTAGTTCACCATCTCTTTAGTTGGTCCAAGTGAACTAGTGATCAGTATAAGAATATTTTTTGTCTAAAATGGGATCTAAACCCCTCATGGTATTTCTAGTTAGGATGTAGGAATTCAATTATTTTTTAGAGAGTTTATGAGAACTAAACCAACTTGTATCTTGGTTTTTTCCACCATATCATATTCACCTCCTTGTAGCCTTTTAGTCATAGGGAGGGCATAAAAATCCATTCCCACAATTTAACTTGAGATGAGGAGTCGTTAAGCATACAATAAAGAAAAAATGAATAGGTATTCCTTGGATTAGTAGTAATCACTAAGCACAATTGTTGTTGGGATCCACTCCCCAATAGATGATAAACTTAGCCAAGTATTGGGAAAGGTGAGTCAACCTTGCATCCTACTATTTTGATTTATTATTTTGTCCTCATATTAGGAAATGAAGCATCTCACTTTTTGTTGGTAGTTATTTGTCATTTGTTGAATGATTCAAGGGAGGTGTCTAATATGTTCTAAGAGCATATAATATCATTATAGCTTTATAAGATGAAACCATCTTATGACATATTCTTATGACATTTAAGAGCATGACTATAGAATATTTACAGTAAAGTATTGACCAACATTATGAAAAATCATAAGAAATATTTTAAGAAATAGCAACTGTGTCAAGGAAAAAGATGTGGACATTTACAAGAACTTTTTTTAAAGAAAAAGTTGGAGACCACTTATAATTTTATTTATAAATAATATTTTACATATAGCTGGTTCAAGCAGACATACTGGCGGGAAAGAACCAGCAAGAAAACCCCCAGTTGCAGTTCGAGTAAATTTTTTTACAAAATATCAAAAAGACCAGTGAGGTCCTAGTACAAATGACCAATTTTCTGATTACAACGTTACAAAAGCACATTGGTTGAATACATCAGTACATATGCACATTCTCTTATGCACCCAAAATAGCCAAAAGAAGACATCATACTAGATATACCCGTGACCCGAATACATAACACAATGGAGATTACAAAACCTTACTAAACATAATACTGATAAGCTAGGAAGCCACTTTCAAAAAGATGTAGATTTTCCACCAACATGTTGAAAGCCATTAACCGAGCTTTCTTTTGTTTCCACTTGTTTACCTTTGTGTTGGCGATCATGCTCAAATGAAGGTTTTGATTTGTTAATATCAAGCACATAACGATAACAAAATTTCTTTTTGGATGAAGATGGAAGTTGCAAATCATGAATGCAAACATGACTTCTCAAGAAAGAAATGGCATTGATATTTTCTTTTTAAATCATCAATCTCCTCCATGGAAATGGTAGATCTGTATCTGTTTAGAACTTGGTAGATATGTGAAGAAGTGTCATGCATTGTGGATAATAACATGCCTTGGAATATGTCAACATAGGTCTCTTCTTATGAAACAAAACCTTCTTTGAATAATTAACATTAGAAATTAATACCGTTTGGCGATCATATTGTATAATCACACTAGAAACCAACAATGGAAGATTGAGAGTCTCAACTAAGAATTCCACCTTATAGATAACATTCATACTAGAAGCCAACAACTAAAGACCAAATTTCATAAATAAAGTTCATGTGTTATATCTCATGCCTTTGAGGGGTCCACAAGTACCATGAGCCTTTTGAAATCCTTCTCCATCTAAATGCATCCATTCCAAGACCATTGGGAGGTGGGTATACAATGTGAGCCAAGTATTAATTTCTAATGTTAATTATTGAAAGAAGGTATATAAATTATTCGAGCATCTTAATTCTCATATAGAGTTACATCTTAGTCAATTTCTCAATGTATGAGTTCCATATATTTGTAAATTTTTCTTAATATAAAAACATATTTTATTTCATTAAAATTAACCTATCTATTCCATGTTACAAATGATGCTCTTATTTTAAATTATAAGTATATAATTCAAAATTAATTAGTAATTTTCAAGATAAAGTACACACAATTTCTTTAGTTAAAATAAAATAACTTATTTCCATGTGAGAGTTATGTAGAATGGTAGTTTGATGTCTCAAAAATATTTCTTTCATACACACTAAATTTTTATCATTACATTATGAGTGAATCATCTCAATTATATAGCCAAGCACATCAAAAATTTATAGAGTGGAAAGAAAAATAATCACATTTATCATATTTTAATATGTATAAAGTTTCTACCATCAAACTATTTATACTTATAGATTAAATTAATTTTGAATTTGGTTATTTGGGTTCAACATGTCATGCTATAGGATTTTCTTGTGTTTTCACCATGTTGTCATGTGTAGATAGCTATGTATTTGATAGGTTTAGGAATTTTAGAGGAACGCAAGGTTGAAAAAAATGCATAAGGATGAGATGGATCCTTGTTTACCTTAGGATTTGGTTGAGACTCCCTTTGAGCATAATCGAGGGGTGGTTGGCCCTCTTGTAGACATGACTAATTTAGAAGGTCTTGTCAAGAGAAATTTAGAGGAGATTGGTAGAGACAAGAATCATGTTACAAATGGATTAGTTTGATTTCATTGCCTCTACCATTCTCTTGAATTGCAACATTCACTTCTGGGAATTTCTTCTAATAATTTAAAAATATGAAGAACGTTCAAGTTTAGAATCTTGATTATAGGAACCCTTTATTCCCTTTGGTCTCAAGTTTGGAAACTAAATATGGAAACTCCATTACAAAGCTAAACTAGGTTTGAATTCATGGAAAAGGATAAGGTTCACAATAAGATATAGTTCCTTGAAGAATTTTGGATTCAAGTTATGAAATGATAGATCTACTAATGTTTTTGGGAAAACGACCCTCTTTATTAGATACATTGCCACTATTGGTGGAGTATTTCTAATTGGATGTTATTTTTCTAACTTACAACTATATTTTTCTTGTTGTTGTTCCATACCAATATGATTGATCATTTTTTGTCTCTTTATTGGTCTTTGTAAAAGGATGGGGCCCTTTCAAAATTTCTATTTCTAATTCATAAATTCAACCAAAAGTATTTACCCTAAAATTAAAATATAAATAATTTAAACTTTAAAATAGTCTTTTTTGATATTATATAATAGCCTCATGTATTTAATTTATATATCCTATTATTCTTTATGTTTAATTTCAAAATTTTAATGCTCTCAAGTATAGAGTACAAGCATGCATTCTTTACATTTTTTCTCTTTCTTTTGTACTATTTTGTATATGGGTGTCTTATATGCATTGCCTCAAACATATAATTTTGATGTCCTATACCTAGTTCTAAATGTAGTTTTATGAATGTATTCCTCCTTTATTCTTTGCTAATTGTAATTGAATATTAGACCTGTTTTTTAAAATATGGCCACCCCTCTCAATTAGTAAAATAAGTCATCTATTTTAGGTGGTGGATATTAATGTTAATTGTTTATTTATTGAACATACATAATCAAGACAACTTGGAAAAGTGTCTTATCTTTCTTTTTCATAAAAATAGTTGGAGCATCCCATGACAAGACACTAGAACATATAAATCCTTTCTTTAAAATGTCATTTAGGTTCAATCCTTTAATTCATGCAAATATGAAGTGTTTGTTTGATAGGGATCTCTAGATATAGGGGCTAATTCATGCATGAACTCTATTAAAAAATAAAACACCCATTTAGGAGGAAACATGAGGAGTTCATTCTAGGATTTAGACATCCTAAGACTTTTGTAATGGAGGTTTATTTTCATTTGAATGGTTCTCATTCACTTTTACTAAATAAAAATTAACAACAAACAAGGCACACCCTTTTCTTTATTCTCTTTTGAGTTGTAAAATAGAAAATTTAATAATACCTTCATTCCTTCTAATCCTAATAGAACTATTTTATTATACATTTCATTCAAACAATCTAGTTTATTTCCTCTAAATTTATTCTTCGATTCATACATTTAGTTCACCAACCATTTTTGGAGTAATGTCATAAGACTCAAAGGCAAAATATGAAGAATTTTATCCAAGTTTCCATTGTATGCACCTTAAACTTTATATCATGAACTATTTGGTATAATGTCTCAAATAAATTTGTTAATGAACTATTTGATATAATGCCTCAAATAAATTTCCAATAGTGTTTTTGATGGAGTATGGTAGAAATAGTGTTTTTGATATAATGTCTCAAATAAATTTCCAATAGTGTTTTTGATATAATGCCTCAAATAATTTTTTTAATGAACTGTTTGATATAGGGTACATACAATGGAAACACTATTTTTATCATACTCCATCAAAAATTACCATGAACTATTTGATATAATGCTTCAAATAAATTTGTTAATGAATTGTTTGATATAGGGTGCATACAATGGAAACACTATTTCTATCATACTTTGTCAAAATCACCATGAACTGTTTGATATAATGCCTCAAATAAATTTGTTAATGAACTGTTTGATATAATGCCTCAAATAAATTGGAGGTGCCTTGGTAGAAATGTATGCAAAATGTGGAAGCATAGACAGGGCATCTTAATTTTTTGACAAAGTAGAAATGTATCATAGAAATAGTGTATGTTGAAAAGGCTTTAGAGATTTTCAAACAAATACAGTTTCAAATCAACAAATTTGAAATTTTTTGCATTTAGGGTTTATAAATTTAACTAACAAATGCATTTTGAATTCTATGAAATTTGAATTTGACAAACCTAGTGAGATATGCAAGTCGGGTTGATGAACTGTGGAGAGATTAATCAAAGTTTGTCGTTCCTCGTTTGATGTTCATGTTTTACGTTCGTCATTTGATGTTCACATTCATCATTTGCCACATGCATAGAGCATAAGGAAATCAGAAAAAAGAAAAAAATGACAGTGACAATTTCGGATTATTTTTTTATGCCTTATTTGAGGGGGTTCGGTCGAACCCATGTTCGACTGAACCCCTTAAAATATTATTATTTTTGTTTGTGTTTTAGGGTTCGGTTGAACCATACGTTCGACCGAACACATATGTTCGGTCGAACATAAAACATGGTTTGGTCATTCACCATAGAGTTCGACCGAACCCATTGAGTATGGGGAAAGCAAGAAAAATCAAATTTCCTTCCTCATAAAATTTGTAAACCACTATTGTGGTTTGAACCAGGGGATGTAGTGTGTCGCATCAGGCTACTAAGAGGAATGTAATATGCTAAGATAGATCATTCTTATGAAGGGCATCACACCCAATGTCATCCACAAAGTGACAAACTCATCATATAAAGTAACAAGGATGTGCTAAGAAACAAGAAAAGGAAAAATGCAAAATGAATAATGTCAATGTATGCCCCCACTTTAAAGGAATTGCTACACACCGTTCTATGAGCAATTACTTTAAAGCAGAAAATGAAAAATGTAAAAAGAAACAAGACATGAGATCCAACATGGAAAGCCCCTATGCCAAGTCATATGTTTCCAAGGAAGGTTGTCTCATGTAAATGAAAAAGGAACAAAAGAAAGAGGGATTGCCCCCAAAAAAGGAACAAACCAAACACATAAGGGATCTATGGATTTGGCGTCAGTATGTTCATTGTTGTAATGATTTTATTAAAGAGCTTGGACTTGTCATCATTCCCCAAATACATAGAATTGGAAGAATGACACAAAGAGAGCGAAAACAAAAGAAAAATAAAAATTCATTTTGGGTCAACATGGAAGTGACATTGTGGTCTCAACGCTTTGCATAGTCCCCAAAAGGAAAAACACAAAATAAAAGCGAAAAAAGAAAGTAAAAGGGACCTATTGGGTCAACATGGAAGAGATATAGGGATATAGGGTGTCTCTATGCTTTGCATCATCCCCAAAAGGAAAAACACAAAGCCAAAAGGAAAAGCACAAAACAAAAAGTGAAAAACAATGTATGACATATAGAAGAATAGAGGTATAAATAGAAGAATTTCACAAATAGAGGGAGAATATCAAATGTCACATCATGGGGAAACATGATACACACATGGAATCACACAAAAGAAAAGAAAAAGGAAAATGTAAAAATGATAGTAATGCAAATTTAAGTCACACATCAAACAAGTCATCCACCTCCCAATGTCAGGAGGGTAAACAACATGGCTAAGGGACAAGAAAAAATGAATTACTAGGACAAGGCTATCAACTTCTTGCCCCCACTAAGCATAAGGCAAGAATGAGCTGAGATAGGTGATGGGAAAGGTCATGTAATAGTGAGAATGGAAAATTATACAACTATTGCATGATGAGGTTGGTGATAGGGTACTATGGGATTATAGGATAATAGTCGGTATCAGTGAAGTGATACTTACTTAGTTTGTCCTTCAATGTCTAGAATTCATCAATGCGATGTCCAACAACATGATGGTATTTATAATATGGTATGTTGGAATATTTAGGATGGATGACCAACCTATTTGAAGGTGGTAAGAGTATAAGACCTCTATTTAAAAGAATTTACAGTTTCCTTTCACATTCAAGTGGTGGATGGAGAAGAAACTTTATTTTTTTCAATTTGTAAGGTTTTTTGCACTTAAGTTAGATTCACCTTTTTCGTGGATTGAAGAAGGAAGAGGACCCATGGGGATCCTAGCCTCCTTTTCATTGGAATTATGTAAGGTTTGTTCACATGGAAGGAGGATATTCAAGTTAGGAGGGGAATCAAAGATCACTATGCCATCATCCTGAAGTATCCAATATTCAAAAGGAGGCTTGTCATGATAAGGAGGATCTTGATATCCTAACCCTATGATTTTTTCATTTGTTGGTAGTTGTTCTAAAAGTTTGTGAATGTCATGGTCAGTTGTTGTGTCACAACCTTGTTTTCTTAAGATGGTAAAACCCTTTCCATATGTGTCTTTAAGGTTGATTGGTGTATTGGTAACTTTTTTATCATAGAATGGTTGAGGAGGTAGTTGTGTAGAAGAACTAGGTCCACCTATTGGAGGGAACTTAGGTTCTTCATTTTTTTTAGGATGTAAATAACCAAACATATTAGGATGTGAGATAGTAGGAAGGACTTGTGACTTCATGGATGGGTAAGAGGTTGCATTGCCTTCAAGGTTGTCAAGGAATTCATTTAAGAACTTATGCATGTTATCATAATCTTCTCCAATGATGTCAATAGCATGAGGAGGACATTCATGAGGGGTTGAAGGAGCATGAGGAAGCTCAAGGTCATTAGGATCAGTTCCAAAGGCACAATTTGACATGTCTACTAAAGATTTTAATGACATCAAAAACTTCTTAAAGCAAAAATCCATGATGAAAGTAAACTAAATTCAATAAATAAAAAATATGGAAAGTATGATAGAATGCAGTAATAGAAAACTCAAATGCATAAAATTCCTAGAAAATGCTAGAAATTACAGTGCAAAATGTGTAGAAGGACTAAGTCACCCAGTGTGGCGAATTAGTCCCAGTGAGGATTTTTTTGAGTTTTTTCAACAATTTTGAATGCAATTTGATGTGTTTCAAATGCATAGATGCAACTCCAATATCAAAATGCATAATTGTTGTTGTTTTCAATGTAAAAATGATGCAAAAATGCAAGCTATTTGAGCTTTTCACTAATGCAATTTTTTTAAAACCCTAGGATGCAATTTAAACAATGCAACACCTAATAGAATTCTAATGAAAATGAAACCTAGGATGCACTTGAAATTAGAATTAAATATGTTCAAGAGTCAGGTTCACCAAAATGTGGACAATGATTTTGGGTACCCAAGGTGGCCTCTAACACTTCTAGGTTTTTCACCTAAAAGGAGAGGAATTGGGTCCAAAATGCAAATGTCTACACTCAAGATTAATGTAAATGTAATGAAATTTATCTAAATATGATTTTATAGTGCAATAAACTAAAAAGGAAATGTTTTAATGATGCTAAACCTAAGAAATGCAAAGTGCTAGAAAACACATTGTGATATGCAAAAACACCTAAAAATGCAAGTAAATGATGAAATAGCTTAACAAAATTGAAGAGATGCACCCAGAATCTAAAATCTAATGTGGAGAGATTTTGGAATCCTATAGATTTGACCGAAAATGTTGACTAGGACACTTACGCCAAGCTGGGCGACAGTCCAGTTTTGGGGAAAACTTGCCAAAACAGGAATCTTCCAAATGGGTATCCAAAAATGCAGAAACCACTTTTCAAGCGTGGTAGTGGGACTAATTCACCACTAGTGGCAACTTATTCCACTTGCATATTTTTGGAATTTTAGGATAGAATCTTGTAGCTTCAAGTCTGCACTTGCTTTTCTGACAGGTGTCTGATCTTGATTCTGTAGAAAACGAGATAAAAAGAGTCTCCAAGCTCCAACTAGGTCTTTGTTGACTTGAATAGCTTTGATTATTTGTTGACCACTTTTCAACACTTATTTCTTTGACAAATCTTCCTACAAAGTCTACAAACACACATGCAAAGAGGGAAAAATGGTTGAGGGTTAGTGTATAGGGGTTTGCCTTGGTCAAACCCCACTTTGGTAATCAAACCCTATAAAATGAAATGAAATGAGAAGAGAATGATAAATAAATAACATACAATGTCATAAAATTACGAAACCATTGATGTAGAAATCTGAAGATATGCAATGAAGTGCTCCAATGGATGACTTGATTATGCTTAGAGTGCTTGAATACTTGAAAGATTGAAGGCTTAATGAGTTATAAGATTGCAAGAGATTAGGAGATGAAAAATGAGGAGAGAAACCCTTATTTGTACTTGATTTTCTAATATTTCCTGAAAATAACACATCACAGGATGACCTCAAGGGTTAGAGAAGAAAATCCTGCCAGAAATTTGAAATAATTTTGATTTTTGTGCCAAAAAGGACTAAGTCACCCCTGTTGGTGGCTTAGTCCCACTTAAGCAATTTAAGTGGGTGTCAGGAATTAGAGGGCATTAAATGTTTTCTAATGGGAATATCGTCAAAAAAACACTTAAGAATGGTTGGAAAGAGCATTAAGGGGACATTTAAACATGAGAAAGGGTTGAATTAGTGATGACAAGTCTAGAAAAGCATGAGAGTTTGTTACAACTCCTTACAACACTTTAAAATAAGACTTGGTAAGTGATAAAAATGAGTTATTTGAGTGAATAATGATGAAAGAGTCATATAAAAGTGTGAAAGTGGGTTACAACACTTCACAATGTACCTAAATTACAAGACATCCTAGAAGTCTTAATGATTCAAAAGGGTCGAAGACCTAAAGTGAACGTGTTGACCGCATTACGACATTAAATCTAGGAAAAATCGTGCCAAAGTCCATAAGAGAGACTCAAGTGAGAATAAAAATGTCAACTATACATTTTTTAGTGACACATTAGGATTTAATTTCAAATCTTGGTAGGATTTAGTTAATTAATGAATTCATATGGTGGCTCGTTGTGGGGTAATTTCAAGATATTAAGCATAGATAAGTATAAATACAAGGTTCCTTAACTCATTTTGATAACAAGCATTCAAGTATTCATTCCTAAGGAAATTTTATGAGATCAAGAGAAATTCATCAAGCATTTGGAGCCATCATCAAGATTCAAGCATCATATCAAGGATATTGTTGCATCATGTTTGTTATTGTGCTAACATTTGTGATGTAGGGTTTATGATTCAAGCAAGTGTTTTAGGAAAGATCAACATCATTCAACCAAGAGTCAAGAACCACATCCATTGCAGCCATTTCAAGCATATTTGCAACCTCCTATTACAAGGATTTGGTGAGTTGCAACATAGTTTTTTGTTCATTCATCATTTCTCTCCATTTCAAGGTTTAATTACCAACAAGGGGTTTGACCAAGGAAAACCCCATTTACTAACAATCAATAAGTTTTTCATCTTTTGCATGTTTGTGATTGTAGATTTAGGTTGAAGACTTGAAAATAATTTGAAGTGAAAAGTTTCAAAGTTGCAAAGTTGTCATCTTCACGAAAACTCACCTACATGCTAGATGATCTAGAAGTTTCAGAAGCCAGGATTAAAGAAGAAGGAAGTGCAGAAATCAAGCATCGGGACCACATTCAGAGATTCTATAAATTCAAATTGGGACTAAGACAGTAGTAAGGGCATCTTAGTCCTCCAAGTGGAATTTTACAGAGATTCTTTCAAATCCTATTTTGGCATCTAAAGATTCCACATTTGCCCTAAAAAATAGCAGCATGACTAATAAGATAATAAGGGCATCTTAGTCCTCCATAGCACATTTTGATAGAATTTTTGCATTTCCAGAATCCTCATCACATTTCCATACTTCCCAAGTACACATATCCTAACTTGTTGTGGCATTATTTCATTATTTGCATCCATCATTTAGCTTGCATTACTAGGTTTTGTGAGTTGAATGTTAACTTGTCTTTTCCAAGCTTTTGCTTGGTGGTGAGTCCCTCAAAGCTTAAAGAACCCCCTCCTAGGTTTTCCTTGTTGAGAATTGACTCACTCTTTGGGTTGATAGTCAATCCAATTTGGGATCCTAAGACATTATTGAATGACTAAAGGAGAATAAGGTGGGAATCTCCCCTAAACCCTATTTTCTTTTCGGTTCAAAGTGTTGTCGGGAGTTAATGCTACCAACCCATACTCGCATGCCATTAACAAAGCTAATTGAAGGGATATTGACTAAAACTTCATTCCTTTTCACATTCATTGGTTCAAAAAAATGCATTTCTTCATAGGGCTCTGCAAATTTTCACCATTGTTCTTAAGGAAGATTGGCCTATGTTTCCACGTGAAAGGGTGTGTATGTGGGTTTCCCAACTAGTTTTCATTCTTGGTGTGTTTTTCTTGTCACGTGCTTGCTCATATGCTCATGTGTTGTGTTCTCCTAGCTCAAATCGTTCTTCTTTCTCCTTCTTCCTCCCAGGTGTCGCTCATATTGTCCAAGTTAGTTAATTTATGAGCCTTTAACTTGTAATTTTTTTTACTTAATTGGCTTGCTTGGTATGAGTGTGTATTTAGGTTTTGAGTTTGTTGGTTCATGGATTGATGTCGTTTTGTGTTCTTGTTGGTTTTCATTTTAGTTTTATGTTTTTCTTCTCGGTTCTCTGTCTAGTTTTGGCATTCCTCTGGTCTTTTCTTTCCTTTTCTATTTTTCCCTATTTTGTTTTTTTTTTCTCTCACCATTTTTTCTTATCTCTTTTTGCCTACTAGATCATATGTATTGTTGGTGCGCCAATCGATGATGTTTGTGACATCATCATTGGGCATTGAACCTTGGGATTTCCTTGTGTTATTCCCTTGGTCATTTTGGTGGTTGAAGTTTTCATCTTTATCAAGTGTCAAACTTCACAATGTTTGTTGCTTGCTTGAAACATTTGCAAGGGGCAAGGGGAAACCTCAATCTTCGACCAATGACCTTACCTTTTACTTAGTTAAGGTGATCAATGAATTTCAAACATCATACTTTGGAGATCCTCCTTGCCTCTTTGATGCATGAGCATCCACGATTGACTGGAAATCTTGCATCAACCAAAAATAAAGTATTTTAATTTTTAATTTCTTAAGGTCTAGTGATTTTGTAGTTGGAGAATAGATTACAATTCATTGGCCAAAATAATGTAATAAATAATTGGCCTTATTAAATTGTTGCAAAATCTTGATGTGGGAGATAGTTAGGAGGAAAATATTGAAAAATTAAAAAGCTAATCTTGGCATGGATTTTTTTGGGAGTTACTAAAATGCATCTTGGAGAATTTTATGATTTTTTTAATTATTGGAACAACCTTTTCAAAGGAGGGTAAAATCTAATTTTTGAAATTAGTGTTAAATGTCTTATTTGGAAATTTTTTGAGTTGGTCTTGGGTGGCATATTTTTGGGAGGAAAAATAGATAGGTGTGGCTTTTCTTGGGGAAGGAGAAAATGATATTTTGTTGCAGGTTTTTAGGTGATATGCACCAATAAAAAATGGTGGAAGATTGCTAGTTATTACATCAGTGATTTTGCAATTGAAGATTGCAAGTTGAAGGGAGCTAGAGAGCTTCAAATGAAGAGGGATTGAAGGAGATCATTTATGTATTTGATCTTGATATTATATATAAAATTTGTAATAGCTTTCTTAATGGTTTATATCAGCCCATATGGCTGCAAAACAATGTAATTTCAAAATTGTCTTGTTATTAAATGATTTTAGGAGAGTTTGAAAGAGAAATTGAAGACACTCTTTATATATTTTTGTGTTATCCAAAATACTTTGGGTCACATTGTATGTTGTTGTAAGTTTATGAATGAGGCTTGATTTTCTCTTTCATCACTCTTGCTTATAGAGGTGCAATGGGTATTAAGGATCCCTAACCTTTGATCCTTGATTTTGGTGTGGAATATTACACTTAGTAAAAATCCTAGTTTTCATTTTTATTATTTTAGATATTGGATGTCGGGGATCCCATTTGTTCATTTCCTTATAGAGGTAGGAGGTATGACAAACCCCCAACCTCCGATATTTGTTATCACGAAGGATTATTTTCATCATGGGGTGATCCCACAATAGTGGTTTACATTTTTTGGCCAAACTGGACACTGAAATAAATTTTTTTAACTAAAACTTCACTTTTGGGAACCTATAGCGGCTAACCCATGAGGAATTTGAAGATGATGAAAACTAGAGTTTCGTGACATTTTTTCTGTAGATTATAAATATATATTTTTTCAAAAAATTTGGAATCAAATTGCATTTCTTTTTCCATGTTCCTCAAAAACTGGTTTTTTTCAGAAAACAACATTTTAAAAAAGTGAAGCTCACCATTTAATGCATAACTTTTTTTCCATGAAGGATAAAATTCTAATTCTTTTGAATTTAGATTTGTAACCCCGATATCTAGTGCTTCCAATTGGTTAGATAGTTTTTATTGAATATTTTTTCTTTAATCAAGTTTTGAAGTTGAAAACCAATTACAATTCAAACATAGCGTGACAGTATAACACAAATTTTTTGTATGTATCGAAATTCAATTTTTTTTTGTTGGATCAAGGAATTCAATATCTGGTGCACTCATATTTTTCAAAAAAATTGATAATCTGCTATTTTTCCACATGTGCAACAAAGAGCTTGATTTTCGATGAAAAACCTACATTCACAAGAAATAAAAATAAATATAATAATAAAATTAAATTTATTTAAAATTATACTTTTGGGAAGCTTATAATAAGGACTACATACTTACAAAAAATAAATTTTAAATGAATTCATTTGATCCCCCAAAAGGTAAATCAAAAGTGATTTTTTATCAGCATTTTGATAGGTGTAAAGGAGACTATTATAGGTATGGTTTAAAAATAGTAGGGTTATATCCAAGGGGGTTTTCTCTAAGGTAGTTTGATCAAACCCTCTTCAATTGTAATGCTTTAAATGAAACTTTTTAAGGATTAAATCATTATATTTTCTAAAAATATGTGATTTCAGCAAAAATCAGAATCTCCCAGAAATTATAAACTAGCTTTGTGGGATCACCCCATGGTAAATTTTCCAATAAATTCTTCATTGAAAACCTTTCAAAATGAATAAATTTAGATAAACGAATGTGAATTGGGGCTCATCATTGAGATTTTATTTTAAGAAATACCTAAGTGAAACATGAAAGTAAAATGAAAAAACCCTGCAACCTGATCTTTGAAGTCCTTTCAGACTTCGCAAGTCAGGAGTACCCTTTACACAGTACCGATAACAAAAAGGTATCGAGTAAAGGGGATCCTCGATCCTTGATACTTGATTGAAGACAAATAGTTCTTAAGAGATCTTTTTCTAACAATTAAATGATACATGCCTACCTTGATTATACTTAATATAACACTTAGCCAAAATGTCTTCCTTCTTCACATCTTTTAGAAATCGAGTATCGCTGATACCTCTTACCTCTTGCTTATAGAGGTGCAAAGGGTAAGGGTTATCCCCAACTCCCAACGTCCAAGAATGATTACTTGCTTTTAATTGTTATAAAAGAATAGATGCATCTTCTATATTCAAAGGCTAAGGTTTAAAATATAAAGTGAGGTTGATTAGTAAATTTGGTGGCAAGGAGTAAATCAAAAAATGAACTCCAATCCCTGAAGTCCTTTTGAATTTTGTGGGTCGGAGATACTGCTTAACCACTACCATTGCCAAGAAGGTAAAGGGTATAGGGGATCCCTGATCCCCAACACCTGATCAAAAGATGAAACATATCCTCACAAAGACTTTATTAATGAACAAAGGGGAAAGGATATATTTGATATCCAATACCCTAGAGGCTTTTAAACTTAGCAACAAAAATTCATTTCATAGGTATCGGGTATTGGGGATTCTTGATCCTCGATACTTGAAGTTTTTTAATAACGAAATGATGAAAGCTTAAGTATGTATATAGATGGTAAAAGGTAAGTGGGAGGCCTGAAGGCCTATTCCCGAAGCTATTATATAACTTCAACTTGACAAATTATAACTCTGAGATAAGAGTATATATGGCCTAACATGATTTATCTGGTAGGTTTTCTCTTCTTGGTGTAGAAAAATGATAATGCATGGTATTGTTTTTTGAAAGAAATATGCCTTAAAAATATTTTGAGGAAGAAAAGTAATAATTTAAAGAATACCACCTAATGGAAAGGATCTGAATCAGATCATGCCAACTTAGTTCAATCACTTTGCTAGATAATTGGAGATAAGTGAAAATCACTACTGATATCTAACCATGTTTTGTGATGAGTGATGTTGCCAAGGTTGTGCATGAAGTGTTCTTCAAGTGTCATAAAAGTTAAAGATGCCCAAGGATGTAAGCGATAATTTCTAGAGAAATCAAATCACATATCGTGTGCCTGAGTTTCGTGGCATTGGGAAATTTGAAGAATATCGCTTGTTTCAGTTTACATGTTATTTTCATGCTTCTCTAATTTAGCAAGAAACTTGATTACAATTGGGACACCTAGTTCAGTCTTATTTTATTTTTAAGTTAGACTTGACTCCAACTAGGGCACCCAATTGTGCTTTTATTTAATTTTCAATTTTCTTTTAGTTAAAAAAATTAAGCACTAGAGGTACTTCTAGTTAGTTTTTTTTATCATATCTACAGTTTTAGGAACTTATTTTTCTATAAATGTTTGATTTTGGATCATTTCTAAGGGTCCAAATTCTTATGCAATTTCTACAACTACAAACAATACAATCTCGGTGTGGAGTTTCCCTACTGACTTTTGTGTGAAGAGCTTTGATTTATTTATCTAAGGATTACACACGTATTGCATGCATTAGGATTTAACACCATGGTGTTGGTATCATCATTATATTTTAATCACAATTACCAAATTAATGAGATCTAAGTTAAATATGTGTAATTAATACTTTTTCCCAGATCTATGCATGATTGACAACGTTCTGGTTGAATGAAAAATTCAAAAATCTTATGTGTTTGAGTTTCCTTTAAAGATTACATTCCATTAATAGTAGATGTGTGAATGTTATCTATGTTAATGGTTGTCTGAAAGATCTTATTTAAACATGTAGACATGATTAATAGAATGCTTTGTGTTGTTGTCTAAATAGAGTTAGATTCATTTTGATAATTTATGTAGGTTTCTTTTGAAATATCTCTCGTTACCCTTATTCTCTTTTGTCTTTTATTTTGAAACATGGTTATTGAAATAGTTTGAAAGAACATTCAATCATTTCAAATCTTCTTATGTTCTATATGCAATCTGAGTCTAATCAATGAAAATATTATGTTGTGATTGTATTTAAATTCCTAGCTTTTAAAAAAAATTGGATCCCTTGTGTAATCACGTTGTTCTTATCGATGTGCCATCCACACTATCAATAACTAACTAGAAAGGAACCTTGGATTCATTTATACTTATTTTCAAGAGGGGAAATAATGTTATTGCTTGGTACATTGTGAGTGACTAGCCTCCCCCTCAACACAACCTAAATACATATTATCGATGGTGATATTTTTTAAAAAATATTTAATATATAAAAATTGCTAACTAATGTGATTCATACCACAAAAGGGATGATGTGACAGTGGAAGCATGACAACAGATTTTACTGACTAGGTACAACCTGTAGACATAAAAGGGTAAAAGGCTAACGCTATATATGCCAACTATAAAGATAATTTTTCATAGAATATACAGGGACTTGTAGGCAATGATCTATATGGTACAACTGGTATGACCAAGTATGGATTCGTACGATTATATGACCTAAATTCTTTTACCTCATGCCCCAACAAAATTTGACAACCAATCCTTAGATTCTTAGGCCTTTTAGAAGCAATGGAGATGTCATTTTTTGCTCAAACTACTCCTAAAAATCAGTTTCCCTCTCGGATCTAGCAACTAAAACCCTTCCTCAAACCCTTGTAGACTAGTCATTATATGATGAAATTTTACAAAGCAAAAGTAAAACTTGATTTTCTCTAATTCCTTGGATTAAATGGTGAGGTTCTCAAGACCCCAAATCACACCCAACAAATATTTAATGCTAAGATAGGTCCCTCAAATATGGGAAGAAAGTCTGCAACACTGAAGCTTTGATACCATGTAGGAGTTTCTGGTGAACTCCTAAACACCACAAGATCACCAGGAAGATAAAAATAACTTCCAAAAGAGAGATGGCAGAAATGTCATGATATGATTAAGGATGCAAGAATACCAAAATTATTGGTGTAAATAAGTCTGGCACCTAGTTAATTCATTACTAGGGGACTTATTTACATGTTAGTTAAGTTTACTTAGGTCCTATGAAGGAATCTTTCTAGAAGGTGTTAGTTGTCATTAGTTGTTATCTTATCTTTTGACTTGTAACACATGTGAACCTAGGTAAGTATGATAAGTTCTCTCATGTCATATGATTAAGACAATTGTCATAATCTTATGACATCTTGTATCTCACCTTGGCTATATAACCAAGGGGTCTCTACTACATTGTAATCACAATCATATTGATACTTGAATACATTTTATTCTTGTCATATTACATTCTCTCTCTTTGTGCTTTCCTTTTGGTTTCAAGATCTTGGCAGCCATAGCCAATTCTAACAAAAATGAATATGACAATGAAGCCTTTCTTATATAGGTATGGTGAGGGATAGGATTAGACAAGATCATGAAAAGTGTCTTAATTCTATTTCATGAGACAACTAATCATAACTGCCTAGGACACATGTGTTAAGAATCAAAAGATAAGATAAGATCTAATGACAACTAACACCTTATAGAAAGATTCGCTCCTAGGACCTAAGTAAACTTAACAAGTAAATAGGACCTACTAATGAATAGATAGGTAAAACATCTATATACACCAACATAATACATGATAAGTATATTACTTACCCATGGATGAATTTGTAGGCATCACTAAATAATTTGTTATCATGCAATTTTTCCCTTTTAGAAGGTTCTCTTCATTCTTTTTTCTATGACAAATCATTAAGATACCTCTAATCACCACATCCTTCCCTTCATATTTAAGCTTAATCTCAATGGATTTGGGTGAAGCCACACTAGTGGTTTAAAATTGAAGTGAGGAAGGAAAACTCACAAAAAATGAATGCATGGCAAAAAAATTGATTTTAGGGGTTCGTACGAACCTATTGGTTCGACCGAACCCATTAGGGGTTCGCTAGAACCTAGGTTCAGGTGAACCCTCCTAATACTTTCCCGCCAAAAGAGCCATCAAAACCCCTTATAGAAGGGGGGTTCGAATGAACCTTGGTTCGAGTTCGTTCAAGCCCCCTTTATTCCTCATCCCCTCCCTAAGACACAAAAAAAACCTAAATTTTGGCACTTCGAAGGTCGGGTTGAGGATGAAAATGGAGGAATCTTCACAAACCCAACTTGAATTAGGTAGTCCTCAGAATGAGCTATCCAACGAATATAATTTTAATATGTTTTGGTTTTGAACCTTGGTGGCAAGAACAACAATACCACCTTTAAACCAGCATACCATGCCAATACTGGCTAATATGTTTTGGTTTTATTATGTATTTGTTTTTTTAGTTTTATTAAACATAGGTTTTTCATTAAAAATGAAGGTCTCTGTTCTACACATGTGGAAAAATACCAGATTATCAAAATGAAAAAAAAATATGAGTGCACCAGATATTGAAGTCCTTGATCCAACAAAAAAAAAGAAAGAATTTCGATATATACAAAAAAAGTTATGCATTATACGGTCACGCTATGTGAATTGTAATTGGTTTGACTTGAAACTTGATTAAAGAAAAATATTCAAGAAAAAAATCTAACCAAGTGGAAGCACTAGATATTAGAGTTACAAATCTAAATTCGAAAGAATTAGAATTTTATCCTTCATGGAAAAAAGTTATACATTATACTGTGCGCCACTTTTTAAAATGTTGTTTTTGAAAACCAGTTTTCATGGGAGATGGAAAAAGAAGTGCAATCTGATTCCAAAAATTTTGAAAAAAATATTTTTAGAATCTACAGACAAAATGTGACGAGACTCTAGTTTTCATCATCTTCAAATTCTTCACGGTTTAGCCGCTATAGGTTCCTAAATGTGAAGATTTAGTTTAAAAAAATAATTTCAGTGTCCAGTTTGGCCAAAAATTGTAAACCACTATTGTGGGATCACCCATTTATACTTATATAAAAACTCATTAAGGTCATTCAACCACTATACACATAGAACCATGCTAGTCTCTCTTAAACCCACAACATACAAGACATCATATACCTTCTGATATATCCCATGGCTATGATAAGTTGTCAAGTTTTTTGGTGAATTTAATATTGAATCCATTGGAAAAATGATACTAAATCCTTTAAAATACTCAACTCCTAGTCCACTCTTAACTATTAAGCATTCATCAATGAAATTATTCATAGTCCCACTATTAATGAGCACCATCATCCACTACCTAAATAACCTTCAAACTTTAAATGGATGATATCTAGGTGCTCCTGAAAGAGTTGCAAGTGTGCCTCTATTTGTGTCTTCATCCCCCATATTTTTAGATTCATGATCCTATATAACTATTCATCGCTTAGATTTTCAATATCTAACTCATCATCAAATATTGTCTTAATTTCATGGACTTTGCCTTTGCCTAGACATCTATGACTATGTAATCATAGTTCCCTACAATAAAAACATAACTTAGATTCCTTCTAATTTCATTTCTACGTTATTCATCTACCATGTTTATTATAGGTGGTTGAGGTATGATCTTCTATGGATGTGAATATGATTTTCATTTCTTAAAATTTCATTTTTCTTGCACAAAGGTAGGTTGCCTTGGATTGAAATAAAAATTCTCTTAAGCATAAATTTCTCAAGTTTAATATCTCAAGTTTAATTTCTTCTTATAGAGTAGAGGGTGCAACAACCATAACAATATACCTTTTAGAGGTTCAAACAAAACCTCAACAAAGAAAAAAGTGATTGTCCTTTTAGAAATGTCAAGTACCATTATTGCAACATGCTAAAATTCTTCAAAATAGGATTCCACCAAGTTGCATTGTCCAATTCATGTAAGCTCTATGAAATAATCATCTTCATCTTTCTAATCAAATTGATCTCTAGAGAATCCTTTGACTAAAATCATTAAAATTTTGCACAAAGCTATGTCCTTGCATGAATAACCAATTTTCCTATCAATCATAAGTGACACCTTCTAACTGCAATGTGGTAAATTATATGGCATCGACCTTGTCCACAACATTAAGAGTTAAATAAGTTTATAATTTTTGTAACAAGGCACAAGTAGAAATCTTATTTCTACCATCAAATGTAGGAGCCCATTTAATTGACTATTTTTTTTATATTACCTTATTTTCATTAATTATGTTTCCATTTGAAGTTCATCTATTGGGATTTTTTTCCCAAGGATATCTAGGTACAAGTAACAAATGAAACTATATTTTTGAAACCTTTAGATTTACCTTAATATTCTTAAAAAATTATATCAATCTCCTATGTGGGAGAGGCCTTAAGTTCTTTATTCTTTTTTTCTTTTTTCTACAAGAACATGGGTTTGGGTGGCTTTGGTATGGAACTAACCATAAATTGGTTAATTTTATATTTAATCCCTTCTCCTAGAGATGCTTCTAGAGTTTTCAAATTTTGAGAGAGCATAATTTGTACGACGAACCCTACCAAATCTATCTTGTCCCTAATTAATTTTAGTCAAGGTTTCATGGAAGAAGTATACTATTTCTTCATCTCTTAACTTGTGCTTTCCTCTTCACCTTTTTTCCATATTTTATTTCTTTCTCTAGATCTTAGATTTTAAACTTCCTTTCTCTCAAGATTCTTAAATATCTTACTTCTCTTTCTCTAGGAATCATCAACCATTTTATTAATCTTGCAAGCTAGAAATATAAAAGCTTTGATACCACTATAATGACCCAGAATATATAATTATATAAATATTTTTAGATCTAAAGTATTTTCAATCAATATATTTATGATATATGCAAACAACTACAATAAACTTCATACAAATTTATGCCAAAATACTAAACCATATAATGCCAATTTTACATAAAGTATGTTGTAGAAGCATTTAAAGTTTGCACACATAAAATATGACCACCAAAATATTGGAGCTTATTTATAATTCTCAAATGTGTATAGAATTATTGAAATATATCATAAATTATAAAAATAAATATGTTATTAAGATATAAAAATATCAATGAATGTCATAACACCTAGCTTCAAAAGTGTACTATAATAAAATACTTAAACTATATTGAAATATATTCAATAAAATCCACACAAATTATGAATTACAAGTACAATATCTATATGAGAATTTATTCAAGAAACCAAAGGGTTTTCATCCTATAATATCCAAGAATCTAGGGGGTTTCATCCTCAAATCTTAAAAATGAACATAAATGTCTAAGCTATGAATAAAGTTGACAAATTGACATAAGATACAAATTGGTGAGATTATCTAACTTATGTAAAAATTGAGGCATAGAATACCACATCCTAGTATACCCACAATTATTAAAAAAATAAATTATTAAATATCCTCTTTACATTTAAGTCTACTCTATGAGTTGTCATAACACCCCACTCCCCCACCCCCACCTTTGATTCTCAACTATTTTTAGGCGGTAAAGATGACCCTCTTACACCCATTTATAATTATCAATATGCTCATACACAACCAAATTATAACCCACCCACTAATTTATTGTCATAAAATATTCCTTACACAAATAGTGCCCACTTTGTCATTTAATCCAAATTATAACTCTCAAATAATAGCCTACCATAAAACTATCATAAACCCAGATCATAGACTCTATCATAATGAAGATGCCCAATAATTTGGGAGTTATATTACCCATTATCCATGATTTTGAATGCCCTCCTTAAGTAATTACTCAATAATAATAATATTTTATTATTATTTGGATCATTTTATCAAAATTGAGAAATAAAAATATTTTCATTGTGATTTCTCTTGACTTATGAGAAATATGGAAACAGGTTTAGGGTAAAAAATAATAATAATAATTAGAGAGGGTTCATTACAAATTAAGTATCACAATGTTTGAGGGATCTTCGCATAAAACAAAACACTTGAAATGCCACAATAAAGAGATGATAAATCTTGCAACAAAATGATGATGAATCTTACAAAATGATAATGACATATTAAAATATTTTTAGAGCTTCAATATGGTGTACAAACTTTCAAAGAGGATGGAGAAGAATAATAGCTTTTGAGTGAGACAAAATGAATAGCATGAGAATAAATGGTAATCTTTTTTGAAAGAATTTTAGAGATGGAAAGAAAAATAGTTGATATATGGGATGTAAAACTTAGTATGTTGGTTTTTATGAGAAAGAAGGGAGGATTTGAAATTGCAAAGATTTATTTGCTGAAGGTTTGGTGTGAAAGAATTCGAATCAGTTGATTTTCTTTTGGGAAGTCATGGTATTAATTGAAGACTATTTTTTTCAATCACATCAAAATAATGTTCCACATCTTTTTATTGACTTTTAATTTTTAATTTTATGGTGGATGAATATGTGATTGTGTTGATGTATTTGTGGTCATGTTGAAGTCTAAAATAGCAAAAGAAATAATGATGATTAGATTAGAGAAGAAGTGAGATTTGATAAAATCATGTAGAATGATTTAATGGCAAGTTTTTCTTAGGACAAAAGACTAAGTCAAATTAATGGAATGAGATCTAAAACATCATGTGGGATAAGACATATAGTTTGATTCCTTTCCCTAATTCTTATAATGCATCTCCATAGATTTATCGAGTACTTTGCAAATCACCAATAAGGTGAATGAGTTCTCTTGGGTAAATTATGTTTGGTCAATTACATTGACACCAATGAGCAATATTAAAAGCAACACTTGCAAAGATGGAGATGGCCTAATGATGACGATGTGATCTTGAGTATTTATCATCTTTTAGAAATCAAAGTGTAATCTATTTGTTGATCCATATAAAATTAAGAACACATTAATGTCTTTAAATATAATGACATAGCAACATGTCACACATATATTTCAAGTTAGTTCATAATGATTCGTAGAAGTGGGTAGTCAAGCTAAAACTTAAATTTGATCATCTAAATTTTGGGGTCATTCTCACACACTTGAAGATGGAAATGGGTCAATCCTACACTAGTTTAAAATGAACCATAAAGTAAATTGTTAATTTTGAGACAAAAAGTGATCGGTTAGAAGTAGGTGCAAACGAATATACTATAATAATGAGTTAATGTCAAATGTATGGAAATTAGTGTAAATGAGAATAAACAAAGATAGATAAGAATATGACCATAAACCAACCAACACACAAGTATATCACATATATTTTAATATTACAATAACATCTTAGGGGAGAGGACCCAGTAGTTGTGCACGCTAACTTCACGCTTCTCAAAATCCTATGTGGAAATTTCAAATCATTCCCAATTTTTAACAGCAGCTTACTTGGCAAGTCCCTTGCTTATAACTTTCCTTTCAGGGCCACATCATCAAATATGATACCACATCAACATGCTTTTTGTCAAGGTGTCCAAAAAGACCCAAAAAAAAAAGTGAGACCAATACTTGTGCATTCACAGCATGGGTAGTTGAGCACTGATGTGGCATCACATGATTAGTTGCTTGTTAGATCAAAGGAATACATTTTGTTTACTTATGGATAGTCAAGTCACAACTATTGGGCATTATATAAACAACTACTATCACACCTATTGGACATTATATAAACAACTACTATCACCACTATTGAAACATGCTCAACTAGTGGGACCTCTCCCCTATATTTAATA
The DNA here is from genome assembly GCA_007258455.2 of Sequoia sempervirens. NCBI lineage: Eukaryota > Viridiplantae > Streptophyta > Pinopsida > Cupressales > Cupressaceae > Sequoia > Sequoia sempervirens. The sequence goes on along the minus strand of VDFB02000015.1, from coordinate 194,977,227 downwards.
TTACAATGACACTTTATATCAAGATAAACACACAAACAAAATCTATCTATTGAAGATAGACATTTAATCAAAATCATAATCAATTAAAAAAATTCAACCAAAATATTCTTATTTTAATTATTTATTTATTTAGGTCAAATGTGCATGGGTGTCCTGACAGCCACAGGTCCTATTTCATTGAGTAGTATAATTGTAGAGTCGTACCGCATTTGAAATCTGGAGTAGTACAACATTGAATTTTGCACACGGAGGATTGGTAATTGAGTGGCTCTAAGATGACTCTTTGGAGAGCGAGGGGCCAAGGCCAAGGTCAAGGTCATTAGGTCTGTTGGTTGGCTCTTGGAAAGGGCAAAGGAGAAGTAGGGTACATCTGCTTTGCATTAAAGTCGTGTGGAATAGATAAGGTACATCCATCTGGTCTGTTAAAGCACGTGAAACCCAATCTCTACGCAACTGTCTAATCAAACTCTGTGGAGTGCACTCCAAGCTCTGTGGAATCGATCTGCCACTTTCACACTTTTATAGGACTAATTTTCGACCCACCTGGGGACATTTTCAACAAATTGCTTTCGGGGCATTCAAATCAGTGATGTGAAATGTTTTTCAATTAAACCCCATAGCTGCTTCTTATCTGGTTAATTATTTGTTACGTTGACGGCGTTCCTTATTTGAACTTTATCAAGTTTACGTTTTTCGTTAACAAACAAGACATGCAAGACGGTCAGAATGATTGTGACCGCCTTGCATGTCTGGTTTGCGATTTTATCTCACCGATTTCTGTTCATCATTTTTTACACTCGCTGTTCGCCGTCTTTTGTTCGTTCGACTATTTGTTCAGCGAATGGCACTAAAGATGGTTCGATTTCAATTTTCGTGGTGGCTGTGCAGAGTGAAGAGGATAAAAAGTGGTGAGAATAATTAAAAATTCGTGCACAGAAAGACGATTTCAGAGGTTGCGAATAATACGGTCTTCATTGGAAATGTGGCAGTGCCGGGGAATGCTATTTTCAATGTAGAAATATGTAATTTTATCTTTATTTTAATATAGATAGCTGTCTATTCATTAAAAAAAAAATGCTTTTAGACTTAAATAATATTTTATATAATATTAAATTATAATAATATATTTAATATTTTATACAATCTAAATTTACTTTTAGAATAATATTATAGTTATACAAATTGATGCATGAGCACTCAAGGGGACGCGCAATCAACATCACACAAAAACAATTGTTTCAGGAAATCGGTGAAGTTTCTTGGCAAACCTTCTTGGATGCAAATTCTTTTGACTCCATCTTGGATTTGATGATGAAGGTTTCATAGTCATACAGTTAACGGTTATGGAGAATTAATCGTTTCACGACTTTGGTTGGTAACTCGGTGAAGTTTTAAAATTTCAAGATCTATGAGGTTTGAGGTAAAATGGTTTGGCAAAAAGTTTTGCAATGTCAAATTACACATCTCTGCAAGTTTTCAAGAAATTTTGAGCTTTTGACGGAAAGTTGTATCAAAAGATGGTTTCTCAGCTCTAAGCTCATTGTGGACATTTTATAGAGGCATTTTCCAGATTTTTACTCCTCCAAGTCACAAAAAATTTGATCTAGTCTAAAGGGAGATAAATTCATGCCTGAAGAGAAGATTTGAAATGAGATACAATAAATAAAATTAATTGGCAATGGATGGATATGGGGAGTCAATGAAACTCAGAGAGAATAAATAAATAAAAGACTCTCTTAACATCTTTAAGCTATCCAAAATTTATGCAAAAAATAAAAAATAAGGGGCATGGCATGGAAGGTAATATTTTTTTTAAATGAACATGGAGAAAATGAAAGGGCACAAGGAGTTATGAGTGAAAAGAGAATACAAAGGGGCATAGCCAAGGAATATTGGAAATGAAGAATAAAAGCTACAAGGAGAGGAGTCAACCTAGGGAGGAAGAGGGGACAACTAAACAAAAGGCCACATAGCTAGGCAAGAAAAATGGAGGACAAGTTGTGAGAAGTAAAGAGGAGAGCAGATAGAAGGTGCTAGAACACGCACACCATCTTGGAAGAAATACAATAATTGCAAATTGGATTATGAATGGGGAACACCATGAAAGGGGGCGCGTCATAATTGGTAGGCAGGTAAAAACTAATAATAAGAGGGTTGCAGATAATAAAAAAACAAGAGGGAAATCATGTCATAGTTAATCTGGGAAGTGTTGGTTGATAGGAGGAATAAAAGAATAGTTGAAATTGAAGGGAGAGGCTGCCAAGAAGAGAAAATGAAACAAGGTAGAGGTGGAGCATGATGAGGGGTGACACTAAGGAGAGGGTCACAGAAAAAAGATCAGCTATGCCATACAAAAATGAAGCCAATCCTAGGAAGAAAGGGAAGTTGGCATTAGGAATGGGAGAAAGAACACAACCAACTAGAGAGAAAGAGGTGCCCTGAATGATGTCAAGTTTCAAAGTAATTAAGATATAAAAAATAATTAATGATTGAAAGAGGGGTGTGTGTATAGAAGTGAGAGCAAAAGAATGGGGTTGAGGGGTTACATAGGGGGAAGTTGATTGGGTATGAATATGCCACGTAGGAGAGAAGTTGCATAGCTAGAGAGGAATAGAGGCTAAACACCAAAGTGTAGGATGGTAGAAGGGCATAATGCTTGGACCTGTGTATCTTGAAACAAGATGTAATTTTTTTGTGAAGATGAATGGAATAAGATTTTATTGCAATATTTTGTTTTGAATAAAGATTTAATTTGGGACAAAATGTTCATCCAAGTAATTTGTGATTGAGTGTGGATTTAGTTGAGATAGTGTGAGTTTGTATTCATCAAATGGTATCAAATCCAAAGGTTCTAAGCACATAAGTAGAGCATCAAATGTGAGGTAGCCTATGCTAGGACCAGTGGGTGGATTAGATAGAAGGCGGTAGAGGAGAGTTTGTGAGGATTGTTGTAGGTAGAGAAGCCCTGAGCAATTGAGAACTGGAAGTCACAACATAGATTATAGAGTTTTGCATGTGAATTGTGGAAGATTATAGAAAATGAAGATGGGATGGGTCATGAGGAGACCCGTGAGAATTCTATTTTGGGAGCGATATTGAGAAGAAGTGAAAAATGACAATTTTGAAGAGTTGGGAAAGATAGTCCATGAAGAAGTGGGGAAGATCCAAGCTAGGATAGAGGTATTGGAGAAGAATATAGAAAAAATATGAGAGAAGATTGGTAAAGAGAGGCAAGAAGAAGAATGAGGACAGTGGAAAGAAGAGCAGAAAAAATGAGTGTTGCAGCCTAAGATGGAAGGAGAAAGATGTGAGAGCAGACCCTATAGAGGTACATGAAGAAGAAGATAAGATGAAATAAAATGAAGTGATTGCAATGATAGAGCTAGAAGATGTTGCAGCAGATGATGAGGGAAAAGTTACAATCATGAAAGAAGAGGTAAATTTAAATTTTCTTGATTTAATTAATGAGGAAGTTGAGTTGAAATTTCATATTGTTGAGGTGAATAAGGATTCAGTGCAAGTAGATGAAAGAGGGATTTTGTAGTTGAAAATTGGCTTATGGATAAGTATCTGCATATAGAATTTATAGAGGATCTCGTAGGTGATTCATGGTGGAGGTGGCCGACTAGTGGTGGAATGGATTCCACGAATGAGAAGAGAAGAATAAAGAGTATTTGGCAGAGGATGACGGTTCATGGTGGACATGAGTCCAAGGGGGAAGAAGAAGAGGGTGCAACGTTGTTGGAAAATGGCATGTGTTTTGGAAAGATATTGGAAAAAGAGGAAGATGAATTAACTGTGTGTACCAGATTCAACGATAGAGTTTTTTGCAACCTGCAAGAGTAGTTTGACTACTCAATTCCTCCTTTGTGAGCCTATGCTCACAAATTCTTACCTAGTGTGTTTGATGTTGGAGCACCTGAGCGAACACACAATCAACATCACACAAAAATAATTATTTTGGGAAATTGACAAGGTTTCTTGGAAAAGCTTCTCACAGGCATATTTTTTGACTCCATCCTAGATTTGATGATGAAGGTTTCATAGTCATAAAATTAATGGTTATGGAGAATTAATCATTTCACAACTTTAACTAGTAACTTGACAAAGTTTTAAAATTTTAAAATCCATGAGGTTTGAGGTAGAATAGTTTGGTGAAATTTTTGTAATGTCAAATTACACATCTCTACAAGTTTTGAAGAAATTTTCAGCTCCTAGCGAAAATTTGTATCAAAAGTTGGTTTCTCATGGACATTTCATAGAGGCATTTTCTAGATTTGAACTCCTTTAAGCCATGAAAAATTTGATCTAGTCTAAAGGGAGATAAATTCATGCTTGGACAGGAGATTTGAAATGAAATAAAATAAAGAATTAGTAGTGGATGGATATGGGAAGTCAGTGAAATTCAAAGAGAGAATAAATAAATAGAAGACTCTCTTAACATCTTTAAGCTATCCAAAATTTATGCAAAAAATAAAAATTAAGGGGTGTGGCATGGAAGGTAATATTTTTTTCAAAGGAATATGGAGAAAATGAAATGACACAAGGGGTTATGAGAGAAAAGAGAATACAAAGGGGTGCAACTAAGGAGGATTGAAATTGAAGAATAAAAATAGAATAAAAGCTATAGGGAGAGGAGTCAACCTGGGGAGGAAGAGGGGATAGCTAAACAAAAGACCACATAGTTGGGCAAGAAAATAGAGGACATGTCATGAGATGTAAAGAGGAGAGAAAATAGAAGGTGTTAGAACAAGCATGTCATCTTGGAATAAATACAATAACTGTAGATTGGATTATGAATGGGGAACACCATGAAAGGGGGTGCATCATAATTGGTAGGTAGATAAAAACTAATAATAAGAGGGCTGCAGATAATAAAAAAACAAGTGGGAAATTGTGCCATAGTTAATTTTGGAAGTGTTGGTCAATAGGAGGATTAAAAAATAATATCAAATTGAAGGGAGAGGCTACTAAGAAGAGTAGATGAAATGAGGTAGAAGTGGAGCATGGTGAGGAGCGATGCTAAGGAGAGGGTCACAACAGAAAGAATATCAACTACACCCATACATAAATAAATCTAGTGCCAAGAAGAAAGGGAAGTTGGCATCAGGAATGGGAGAAAGAACACAACCAACTAGAGAGAAAGAGGCACCCCAAATGGAGTTAAGTTTCAAAGTATTTAAGATATAAAAACAATTAATGCAAGAAAGAGGGGTGTTTCCATAGAAGTGAGAGAAAAAGAACAAGGTTGAGGGGTTGTGTAGGGGGAAGCCGATTAGGTATGGATATGCCAAACAGGAGAGAAGTTGCATAGCCAAAGAGGAATAGAGGCTAAACACTAGAGTGTAGATGGTAGAAGGGAATAATGCATGGACTTGTGTATCTTGAAACAAACTACAATTTTTTTGTGAAGATGAATGGAATAAGATTTTGTTGCAATCTCTTATTTTGAATAAAGATTAAATCTGGGACAAAATTTTCATCCAAGTAATTTGTGATTGAGTGTGGATTTAGTTGAGATAATGTGAGTTTGTCTTCGTCATTTATATATTATATTTTATAGTAGAAATTATTACAATATAAATATAACATATTTTAAATATAGTACATATTAAATTATATACTAGCACTTGCACCTAAAGGAAGTTCAAGGATTACGCTAACAAAAATTGCATGTATGTTAATATGTTAGAGTATGTGTTTGTGCATGGGTGCATATGGATGCAATGCATTGCAAGTTCTAGTTGCATGTGGTTGGATTAAATAATTAATTATAAATTTTAAACAATGGAATGAAATAAACTTAGACAAATCTATATTTTAAATTAGGTATTATCCAATTTTGAAATATTTGCATGTAAATTTAAAACATAAAGTAATGCAAATGAAAAAAGAAAGTTTCCATCAAGTTGGCAAAAAACATTGCAAAAGAATATAGAATGTTCTCATCTAGTTGGAAAATTAATATTTATTTGGATTTTACATGATAAGTGAGATTTTGGAGGCTTTCACCTGATATTTTGGAAGCTTTTACAATTAAACAACATCTGATTTACCATTTAATGATAACTAAAACTTGTTTTTTGACAACTCAATAGTTGTTTACAGGTGTGAGACTTGTTTCAGACTCAAATATCACACTATATGTAACCTATTGACTAATAATATAATTAAAATATTAATAAAATTATTTTAAAAATAATATTAATTATATATTATATTTTATAGTAGAAATTATAACATATAATTTATATAACATTTTAATATAGTATATGAGTGGGTACAAAAAGATGGGGAGCTAAATTGTGGCCAAAATTTCAAAAATAATTTGATATGCTATAATGCGAGTGCATGCGTTATGGCTTGGTGTGACCAAGCCAAAGGCTCGGTCACATTGAGCCTATAACATGCTTGTGTTATAACGCGAGTGTGTTATAGCTTATTAAAACAAAAAAAGAAAATGATATCATTTCATTTTCACTATGTTTTTTGCTTTTCACGGCCAAGAAACCTTGCATTTGCACACTCACATTTTGGAAGGAGCTAAACTTACAATTTATTCATCGAATTGTTGCAATTTCATCGCCAGGATGCCACCACATCGACGGGGAGGTCAAACAAGTAAGGATTTGTTTTTTTTGTGAATTTTTTGTTAAATAGGTAATTTTAGGTTTTTCTTATATTCATTTGTTTAATTTGTAGATGTTAATAAACCTGAAAACCCTCCTCAAAATCTTGAACAACCACAACAACAAGCATACAAACAAAATCCTCAACAACCACAACAACATACTCCAATTCCTCAACATCCTCCTAGCACTCAACAAAATTTAATAGGAGTAATTGAAAATAACAAAAATAAATTGGGGAGTTAATCACGAGGTTGAATGATCCTATAAGTTCAACCGTGGAAATAAGAACACTTGCAAGTTCACTTTAAGACATGTTAAAACATGTAGATGCAATCGACAAACAATTATGTGGTTGGACAGATAGGAGGCAAGCATGGAGGAATTTTTATGCAGATAAAATATCATATAAAGAAGTAAAAGATGAAAAAATTACAAAATATGATTTGTGCATACTATTCACTGACCCACACACAAATCAAAATCTTGACCTTAATGCCAAGAGGTTTCCTATCCGTTGGTGCCACCACCAAGGGATTAGGAACATTTTTGGGATAGGTGGTACATGGTTTTTGACTATCCACCATGCAACAATTGCAAAGTACCCCAATATTTCTTGTGGAAACTCTACTATGAGTTCATCCTCAACAAAATCCCCAACAATTTTGATGAGGGAATTTTAGGGGAGAGGTGGAGGGTCGGCATAGGATAGACCTGGTGCACGATAGGATCATTATTGGAAAGGGACATGAGCTCTTGCTAGGTCGGCTCGTGAGCACGTCGTTATCCCTTCCATCGTGAAGGAGAGTTTTGAGGTGGACACTTTATAGTCTATCAACTCTTTGACCCATAGTATCATCCAACATACCAATCTTGTAGTACAGCGCCATCCAAGGGAGACTTCGAGGGGTATGCTTCCATCCCATTCTTGTCAATTTTGTAGATCGGCTTGTACATATGACCCCACAGACACTCAGGAGGATGGTGCGTAGGATACGTCTACATCTGTGGGGATGGCAATGGCAACTAATATTTTGAATGAGGATTTTGGCATTGATACTTAGGTAAATGTTAGCATTTTCATTGAATTTAATTTATTAAATTTCATTTTATTTTATTTTTTTTAAGTAAAAGGCATGAAAGCCTATATATATAAAATATGATTTTTACATAGATGAAGAAAGATCCAGCTCTGAAAGTATATGAGTAGAAGCTAATAATATATCAAAATTCAGCTTCAAGTATGCAAAAACTACTAATTAAACAACACCCTTATAACACCTAACCAGCTAATACATAATTCTTCAAGAATCAAAACCAAAAACTCCAAAAAATGCACACACTATTCTTCCAGGAAATTTCATTTAAATTGAAATGCAAGATTAACTAATTTAGTTTAATGATTGTAATAAAATATTAGGGTCATAGTGTTGATAATGGATACATTGGCCCTCCACCTGTTTATTACTCCATTGCATCTACCACTGAGGTATGTAACTAGTTAAAAATTAGAAATTTATTACATGTGAATAGCATTATTATATGAATGGTATTCTAATATCTGATTTTGGATGTTGAATAGGCTAATATTGGAGGTTTCGTGGGAACACCTCCCAATGCTAGTGGAGTTGGACAAACCTTGGCGTGGGTAATAGAATAAATAATTTAACTAACGAATTGTACTTAATAGATTTGTGTAGTTTATATCCATATCATTGATTACATTGCATTGCACATCTTTCAAACTCAAAGCATTACTTCACATTGCATAACTAATAACTAGATATTGATAGATGAAAATATTTCAATTACAATATAGTTGTTTAGAAAGTCAATATAAGCAGTGATGCAATTACTTCACATAGCATAAGTAATAACTAGGAGGAGCTTCCAATTGCATTTTCTTGTCATGGCATTCCATGAGACCACTTTTTATTGAGGAATTTTTTCAAACAGTTCACTGCCTTTTCTATGCTATGGATTCTTGGAAAAAATATATGAAAGAATAATAGTAATTAATAGCATAGACAAGGTAATGAGTTGTTTGAAAAAAATCCTAGAAGAAATGTGGTTGAGCATGGTGATGTCCATCACCATGTGACCCAATTTTTTTTGGGAATTTTTTCAAACAACTCACCACCTTTTCTATGCTACCACGTTTTCTATACATGTCTACCAAAGAATTTTATCAAAATACTTGAAATTCCTTGCTAATATGGCTAAAAGCCTAAAATAGTTTCTTTCCAACAAGGTATGGATGCTTGGAAAAAATCTATCAAAGCATAATAGTAAGCAATAACATAGACAAGGCAGTGAGTAGTTTGAAAAGGTGCCTCAAAGGAGACCACATTTCTTTGAAGCATTTTTTCAAACAGCTCATAGCCTTTTCTATGCTTCCACATTTTCCATACATGTCTACCAAAGCATTTTATCTATCTACTTGCTCCCTTGCTCTTATGGCTAAAAGCCTAAAATAGGTGCTTTCCAATTAACTATGGATGCTTGGAAAAATCTATCAAAGTATAATAGTAAACAATAGCATAGACAAGGCAGTGAGTACTTTTAAAAAATGCCTCAAGAAATGTGGTCTCATGGTGATGGAATGCCATTCCATCACCATGAGACCACATTTATTTGAAGCATTTTTTCAAATAACTCACCGCCTTTTCTATGCTACCACATTTTCCATACATGTCTACCAAAGCATTTTATCAAACTACTCACTTCCTTGCTTCTATGGCTAAAATCCTAGAAAAGGTTCTTTTCAACAAACTATGGATGCTTAGAAAAAAAAAATTCAAAGCATAATAGTACGCAATAGCATAGACAAGACAATGAGTAGTTTGAAAAAATGCCTCAAAGAAATGTGGTCTCATGGTGATGGAATGCCATTCCATCACCATGAGACCACATTTCTTTGAGGAATTTTTTTCAAATAGCTCACCACCTTTTCTATGCTACCACATTTTCCATACATGTCTACCAAAGTATTTTATCAAACTACTCTCTTCCTTGCTGATATGGATAAAAGCCTAAACAAGGTATTTTCCAACAAGCTACATGGATAGGGAAAATAGTAAGCATGTGATTGTAAGAAATATATAGTTCTATAAGTAATCAAAATTTTATTCATTATTTGATGCATTATAATCCATGACGTGCATCACTATTTTAGTTTTCGTGATTGAATAATTTGTTGTTTTATTTTCAGATGTTGCAAGCAAAAACACCTCCAGATGTTCATAGGGAAATGGAGCTTGGTGTTTCTTCTACTATAGACTCATCGATGCCTCTCACAAGGGTATGAGGCATATTACTAAATTTCAATTTATATTCGTTGTTATAGTTGTTAGTTAGTGAAAAATCAAACCATTATTGGTTCGTAGTTTAATTTCTCTTTGGATGGTTTCTACAGGGCTTCAACACCACACATGGGAATGTGAATATTTCCCTCGAGGAGAGTGATCGTCTAGTGGCAGTAAGTGATTATTTTGTTAAATATATCATTTTTATAATGTAATTTTTTTATATTAATGTCTTTACTTTTTATTGTAACAAATAAGGCTTGATCAAGAACTAAACCCTAGGAGGAGCACCAAGAGGACTCCTCAATCTCATAGTAAATGAGTGACAAACTTATTGCCATCTGGTCTACCAACAAAGGGTAAGATTTTGCTTAAAGAGCCTGGACAACAATGACTTTTGATTCCAGTACCCTTTGTTGTATGCCTATATGGCATTTTTGGACATATTTAAATTGTATTGCATATATTTGACATTATATGCCTATATGGCATTCTTGTAAGCCTATATGTCTATAAATTGTATATATTTTATACTTATATTGATATATATTGATGTATACCTACATGGCTATTTGGTTAATACAAATATTTTATATAGATGGTGTCCATTTTTGCATTATAAATCCATGGTTCAATAGATATGAGTTACGTGTATTCAAGTGTATACTTTACAACTTACGTGTATACTTTTTGACTTACATGTATTCCAATGTATACTTTGTGACTTACATTTTTTCATGTGTATACCTTGTATTCATGCATATACTTTGTATTAATGCATACACTATGTACTCATGTGTATACTTCAAGGCTTACATGTATTTGAGTACTTGTGCTTCATTTATTCACATGTATGCTTCACTTATTCATGTATATACTTATTAATTGGTTAGGCCTAGCATTGCTCATTGTTGTCATTCATGGTTTGTCTTGAATATTTATTGATTGATGCTAAATAACTTCAATATTTCCAAAAATGATTCACCAACGATGTATCATTTACTTATGTTCTAATTCAATATGGAATCCAAGGAAAAATTTAAAAGGGATAAAGCTAGGAGGACATGGAAGATAGATATTTATAGTGTAACCTATTATACCTTCCCTATACAAACATCTAATGGCTCTTGTATGCTTTTCTATTCCATTTTCTACTTTTCATATCCAATTTTCATAGGTGGATCATCAGTTCTCTCAATTTTTTTCCTTCACTTATTCTAGGTCCTCACCTCCGCTTGTGGTATTCTAAAATAAGCTCTAGTTAGTGGTGGGCACCCACTAAGATTCAAAGGAGTCATTAGTTTTTGGTGGGCACCCACTAAGATTCAAAGGAGTCATTAGTTTTTGGTGGGCACCCACTAAGATTCAAAGAAGTCATTAGTTTTTGGTGGGCACCCACTACGATTCAAAGGAGTCGTTAGTTTTTGGTGGGCACCCACTAAGATTCAATTTCTTCTAAGACATTTGATATGATTGTGAAGGAGTAGGAACAAGGGTTGTAATATCTCATGTATCAACATATATTTATACCTCTTGTTTATGATTCTCTTTATCTAGGTCATAAGCCATCATGTGGGATCATATTTCTATTCACCTATTATTAGGTTTATTTATAAATCTTTCAATTTTTTTTCTAGAATCTTGAAAAATTTCCTCTTTACAACAACCATATTATTGTAAGGAAAAGGAGGATAATTAAAAAATTTATTTCCCTTTCTAGACTTGAGGATGATCATATAGGATTTTAAGAGTCATGTAGCCTTCTTATTTGTGATTAGAGCCATAATAGGAATAAGAAAGTTACCTAAATAGTTATATTAATAATAATCAATTCAATGTAAGTATGAGATCCACATAGTAATTGGATCATAACCCATTTGAAAATGAAAAGGTTTAGGCTTTCCTCAACTATTTTTACACCCAGATGTTTTACCTCTTTCATGTAATCATATGCTTTTGGTGTGGAAAATTGAGACTTGTCAACTATCATGTGAATCTTTCTCTTTTATTTTCTTTTGCATGCCATTATAAGGGATCGAGTTGGTTGAATGTAGATTAGAGTGATTCGGCATGTTTGGGTATGAAAGAGTACCATTCCTAGTGTAAACGTACCCATCCAAATGTGTTGGAATAGTCTATTTGGTCACACAAGTTGGAGAACAAAAGTTGCACCACTTTGCAACTTTACATTGCTTGCATTTGACAACTTTTTCCTCAAATGAAAAGTTGTCACCATAGGAAAATTCCTTTGAGATAGAAAAAAATGAGAGTGGTTATTGTAGAGGGGCCAAACATGATCTTGTAGCCTCATACATAGAGTTTTTAAGCATCATAGTTTCTGAGTAATAGCCTGTTGAAGATTGTAGCCATTTTGCACTTTGGAATCTTAAGGGATCGATCTGGTTGAATGTAGATCGCAGTGATTTGACATGTTTGGGTGTGAAAGAGGACCATTCCTAGCATAAACATACCCATCCAAATTCATTGGAATAGTCTTTTTGGTCACACGGGTCACAAAATGAAAGTTGCACCACTTTGCAACTTTACATTGCTTCCATTTAACACTTTTTCCATCAAGTGAAAACTGGACACCACGGGAAAATGACTCTGAGATAACAAAGACCAAGAGAATTTATTGCAAAAGGTCCCAACATGATCTCATATATTTAGATAGAGATTTTTTAAGTGTCATAGTTTTTGAGTAATAGCCTGTCGAAGATTGTTGTCATTTTGCACTTTGGACTCTTAAGGGATCGAGTAGGTTGAACATAGATCAAAGTGATTTGATGTGCTTGGGTGTGAAAGAGGAGAATTCCTAGCATAAATGTACCTGTTCAGATGTGTTGGAAAATTTTATTTGGTCACATGAGTTGCAGAATGAAAGTTGCACCACTTTGCAGCTTTACACTACTTGCATTTGACACTTTTTCCATCAAATGAAAAATAGACACCACGGGAAAAAAAAATTAGAGATTAGAAAAAACCAAGAGAGCTTATTGTACAGGGGCCCAACGTGATCCCATAGCCTTAGATGAAGAGTTTGTAAGCATCATGGTTTCCAAGTAATAGTTCGTCAAAGATTGTAGCCATTTTTTGTTTGGACTCTTAAAGGATCGATCTGGTTGAACGTAGCTCAGAGTGATTCAACATGCTTAGGTGTGAAAGATGGCCATTCATAATGTAATCACACCCATATGGATGCGTTAGAACTATGTGTTTGGTCACATGAATTGTAGAACGAAAGTTGCACCACTTTGCAACTTTACAATGTTTGCATTTGACACTTTTTCCCTCAAGTGAAAACTGGACACCATGGAAAAATGACTCTAAGATAAAAAATCCTGAGAGAGGTTATTGTAGAGGGACCCAACACAATCTTGTATCCTTAGACAGAGAGTTTGTAAGCATCATGGTTTCCGAGTAATAGCCTATCAAATATTGCAGCCATTTTGCACTTTGGACTCTTAAGGGATCGCGTCGGTTGAACGTAACTCAAAGTGATTTGGTGTGTTTGGGAATGAAATAGGACCATGCCTAGTGTAAACGTACCCATTTGGATGTGTTGGAATGGTCTGTTTGGTCGTACAATTTGTAGAACGAAAGTTGCACCACTTTGCAACTTTACACTACTTGCATTTGACACTTTTTCCCTCAAGTAAAAACTAGACACCACGGGAAAACAAATAAAAAATAACAAAAACTGAGAGAGGTTATTGTAGATGGACCTTATGTGATCTTGATGCCTTAGAAAAAATTCATGTAACTAACACAGTCTCCAGGTAATAGGCCGTCAAAAATTTCTTCCCTTTTCTAATTTGGACTCTTAAGGGATTACGCTGCATGAATTACAAATGTTTGAGGACTGCAATAAATTTCAAAATTTTAGTAAATATCATTACAAATGGTTGAGGGTAGCAATAAATAGGTAGTAGGGAACTAGATCCCAAACTCAATTACAAATGTTTGAGGGCAGCCATGAATTGTTAGTTGGAAAACATGTCTGGAGAACTTGTGGGGTACTTGAGTTAATTTATGCTACTTGAACAACATCTAACAAGTCATACATGCTTCTATTACTTGTAAATTTGATTATTTTTATGACATGTTGACATTATTTTATGACATTATGTATAAAAAATGTTTACAAATTGAACTTCTTAAATGTTTATGTGAATAGATGGTATGCTATATTGATATTGATATATAATCATTAGGTTGATTTTTTTTAATAAATAAAGTTTTATAATAATTTAGTCAAGTGATGCTTGTTATAATAGGGAGATAATAAAAGAAGAAAAAGAATCATTGGTAACCATCAATGGTTATTACACTCACTATATTAATAATATGATATTTACAATAAAAGGAGATTTATTTGGCAATCCTAATTCTTAGGTGTGTGCTACAATTGTCTAATATGCTTCATTAACCAATATGACACCCAAGTGCTTGTACTTGTAGGCACAATAATTTCTCAAAACTATCAAGTGGTAATAAAAAATCAACCTATGTGAATTCCTACACCCCACTTAAATCAAATATTCAATCAATGTGCCCCATTTTCATGCACACAAACTTAGCTTATAAGATTCTCTTACAATAAGTAAAAATAGGATTCAAACATGCCTTAGCTACTCCATTCTCATAGATCTTTTACAATGTCACTCGTACATTCTAGATTCTCTTATAATTTCTACATCATAGGTGCTCATGATGAGGTTAACTTCAAATGAATAATTTGAAATTCCCTTGCTAAGCTTGACACACACTTTTATAATGTCTACATCATAGGTGCTCATGATGAGGTTATCTTCAAATGAATAATTTAGTACCATCTGCTAGTCTTGGATTTGGCATATACTTTATAACTTCATTTGGGTTTAGTAGCTCCCACCTAAACAAAGAAAAGAGATTGTAAATATTAATAATCACATAATCACATAATCAATTCAAATAAACATGTGATATGTCAATAATCTAAAACTTGTATGCTAAATTATTCAATATCTTATAACTTATCACTAGTTAATCTATTCCATTGAATATCTTAAAAATTGATTTTTATATGAATATCAAGCATACCTCCCATCCATTAGGATTAAACTTTAGAGAGTGCTCGAAGTAATGAGGATCAACATGAATAAAATGAAACCAAACTAAATTACTTTCCAACCTTTTGGAAACTTGTAACTTGTTATAAAAACAATCCAATTTAATCTTCCACTTAGTTTACTAATCTATTCAGAATATCCTACATCAATATTTTTTGCATATTTTTGAGATAAAATGAAATACCATTGAACTTTGTATCCTTTTCCATAGTTCTAAACATAAAGTGTGCTACATTTTCAAGTTTGATAACTTCATCAATCACCTAAATAAATGATATAAACATTAGATGATAGCATTGACATCATAGCATTAACATCATACAAATTAATGTGCATACTTACAAATTAATCCAACGAACCATCTGGGTCTACTCTACTCTTTATTGTGTCAAGTATTGCCTCATGGTCAGACTCATCCACCTTCCACAAGGTCTTGTTCAAATGTCTACCCCCATATTTGATCAAATGAACATTGGATGCTATGACAAGGTTCAAGTAATGAAGAATCTTCTTCTGTGTGTCAAAGTCCTAAAACAACAAAACATTAACACTCTTATGTGGGTACCTTCTAAGTCATGTTCTAATAAAAACCACTGAGCCTGTAGGGTATTTAATGTTTTCTCCATCTATAATTAGGGCCTCCAATTTATTTTTGGCCTCAACATAATGACACAAGTAATAATATTTTCCCTCTTTGTTTTCTTCATCTGCAATAACTGAATAAACATTCCCTACATTGATATGTGCAACAAATTAGATGAAATTAGTCAACATTACAAATACACTACAAAGTAAGATAACAATATGAATTTCAAAAACTATGCAAGTAGATATATTATGTTCTTGAACTAGATCTGATATGTGGTCAAAGTCAACTGATGATTCCATCTGTGTCAATTCCAATGTCATTTGAGGGCAATACATGTGGAGTGGGCTAAGATAACTTAACCACCATTCGTCAACCCACCTTTTTGAATCACACTCATCTTAGGCTTGCATTGTACATGAAGAACAAAAGCATGCCATCTTTTGTGTATGGATACTCCATGAACTTGCATTTGAGCTAAGGAAAGAGTGTAGTTCACTCTATCCTATCAGTGTACAACAATCCTCATATGGTGCAATGTTAGCATCATCTATCAACCAAAAAAATCTATGAACTAAAGACTTACCTTCATTAACTAGACCCATCAAAGGATTACACCACTGGACGATTGATTTTGCATCTTTCAACTTTGCATTGTCTTTATACTTTAACTCTTCTCATGCTAATTCTCTTTTGACACATTTTCTTGCACCATCATGCTCCCCCTTTCCATGCTCAGCCTCACAAAAGTTCCACATATATTGAACACTTGTAATGACATGCATCTTTCTCAAACAATAGAACATCCACGAGTTATTGAACTATTTTGCATAGTTATTTGACCATATTATATGTTGACCATATGATATGCCCCTCTAAGCCAAATCATTGTAGAACAATTGGAAGCAACCTTGCACAAACTCTGGAGAATGTGTACGATCATCATTACTATAAAAGTGGTACTCCCTCAATAACTTCATTTGGTCCTCTATACTACTAGTTGCATGAATGAATGCTATGTGCACAAATGTAGAAACCTGTGTGGAGTTGTAATATTGTGACTGCACCTCACACTGTGGCTGTAGAGTGTAGTTCTCTACAAATTCAACCACTAAAACTATGGTACCAAATGGAAAGGTGTCCTTGCATAACTTGAATTGCAAGTCCAGCCATTGAGCACTATGTGTATGCCTTGCATACTCATACACTATACTGTCACGAAATGTAGACATAAACTAATACACTGGAATCTTATGAATAACCAAATTGCACTTTTTTCCTTGATTACCATCTTTTGTAATGTATGCCACTGTTTTATACTTTCTGAACTATAATAGTTTCTTTCCAACCACATGTGTGCTTTCCATATGTTGATGTACTAGCATACGTTGCAAGCCATTGGAATGCTAGTCCATGAACCATCTAAGCATAGTTTCCTATAGAATATTTGGCCATCCTCTCTTGAAGATGTTGGTGGGGCATGTATGCCACAATCCTACAAAACATTGTTAGTATGTAAATCTAAACATATAGAACGATAAACATCATAATAGTTAGAAAATTCAATATGTAATCTACAACAACTAATGTGTGTGATTTATCTTGACATAAAAATGTTTAAGCATTTCAAAATATCTTTGAAAATTTTGAATTTGAGGATAATCCTCTTGAAATTTATGAAAAAATTATGTTTGAGTCATATCCAAAAAATGCTTTGGATGTGGCTCACAGTTCTAACTACCGATTCTCCTTCTTACCACATCCCTTTGATTCGTAGATGACCTTGTGTTATTCTTTCAATAGTCTTCAATTATGTTCTCAATCCTTCAACAACTGGTTTATCTTTTCATGGGAGTCTCCCCAAGAATGCCCATAATTCAGTTGAATCGATGTCCTCAATTCTTTGGTGCCTTTGAATGACTCTTGATAAAAAATTTCTATTAATTCTCAATTGTTGACTTACAGTATTTATAATGAGACAATATCTCCCTATTTGATTGCTTACCAAAGTCGATGTAATGACACGCTAGGTGACATTACTATCTTTTTAGCATGAAGTCTTACCCACACTCTCATAAGCGTCCATTAGATTCTTCAAAATAGTACTTTTTCTTGAAGCATTCGATGTTCTCAACCCAAGAATCTTCATGATGTTTCTATACTTCATACCTCACATCATTTCAACAAATAGTTGACATCTTGTGGTCTCATTTAACTTTTCAAAGAAGAATTTCCAAATCTTATCAGCATATCTTCTACAAGTGCATTGTGGAATCTTACCTTCCATTGGCTACAAAATATTCTCATCTTGATATTAATCAGAAACTTTGGATTTCTATACAAAATTCTAGACCTAGTGTTCTTCTAAAAATGTTCCCTCATCCATTCTCTTTTCTTTGCTTTATTAGTTTTGTACTCTTGTTGTGTTGGTTTATTTCTTGTTCAATTCCTCAGCATGGCGGGTAATTTTACCTATAGCATGATAAAGAGACAAATATTAGTTCCTAAAAAATGAATCCATACAAATAAATGAAATATATGTCATTCAAGGCTTCATACAAAATACTTACAATCATCCTGTAGAAGAGTATTTCTAACATAGACAAAGGTCACATGAATTTTTGGATGGAATGCCTTAAAGAAATGTGGTTGTGTGGCATGCCATGATTGCAAGATAGGCTCAAAATGGAAGCATGGACAAGGCATGTGAATTGTTTGACAATAATGTTTTGGTAGAAATGTATGCAAAATGTGGTACCTTTGACAAGCTAGCGAGCTCACTAACTTGTCAATGTGGTAGGGTTGACAAGGTAGGGGGTTGTTTGAAAAAATGCCTCAACCCTACCACATTGACAAGCTAGTGAGCTCACTAGCTTGTTAATGCTCACATGAATTTTTGGATCCAATTACTTAAATAAATGTGGTCATGTGGCATGCCATGATTGAAAGATAGGCTCAAAATGGAGTCTTGGATAAGGCATGTGAATTTTTTGACATAATGTTTTGGTAGACATGTATGCAAAATGTGGTACCATTGACAAGCTAGTAAGATCACTAGCTTGTCAATGCGGTAGGGTTGAAAAGGTAGGGGCTATTTGAAAAAATGCCTCATAGAAATATGGTCTCATGTTGATATACCACTATCTTTTCAATGTGGTAGGGTTGAAAAGGTAGGGGACTATTTGAAAAAAATCCTCATAGAAATGTGGTCTCATGGTGAGGGTTGACAAGGTAGGGGATTGTTTGAAAAAATGCCTCATAGAAATGTGATCTCACGGTGATGTGCATTACTATGAGACCACATTTATATGAGGAATTTTTTCAAACAAACGCCTACCTTGTCAACCCTACCGCATTGAAAATCTATGAGCTCACAGTTAGCTTGTCAATGGTCACATAAATTTTTGGATCCAATTCCTTAAAGAAATGTGGTATTGTGGCATGTCATGATTGCATGATAGGCTACACCTTTCCCCATGTTGCTAACTTAGCCTTGAATAAAGAGTCTTGAAATGGTGGAAAAAAGGGTTGCAATCCCTTGTAGGTATACTAATCAAGGAAACATTTAAAATATATCACAACATTAGTGATGAGGTAAGTTTAGAAATAGAGATGAAAACAAAAATAGATTCAAAGATCTATCAATGTGGGAGGAGTATATTCCAATTTTGTAGAGACATGTATGGAAAATTTGGTAGCATAGACAATGCAATAAGTTGTTTGAAAAAATTCACATTACCATGAGACCCCATTTCTTTGAGACATTTCTTTAAACAATTGATTGCCTTGTCTATGTTGTTTGATAAAATGCTTTGGTAGACATGTAAGAAAAAATTGGTAGCATAGACAAGGCAATCAACTGCTTGGTAGAATTTTTTGACAAAATACCTCAATGAGATATGTCCTCGTGGACTAGAATGATTGCAGGATATGCATAAAATGGATTTGCTGAAAAGGCTTTAAATTTTTTTGATTGGGTGGAAAATAGGGGTCACCAAAATGAATTGACAAGATGATGAACCACTAAGATTTTTCACACAAAACACATGCAATTTATGCAATTACGAGAGTCAAAAGATGTAAATAACAATCATAAATGATACTTAACAATTATAGCAACTACAAGAGAATTTTTTAGAGCTCAAAGAGGTGTGTACCTTGTTGTAAGAAGCCTATTTTTAGGGCACAAAGGACTCATTCGCCTATAGTGGCAAATGGGTCCCTATTAGGGTTTCTGAAACTGAGATTTGGGTTAATTTCCTTGATTTCTACACTCTCATATTCCCAGTTGTTAGCTCATGAAAACCTGTACTTAATTATGTAGCTTCAATTATTCGTTGTTGCACTTTAAAGGTCAACTTTGCAACTTGACAACTTTGACAATTTTGCTCTAAAATTGCTCTCTACTTGATCTCCAACCTACAAATCTGCAAACACACATTCAAGGAGAGAAATTTGTTGATTCTTAGTAAATAGGATTTTTCCTAAGGGTATGTGCAGGATCATCATGGAAAAAATAGGCCCTTAAGTGGCAAAAATATCAGAAAAATTACAGTTCGGCAACTTGATGTAAAAATTTGAATAAGTTATCTATATTATTTCAAAAATATGTAAGAATAGAATCTATAGAAAATTGAATTTAGTTTCTAAACTAATAGGTTTGTTTTAAAAAAAGAAACCTATTTGGTGAAAATTTGAAATTTCAATGCAGTAGTACTTAAATTTGAAGGAAAAAATAAGTAGGTGTCTGTCTGACCACCCTAACCACAATAAAATGATAATATTTTTTTATAAGATTTTAGATATAAGTAGAGGAATCATGTCCCGATGTTATGCATATTTTTTTGTAATTTTTTTCCAAGTAAATAATTAATTATGATTTTTTATTACAAATTTTAAAAAAATATAAAAAACTTGTATGTCTAACCACCTTAACTTGGTCAAAACTTCATGAAATTCAATTTTTATTTTTTTATCCTATAATATGTGAAGCATAGAATGTGATGCATTTTTGGATTCAAAAGTGTTATACTTTGAAATCTATAGCTTTTTTCAATTAGTCTATCAATCGGACTTTAGTCATAATTTGAATAGAAAATGAATAATAATTACTTATTAAATTCAAAGTAAAGCATAATTTATATTGGTGGAAATATGAGAATATCCTTTAAAATCCTTTTGTTTCATCAATTTTGGGTAAAAAAAAAGTCATCAGCCACATATCCATCATATTGCCACTTTTTGGCCCATCATGATCCTGCACATACCCCTAAGTCAAACCCCTTGTAGGTAATTAAACCAAATGATGAAACAATGAAATTGAAGCATGAAACATGAAGTGATGCAATGTAGATACCTTGGATATTGTCTTGTAATACAAATCTCCAATCTAACATGTAGTGGCCATGAAGAATGTAGATCTTGATCCTTGAATATGATGTGAAACAATGCCTACAAGTAGATCTTCAAAGCTACACTCACTTTCTTAGCTCAACAACATCTATGAATTCATCAAACCCTTGAATTGATGATATGATCTTGAATTGATTCAATAAACACTTGATAATCTACCTTAAAATGCCATTAAAAATGCTCTTGAATGCTCTATAATGCTCTTGTGAAAGTTCTAGGATATCTCATAAATTTTCTAGGAGAAACAATGTGAATTAACCCCTTATTTATACTAAATTAGGAGATTAACCCCAAAATTCAAAAAATTCAGGCTGACACCAAATTTGGGGATAAAAATTATTAAATTCTCACCACAATGAAATTCAAAAAGGGGGTCCTCATTAATAGAGAACCAATTCACCACCTAGGGCGAATGGGTCATATCTTAGTTTTCCAAGACCTAACCCCAAGGGATGGAAAGGGTCAAAAATACATGTCAAATCAGTAAAGAGAGGGGGGTCCTATTAAGGGAGGACCCATTCACCACCTAGGGTGAATGAGTCTTGGCACAATTTTTCAAGACCTTGAATTTACCTATTAAATGTTATGCAATTTGAATTATGGGTGTCAAGATAGATCTACGAGAAGTGTCATAAATAAGGTTTAAATTTGAATTAAAGGGGTTAATTAACTCCAATTAACCACAATTAACTAAGGGGGCCTAGGTAAATGTGAAAGTGTGCTACAATAGTTTACAACACTTAAATAGGGTACACATTAGGTACATTTTAAAAAGGGGCCCATTAGGCTTAATTCATTAAATAAACCCTAGGAAACTATGAAAGTGTGTTACAACACTTTACAACACTCTTGAAAAGGATAATTTAAGGTACATTTTAATTAAATATGGACCCTAGAATGATGTGAATGTGTACAACACATTACAACACTATTCCAAGATACAATTAATTCAAATTTATATCAATTATCCAAATTAAGTGTGAAAAAGGATTACTTTTTTGACACTATATTTTGCCCCCAATTTAGTGAGAGGATGACCCCATGTCAAACTCACACTAAAGAAGACATTCAAGACACTTAAGTATGCAGGATTACTTTTTTGACCCTAGAATGATGTGAATGTGTACAACACATTACAACACTATTCCAAGATACAATTAATTCAAATTTATATCAATTATCCAAATTAAGTGTGAAAAAGGATTACTTTTTTGACACTACATTTTGCCCCCAATTTAGTGAGAGGATGACCCCATGTCAAACTCACACTAAAGAAGACATTCAAGACACTTAAGTATGCAGGAATAACAAATATACATAACCATACCCTATCAAAGGCCAATAAAAATAAAGAAAAACAAAAGGATCAAGCACAATTGTCCCAACACAATGTGGAATGGGGTTGTTTGTCCAAGAAAAAGGATCTAGCTTCGATGGTCCAACGAGATGTAGAACACATCTAGGCTATTTTTCCATAACATATGTTGCTCACTTTGGGGTAGTCAAACCTCAGTCTGTCCACTAGGTGAGTTGTCCCAATGAAGTGGCAAATGAGAGAATCCTATTAGCCTCTCATACCATACCAAAGTTATCCTCCTAACAACCTCAATAAGGTAGGTGCCACAATGTAATACTTTTGTAATGTCATGTATGTAAGTTTTTGTTAAAGGGGATTTTTCTTTGTTCATGTAAATGTCTTCTTCTTAGGGAGCATTGTGCCTAATGTCTCCAAGAGAGGACAAGTCAAGGTGTCAGATCATCACTCATGGGATGCCTCATTCACATCATGCCATTATGGTAGATTGCACACTCTTGAATGGAATCAAACCCAATGACACCACGAAGAAGAGGAAACAACGCACGAAAAAAGAAATATTACACCATAAAATTTTGACGAAAGATGTCATTGATGTATGCCCTCACTT
Organism: Sequoia sempervirens; assembly: GCA_007258455.2. Lineage (NCBI taxonomy): Eukaryota > Viridiplantae > Streptophyta > Pinopsida > Cupressales > Cupressaceae > Sequoia > Sequoia sempervirens. The sequence continues at coordinate 194,954,259 of VDFB02000015.1, read as the reverse complement.
TAAAGTGGTTGCTACACCAATACTATGAGCAATTTCTTTAAAGTAACCACATTTTTTTCCTAAGACATGATAGCTTTCCTCAGAAAACCCTATGCCAAGTCACATGTTTTTGAAATAAGCTAATTCATGAAATAGGAAGGAAGGGTTACCCCCACAAATACATAATGGATCTATGGATTTGGGGTTAATATGCCTGTGCTAAAATGTTGTAATAGAGCATGGAACTGTCATCATTCCCCAAATACTCATAGAACTTGAAGAATGATACAAAGAGAGTGAAAACAAAGAAAAATCCTTTTGGGTCAACATGGAAGAGACCTGAATATCTTGACACATTGCGTCATCCCCAAAAGGAAAATACAAGACAAATGAAAAGATAAAGAAAAAGATTTTGGGTCAGCATAGAAGAGACATGAATGTATCGATGCCTTGCGTGATCTCCTAAGGAAAAACAAAAGACAAATGAAAATGATAAAGAAAAAGATTTTGCATCAACATGGAAGACACATGAATGTATCGACACCTTGCATCATCCCTAAAAGGAAAACACAATACAAATGAAAAATGATTACGACATATATAAGAATGAAAGATACATATAGAGGAATGCACAAAAAGAAAGATATATACATGAAACAAAAAAAAGTGGGGGATCACATTAGCATATGCAATTTCACATGAAGAAAAAATGAAAAATCAAAAGACTAGTAAGGCACATGCGAGTCAACCTAAAGCAGGTGATCCACATCCCAATCTCGATCGATATAAATAGAAGGCAGACAACTAACCAAAGGGACAAGAGAACATGTCGAATTAGGAGAAGCACCAGGTTCAACACTCTTTTTAGGAGATGTGTAATTTAAGTTCATAGAAGAAGAAAACAATGTATTCAACTCATCATGCACTTGTTCATCAAATTTTTCTATGTCAATGTCACCATCTAGATTTATCACAAAAGGAGTTTGAATAACAATGCCCATGCAATGGTCTTGTTTACATTGTGGAGAAGGTATAAGATCATCATGCTTTCCTTTAGGTAAGTTTGGATTTTGATTTTTTATGTTGTTCTTTTCTTCTTGAGTTTGTAATTTATGAGAAATAACATATCGCCTATGCCTACACTCTCCAGCAATTCAATTCCTTTTCAATCTATTGTCAATTTTTGTTTGTGTAAGAGCAGGTTTGTCAATCATAGGTTCCTTCTCTTCCTTGGGAGGAATAGAAGAAACAATAGTAGGTTGTTCAACCACTTTGTCTTTAGCTTTACAAACTTGTTTGACTCTAGGAGGGACAAAGGGATTGTTTGTGTTATCTCACAGTCGCTTGTAGGAAATTCTAGGAGGTTTGTCTATAGGTTGTTCTTGTATGTTTAGAGTGCTTTTGGTTCAATCATTGCTTCGTCAAGAATAGGTGTTTTATTTATAGGTTGAGGCATGTTTCAAAAGGATAATTCTACTATTTTCTTTTCCTTTAATTTTTTATATGATTTAAAAAAGAAATCTTCATGAGGCTTGATCGGTTCCATAGGTTCAGGCCAAAATAAATATAAATAAAAATTCCCTCGAGCCTATGTAGTATTAAATCCACTATGATGCACAATAAAGATATCATTTCCAAATGGAAACTTTAGAAATTTATGCACAACCGAAGGGATGGCATTCATGGAGCAAAGCCATGGACAACCTAGCTTCATATGAAATTGGTCCAATTGTGGAATAATGGAAAATGAGATAGTTAATGTTTTCGATCCCACTTTTAAAGGGAGATCTATCAAGCCTATCCTAGGGCAAGCAAATCCATTATTCAACTTGATCCATGCTTTCATTTTTTGATATGTATCTTGGTATAGTTCATGCACATATAAGAATTCTTATGTGATCACATTCTCTCCACAGATGGGATCAATCAATATCCCATTAGTGGGCTTATCATTGATTCGGCCAGCTATGTAAAGAGGACCATTAGGTGCACGTTTAAGTATGTTATTTTGTTAGAAAGCAATGTCAAGAGGCATTCTAGTTGATCCCTTATGAGCTCTAGCTTTGATAAATGATACCACTTTCTCTATGGGATGTTTTTGCATATGATCATTATCCATGTTAACATTGTTCTTAGTTTTAGTAGGATGATTGACTGTGGCATGTATGTTGTTATTGTCTTGTTTGTTCAAGTACTCATGAAAGAAGCAACTAAGGCTATAGATGATTTTTGTTTCACTCCAAGTTTTAAGCACTTTGCTTAGATTTTGTATGATGGGAACCATGCTAATGTCTATTCATTCACTAAGGATATGGCTTGTAAGTTTTCTAGTTGTTCATCTAGCTTGTCAATAACATCATGCACATTGATTTTAGGAAGTGAAGTCATTGGAAATGAGGTAGGAAAACTATGAGCCATGGAGGGTTGATTCTCAAAACTATTAGAAAGAGAGTGAGAAAACCCAAGATCCATAGTGAGTGAGATATCGTGGGATGACATGAGACTCAAACTACATCTTATAATAGTATTGTGAATAGGACACCAAGTTGTAAAGCTCATGAAAGTTTTAGAAACGTACTATGGAAACCCTAAAATGGCAAAGAGGCAATGCAACAACCAAGAATGGAATTCAATTTTCAGCTTCTAAGTAATCCAATTGAATGATTACAAAATATAATAGGCTGGAAATGAAATGTTTTGAATGCAATTTTGAATTTTAACAATGCACTAAAATGAATCAATTTAAGCTAAATGCAATGAATTTGATCAAACAACAAATCAAGAAACTGAAATAAGATAGTAACAACACCAAACAGAAGTTGAAAATTTGAGATTTTAATGTCCTAAAAATGTAGATTAGTAGCTAGCAAGGACCTATTCACCAATAAGGGCGAATGGGTCCTGGTTAAGTTTTTTTGAGATGTTTCAGTGGATTTCAGAGCAATTTTTAATGTGTTTTGAAATTCTAGAAGGTTCAACTTTGACTTGACCAGGGACTCATTCACCAATAAGGGTGAATGGGTCTTGGTTAGGTATTTTTAAACTATTTTTTAATGATTTTGAAGCTTTTAGTAACATCTTTCAGTTCTAGGTCCAAGACAGTGAGTTTCAGTTTCATATTTTCTAATATTGCAATGTGAAAATGAAATGAAAATAATTCAAGGACGTATGTTGAAATGCAATTTTGTTTTGATTTTCAAATACAAATAAATGAGATTCATAAAGACTGATTTGTTTTTGTATTTTTCAGATTTAGAAAGATCCAAAGCAATGCAAATCTAAACCCTAAAAGAGATGCAAGTGTAAATGCAAATTTAAGAAACCCTAAATGAGATCTTAATTCAATGCAAATAAGATGAAAAAGAATGCAAGATCTAATCCTAAGATGTAATGAAAGACTTCAAAATAATAAAATAGCAATGTTCAATATGTCGGGTTCACCATTAATGATTAGGTGGAAAATAGGGCTCACCAAAATGAATCAATAAGATGATGAACCACTAAGTTTTTCCACACAAAACACGTGCAATTTATGCAACCATGAGAGTTAAAAGATGCAAATAACAATCAGAAATGATACCTAAATATTATAGAAACTATGAGGGAATTTTTAAGAGCCCAAAGAGGTGTGTACCTTGTTGCAAGAAGCCTATTATTAGGGCACAAAGGACTCATTCGCCTTTAGTGGTGAATGGGTCCATGTTAGGGTTTCTGAAACTAAGATTTGGGTTATTTTCCTTGATGTTTGCACTCTCAGATTCCCATTTTTTAGCACATGAAAACCTATACTTAATTTTGTAGTTTGAATTCTTCATTGTTGCACTTTAAAGGTCAACTTTGCAACTTGACAACTTTGACATTTTTTCTCTAAACTTTCTCTCCACTTGATCTTCAACCTGTAAATCTATAAACACACATTCGAGGAGAGAAAAAAATTGTTGATTGTTAGTAAATAGGGTTTTTCCTAAGTCAAACCCCTTGTAGGTAATTAAACCAAATGATGAAACAATGAAATTGAAGCATGAAACATGAAGTGATGCAATGTAGATACCTTTCATATTGTCTTGTAATACAAATCTACAATCTAACATGTAGTGGCCATGAAGAATGTAGATCTTGATCCTTGAATATATGATGTGAAACAATGCTTGCAAGTGGTTCTTCAAAGCTACACTCACTTTCTTAGCTCAACAACATGTATGAATGGATCAAACCATTGACATGATGTGATATTGAATTGATGCAATAAACACTTGGTAAGCTACCTTGAAAACCATTGAAAATGCTCTTGAATGCTCTATAATTCTCTTGTGAAAGTACTAGGATATCTCATAAAAATTCTAGGAGAAACAATGTTAATTAATCCCTTATTTATACTAAATTAGGAGATTAACCCTAAAATTCAAACAATTCAAGCCAATACTAGATCTGGGGATAAACATTATTAAATTCCTACCACAATGAAATTCAAAAAGGGGGTCCTCATTAAGGGAGGACCCATTCACCACCTAGGGCAAATGGGTCTTGGCTCATTTTTCCAAGACCTAACCCCGAGGGATGGAAAGAGAGTCAAAAACATATGTCAAATTAGTAAAGAAAGGGGGGTCCTATTAAGGGAGGACCCATTCGCCAACTAGGGTGAATGGTTCCTAGCACCATTTTTCAGGACCTTGAATTTACCCCATTAAATGTTATGCAATTTCAATTATGGGTGTTGGGATAGATCTTTTGGAAGTGTCATAAATAAGGTTTAGATTTGAATTAAAGGGGTTAATTAACTCCAATTAACCATAATTAACTAAGTGGACCCTAGATAAATGTGAAAGTGTGTTACAACACTTTACAACACCTAAATAGGGTACACATTAGGTACATTTCAAAAAAGGGCCCATTAGGCTTAATTCATTAAATAAACCCTGGAAAAGTGTGAAAGTGTGTTACAACACTTTACAACACTCTTGCAAAGGAAAATTTAAGTTACATTTTAATTAAATAAGGACCCTAGAATAATGTGAATGTGTACAACACATTACAATACTATTCCAAGATATAATTAATTCAAATTTATGTCAATTATCGAAATTAAGTGTGAAAAAGGATTACTTTTTTCGACACTACAAATTTCAAGCATATGCAATTTCTAGGTGTAAAACCAAATTCCACTACATTTTCCAATATCCCCCATGCCTATCCCAAAATGAAATCTTTGGAGAGGGTTATGCACATCCATAGAAAGGGATTGAGAAATGATGTATCATTTTACATACTTATTACTTATATCATATATATGTGTATACATAATGTGGAAGCATACACAAGGTAGGTCAATTGTTGAAAAAAATGCCTCAAAGAGATGTGGTTTAAAAATGTAACTGGCAAGTGTAAAGAATTGTGTAATTTAAAATGTGCATTGACAAGCTAAGGTTATAATGACAAATAGACAATGATGAACATGGAATATGAAAAATAACAAAATCAAAGCAAGCCAAAATAGAATGAAAGAAAATATAACAAAAATGTGTAAATACTTCACATACCTAAAAAATGAAGATTCAAATGGAAGATTTCTACCCAATTATGTAGTCTTTGCTTCTTCTTGCTTCAAACTCCTCAACAATTTGAGTTTTTCAAAAGCTTGTTTCCCTCTAAAGTTCAATTGTATATAATTCTTGAATGGAATTGAGACTTGAATTGATATATATCAAATTCAACATGGAAACTCTTCTATTTCATGCAAAGGTGGTGGAAAGATCATAAAAAAGGTGGTAGAATATGAAAAAATTGCATACACACTTCACAAAAGCATAAAAAAGATTCTTTTTGTCAGAACAGGTGCATAACCAGGAGAATATATAGAATGTGGGACTAGAGATCACATGTATATTGAATTTTTTACCATTTTTAGAGCAAGACAAAATGAACTCATGTTATAATGTGAGTGTGTTATGCCTTGCTAAACAATGACTACATCTCAACTTCTTCAAAGCGTGCTCACATTATGAGAAAGTTAATTTTTAATAGTTTTCTTTTCTCTCTCTCTATCCTTATCCATCCATCCCCTTAGCCATCTAGGTTTCTCACTTATCCCTAAACCCTCAATCCTAGACATTATGCCTTAAACCCTAATCCCTTAAACCTTAAACCCTAAACCATAATCTCTCTCTCACTCTCTCTTAGGTTTCTCCCTCCCACCCCCTCTCTCAGGTATCTCTTTATCTCACTCATTCCATCTATCTCTCTCCCACCCTCTCTCTCTCTCTCTCAAACCCTCAACCCTCAAACCCTAAGCCCTCAACCCCTATACTCTCTACCTATACATTAGACCCTCAACCCCAATCCCTCAACCATATACCCTCTGCCCTAAACCTTAAACCCTCAACCCTCAACCCTTAAACACTCTATGATCTACCCTTAACCCAATATCCTCTACCCTAAACCCTAATACCTCAACCCTATACCCTTAACCCTTAAAACCTTAAACCCAAGTAAACTCTCTACCCTTAATTCCTCAACCCTTATGTTAGTGCCTTGTTTGGTTGTCTCTCATTTTCTAGTTGTTTTCCTTTGATTTCCCTAACAAATATTTAGCTTGGGAATTTTCTATCATTTTGGCACGTGGGTTAAGTGGGCTCCCACAAGGATTGAGCTCAGCGTGCCATGTCTACATGTCTCAGGTGGCCGGATTTTCCTTTTCTTCCTTGCCTTGTGTTTTTCCTTGTCTGGCGGAGGCGAGATCAGAGTGAAATCAGGATTAGGATTTTTTCCTTTCACTCCTCTTTCAGGTTTCATTCCACCTCCGGTTCCGCGTCTTTGATTGTCTTTTGTTTCCTCTGGCGGAGGCGGGATCGAAATGGAAACCGATTTTGGAACCTTGCTCATGTTTCACTTTCTGGTTTTGTTCTGGCCCCGACTCTGCTTGTGCCAGTTTTCCTTTTGTCTCTGCCACTGCGGCTTTTTGGTTTTGTTTTGGTTTCGGCTCCACCTCCATGGTCTTTTGCGGAGGCAGGGGTGGGATGGTTTTTGGTCCCGGTCCTTTTTGTTCCTTTTTGTCCCCCGCTCTGGCTCTGCCTCCATCTCTTTCCTGGTTCCGACTTCGACCTTGTTTGGTTCCCGTTCCACTTGCCTTTTGATTCATTGACCTACCTAGCTAGTGCACCTACAACTTAAGTTCCCCCCGAGCCCCTTTGTCTCGTCGTTAACCGACCCCTTGTTACCATTTTCACTGGCCCCGCGTTGCTTTTTCTATGACCTCTGGTGCTCAGGATAACCTCTCGGCGACCTCGTGTTGTCTCCCCGAGGTCTCTTTTCTGCCGGCTTGTGTTGGTTGTGTCGGGGAGATGTTTCCCTGACTTTTTTGTGTTTCACCGATGGGCCTTTCCCATCGGTGTGTTGGTGTCTGCTTGAGGTGAGGTCTTCTTGACTCCCCTTGGTCTCCCTGAAATCCTTTTGCTGCCCCTAGTGTAATGCCATCGGTGTGAAGTCACAGTGAGATTGCAATGTTATACCGACCGACGGTGAATGGATGTGTTTTGGCAAAAGTCGGGGTTCTCAGGATAAGGTCTTAGCAAAGATATATTGTTTCCCCAACTAATGCTTGTGGATGTCTATCGGCGAGATATTCATGTGGTTTTGGTGACTAAGGACGATTGTATCGGTAAAGGTTGTGACTATTGGGGTGGTGTCTCACCGAGTTCTATATGTCTCCCTGACTTGTGCACATGGCACGGTTCGTCAGCGTGAATCAGATGGTCGGGCTAACATTCAAAGATGTCTCGGCGACAGGTGCATTTTGTATTCTATCGGCTTATGTTTTGTATTGCGGCGGGAGGTCTTGGCAAAGGGGTCGGGTCTTGCTGACATGATTTCAAGTGGCACTCAGCAGGAGTTCTCTCTTCTCTCGGCGACCTAACATGCTCGGCTATTTCGACATAACTTTTCACTCTACATAGCGTCTCACCGAGGATTTCATGTTATGGTGATAGGTGGACTTTGTCGGCAAGAGAACCATTTTGTCTTGGCGAATGTGAGTGACCTCAGAAGTTTTCAGCAAAGCAATGTGATATCTACAAAGGGTCTCCCCGAGACCAATAAGCTACAGCGACAATGGGTGAATGCAAAGGCATCGGTATAGAAGGTCATAAGTCTCGGTGACATATAAAGAATGAGCTGGGGTTTTCGGCAAGAGGTCTCGGTGAGTGACCTTCGGTCTCACCGATGGAACATAAAGGTTCTTCGTCGGCATAGGCTTTGGGTTGTTTCAGCGACATCGCATATGGGGTTTCTTTCATAGGCTCTTCGGTGAGAGTTATTTTCTTCGGGGAGATGTCTCCCCGACCATTGCTTATCTCACCGATTGTGTTGGCCCCTCGATGTAGCATGTTCTCTTCGGCCAGATGTCTCTCTAAGTTCCTTTTGTCTAGCCGATATGCCCGGTGACTTCAGTGTAACTATTTTTGTTGCCTGGGGGCCTTCCCGACACCACTTTGTCTTGCCGACAGTGGTGGCCTATTTCAACGGTCCAATGATATTTAAACGATAGCCATCCAATCTCAGTGATTGATGGCAGAGATTCAAACATGCGCACGACTAGGGTTTGAAGGGTGTTTGTACGTGGAGAACAGAGTCCTAGAGCATTCATGGTGACAGGTGGAATGTGGCTAGCTCCTCCGAACCAACATTCATGGCGATGCGACTCTGGGACAAGGACGGCATGGCTCGAGTGTGGGTGTGTGGATTTGGCAGTGAATTTGGTGCAGGTTGATTGATCTCTATCCGTGCAGGAATGTCCCTCCTAACAGATATCCGACCAGAGGCATTTATGTGACCAGAGAAGTTATTGAAGGTCACAGTGAGGGTTTTGATTGGTCACGATGTGGTTGGGGTCTGACGTGGCATGTTGATGTGGCTCTGAGCTAGGTGATGATCCCTGGACTGTTTAAAAGGAATTTCTGAATCATTTGTAAGGGTCTTCGGCCAGATACTGAAATCAGAACAAAAAGAGCACTAAGTCACAGAGTCAGGATCTTACCAAATTTTGAGGTCTAGGGTTACAGTTTGTAAATTGTGAGGTATTGGACACATGTATGAATCTTAATGTATAAATTGAGGTCTTTAAGTCTCTCCTTTGTATTGTGCGTATGGATTGTTAATGAAAGTTGATCAAGGATCATTTCATTAACCATTTTAATGTAATGTTTTTCTGTCTATTTTGGTTGTTGCTCTTATTCAAGGAATAAGTTAAATGCTTTAATCATATCATAGATTCACATGTATGATAGGAGGATTTGATAAGTAGTCTTATAGATCTGATCACTAGTTGTGAGACTAATAAGGTTAATCTTGCAAAGACCTTTTTATGTCCAAAGTAATGGTTCCTTCTATTTGCAGGTTATTGTGACTCTTAGCCCAAGGATAATGGCACTGATCTGATATTTGCTATATGTCTTTAGGGTTCTAGTCTTCTTGCTCAAGATCATTCATTTTATTTAATCAAACTTGTTTGATATCTTGCCCTACCTCTTAGTTGCTGCAAGTATTGTCTTACTAAGAATCTAGCCCTATTTGAGGTTCTCAATACTTGGGATTAGGATTCATCTGCTATAAAAAGCAATGTCTGGTCCTCTTTAAGGCATTGTGTGGGTATACCCACCCTGGTTTTGTAGAGCCTAAAGTGTAGAAGATCTCAGTCTTTGACTGAATCTTGTCAGTTGGTCCAGGTCCTCTGAGCTGCCCTTGATTGGAGTTGGCTACTCCATAGGTAGAATAGGAGACTAGCCTGGTTTACAAGAAAAACCACCAACACCTTAAACCCCTAAACCCAAGTAAAATCTCAACCCTTAATCCCTCAACCCTTAAACCCTCAACAATCTACCCTCTACCCTCTACCCTCACCCTCAAACCCTAAAACCTCAACCCATATACCCTCTACTATACATTGGACCCTCAACCCTAATCCCTCAACCCTCTATCCTTAACCTTAAACCATCAACTCTCAACCCTTAAACCATCTACCCTTAACCCTCTACCCTTTACCCTCAACCCAATACCCTCTATCCTCAACCCTAATCCCTCAACCCTCTACCCTTAACCCTTAAACCCTTAAACCTAACTAAACTCTATACCCTTAATCCCTCAATCCTAATCCCTCAAACCTTAAACCCTCAACACTCTACCCTCTACCCTCTACCATCAAACCCTAAACCATCAACCCATATACCCTCTACCATCAAACCCTAAACCATCAACCCATATACCCTCTACCATATAGATTGGACCCTCAACCCTGATCTCTCAATTCTATACCCTCAAATCTCTATCCTCAACCTTAAAACCTCAACCCTCAAGCCTTAAAACCTAAACCCTTAAACCCTCTACCCTCTACCCTCAACCCAATACCCTCTATCCTCAACCCTAATCCCTCAACACTATACCATCAACCCTTAAACCATTAAACCCAAATAAACTCTCTACCATAATCCTTCAACCCTCAACCCTTAATCCCTCAACCCTTAAACCCTCTACCCTCTACCCTATACATTAAACCATCAACCCTCAATTCTCAACCCTTAACCCTTAATCTCTCAACCATCAACCCTTAAACCCTAAACCCTCAATCCCTATACCCTCTACCCTATACATTGGATCCTCAACCCTAATGATTCAACCATATACCTTCAAATCTATACCCTAAATGCTTTACCCTCAACCCTAAACCCTCAACCTTAAACCCTTAAACCCTAAACCCTTAAACCTTCTACCCTCTACCCTCAACCCAATACCCTCTAACCTCAACCCTAATACCTCAACCCTATACCTTAAACCCAATACCATAAAACCATCAACCCTATAGGTCCTCAACCCTATACACTCAATTCTCAACCCTCTACCCTATACATTGGATCTTCATCCCTCACATATCTCCATCCCTCCCTCCTCTTCTCTCCTTCTCTATATCTCACTTCTCCCTCCACCTCTCCCTCCCTCCATCCCTCCCTATCTACCCTAATCCCTCAACCCTATACCTTCAACCCTTAAACCCTTAAACACTCAACCATATACCCTCAATCCTCTACCCTCAACCTTAAACCCTCAACCTTCATCCCTTAAACCCTCTACCCTATATCCTCAACCCAAATCCATCAACCCTACACCCTCAACCCTTAAACCCTTAAACCCAAGTAAAATCTCTACCCTAATCCATCAACCCTTAGTCCCTCAACCCTAATCTATCAACCCTTAAACCTCAACACTCTACCCTCTACCCTTAACCCTCAAACCCTAAACCCTAAAACCCTATACCCTCTACCCTATACATTGGGCCTTCAACCCTAATCACTCAACCCTATACCCTCAACCCTCAACCCTCAATCCTAAACCCTCAACACTCAACCCTTAAACCCTAAACCATTAAAGCCTCTACCCTCTACCCTCTACCCTAATCCCTCAACCATATACCTTAAACCCTTAAACCCTTAAGCCCAAGTAAACTCTTTATCCTAATCACTCAACCCTCAACCCTCAACCCTTAATCCCTCAACCCTCAACCCTTAATCCCTCAACCCTCAACCCCTACACCCTCTACCCTATACATTAAACCCTAAACCCTCAATTTTCAACCCTCAACCATTAATCCCTCAACCCTCAACCCTTAAACCCTAAACCCTCAACCCCTACACACTCTACCCTATACATTGGACCCTCAACCATAATCCTTAAACCATATACCCTCAAACCTATACGCTAAACCCTCTACCTTGAACCCTTAAACCTTCTACCCTCTACCCTCAACCCTAATCCCTCAAACCTATACCCTCAAACCAATACCCTAAACCATAAAACCTATAGGTCCTCAACCCTACACCCTCAATTCTCAACCCTCTACCCTATACATTGGATCCTTAGCCTTCCTCTATCTCTATCCCTCCTTCCTCTATCTCTATCCCTCCTTCCTCTTCTCTCCTTCTCTCTATCTCACTTCTCCCTCCATCTCTCCCTCCCTCCATCCCTCCCTCTCTACCATAATCCCTCAACCCTATACCCTCAACCCTTAAACCCTTAAACCGTCTACCCTCTACCCTTAATCCAATACCCTAAACCCTCAACCCTCAATCCATAAAACCTCAACTATCAACCCTTAATCCCTCAAACCTTAACACTTAAACCCTAATCCCTCAATCCTCAACCCTTAAACCCTCAATCCTCAACCCTTAAACCCTAATCCCTCAACCCTTAAACCCTCAACCCTCAACCCTCTACAATATACATTAAACCTTGAGCCTACAATTCTCAACCATCTACCCTATACATTGCATCCTCAACCATATACCCTAAAACATATATATTCAACCCTATACCATCAACCCTCAACCCTAAACCTTATCCATCAACTCTTAAACCCTTAAACCCTGAACCCTTAAATGCTTAAACCCTCAACCCTCTACCCTATACATTATACCCTCTACCTTATACATTGCAACCTCAACCCTAATCCCTCAGTCCTATACCCTCAACCCCTATCCCTCTCTCTCTATCTATCCATCTCACCTATCTCTCCCTCCCTCTCTCTTACCCTCTCTAATTGTCTCTATTTACCCTCTACCTCTTTCTATGCACCTATCACTCAATCAATCCCTACCACTTTCTCCCACTCCCTCTATCTCTCTCTCTCTATCTCCCTCCTCCCTCTCTCTCCCTATCTATTAGGTCTCTCCCACACACCCCTCTCTCTCTCAGGTCTCTCTCTTTGGCACACTACCTAGGTAACTCTCTCTCTCTCTCTCCCCTCTCTCTATCTATCCATCCCACCCTACTTAGATAAGTCACTCTCACTCCACACCCTCTCATACTCCCTCTCTCTGCCCCTCTCTCTTAGGCCACTTACTCCCACACCCTCTCCCTCTCTTAGGTCTCTCTCTCTCTCAGTCTCTCTCACTCCCTCTCTCTCCCACTCCCTCTCTCTACATATATCTCAAGTATCTCCCTCTGGCACCCTACCTACATAACTCTCTTTCTCCCCCTCTTTATGTTGAATAAGACAACTAAGAGGGGGTGAATCATTTTAAAAAAAAATCACTTTTATAATATTCACCGAAACTTGGATCAATCACAATTCTTAACTTTGCTAGAATGATTAAACATTAAATGCAAGTGCATAAATTGAAAACCATCACACAAACATAGTAACACTAGATTTATGTGAAAAACCAAATGAGGGAAAAAATATGGTGAGGATTAACTCAAACTATAGAGAATACCAAAACCGATTACAAAAGGCTTATTGTCTGAGAAAAAGGCTCACTTACAAAACAAGGACTCACTGTCCGGATCAGGACTCACTATCCATTAGGGCTAACCACCTGGAGGGCCCACTAGCATATAGATACAAAGAAGATAGAAGAGATATGTTACAAAGAGAAGAAAATCTCAATGCAATAGATAAATCCACCACAATTTTCTCAACCACTTGCAAAAATGCATGAATGATAGAGTCCACCTTTAGCTCATTGCATCCAGAAACTCAACATTTAGACTTTGCACTGATATTCCAAACTCACATTACATTCATCCACTTAATTCACACCCGCCTCACATCTATCTTCTCTATTTATTTTCACTTATCTCATTGTTGTTCTTTCACCACTAATTCATCCTATATTTATACCATCTTCAACTTTGAAACATATCCAAAGTTGGCCATCCATCATTAAATTCAAATTAGGCCTGTTCTAAAACATCCTAGGTTGGAATTAGAATGAGGGTGACCCAAACACATGCTTGATGAGGACCCAAATAGGTCCCAATACACTTCATCAATTTTGAAGGTAGTGTTTAACACAAGGTCGGGCAAACTAGTGTAAAACACAGAAAAATTAAGCACAATCTTTCCAGATACGAAAATTATCTTCAACATGATCATAACAACTAAACTCTAGAACCACAAGTCATAAGACTTAAACAAAGATAAATCCAAACCAACAACATTTCTCCTAGACCTTAGCCAGATATACACAAAACCACAGGTCACAACTGGTGAACATAACTCACACTGTATAATGAATCAAAAACCAAAAATTTGGATATAGCAACTTCCAACAACCATGATAAACATATCTGAACTGCACACACATAGAAGAAAATCCTAGACCACAACCCAAAGGAACCACTAAACACCTGCAATCTTCCTTCAATACAATTTTCTCAATATCCTTGACATATATAGTTGGAACCTCTTAAAATAGAAATGGGATATTAAGTCTTATTGTATTGTTTAGGGCATAGAGCAAACCCACTTTAAAGATATTCCACTCAAGAATAACCCTACAGATCTAAATGCAAAGGAGAAAGAGATCTTGCAAATAGGGTTTTCCTAGGGGATAATTATAAACTAATGAGGGGTTCACCACCAAGTTAAGAATTGGAAAGACAAATGCAATGGAAGTATAATGGAAGATGAAATACAAAAATCTAATTCAATGTAAAGCTTCACTAAATGGCCTATAAATACAAATGAAACAAAATAAAAAACTACAAAAAGGAATATGTGTAGCTAAAAATATGGAAATGGCTAGGAGGAGGTCTAAAACAATAGGAAATATAACTTTTTGACCTACTAGGACTCATTCTCCAATCTAGGCGAATCAGTCCCAAATCTGGATTTCTACACAGGAACCAGTTTCAGGGAAAAGGGTATTTGAATCTGCAAACAATTCTAAAGAACACCTATAGTGGGACTCATTTGCCACTTCTGGCGAATCAATCCCGTTCCATTTTTTCAAGAATTTATGGTTTAGATCTATACTCCAATCTCTGTCCTTCCCTTCCAAATTGATTTTTGGATCCGAATATGAGAAAATAATTGCAAAACAGAATATAGACTTGATTTTCTTATGGGGGGTTTTCCTTGGTCAAAACCCTAGTTTGGGAATTAAACCTTGATGGAAATAATAGAACTTGAATGTAAATGTGAACATAAACCCTAGCCTTAAATGTGTCTAAGACTAAGAAACTTGAAAAATGATGCAACCCTATTCTAATGTGTAAGAATGGGATGCATAAATGGAAATATGACAATGAATGATTCACTTTGAGAGACCTCTAATCACCCAAGTGAGCCTCAATAATGCATGTACACTCCTTAGGCTGAAATTAGAGTGATAATGGAGGATGGACTCACTTAGGAAACAAGTCCTTAGGCTTGGCTTGATGGCTAGTTAGATCTCCCCAACCTAGAATCCATCATGATTCACCATAGACAACCATGATCAACCCTTGAGAATGCTAGATCTTGAATGAAAGTGAGCTTAAAGACCCACAAAAACACCTAGTTAATGCTGCTCCAAGACTTCAAATTTGCTTGCTTTTGAAACTTGAATGCTCTTGTGAAAGAATGCTTGAAGATTCTTGATGCTTGTCTCTTGAAAATGCTTGCTTAGATGATAAAAATGACTTCGAAAATTTCTTATATTGGAATTAACACCTAATTTATTGTTATTTAGATCTCAAAGGATGACCTCAACCAAAAATTTGAATTAAAAAGGTGATTTTCCCATTTAAAACTTAAAAAGACCCCAAATGGGACTCATTTGCCCAAGGTGGAAAATGAGTCGAACGCTAGATTTTTGAGGTGGGTTTTTTAGAATTTTTGATGTTTTAAATGATTTTGTTAAGTTTTTAGCTGAAATAATCCTAGAGATCCAAAATAATGGGTCTTAGGGGCCTATAAATGATCCTTTAAAGGGTAATTAATGCAAGGGTACCAAAATAGGTCCAAATTAGGCAAGGAATTGTACTATCTCCAAGAAGGGAGTACAATTTCTATTGCCACATTTAGCCCCCACTTTAGTGCCCATATGACTCTACATGCATATGAAAGCTAAAAGACTCTGAACAGTACACTTTATTTCATAAAAAGATACTCATATGTGAGAATGAATCCCCCATTGTAGCTATCTACAAAACCATAAGATTAGGAACTGCATCTTACAATATGAATTCATTAGTTGTCCCAAAAAATCCTCTTATCTTCTTCTAAAAATCAAATTGGAGAGCAGATGTATGCCCCCTTAATTCTGCTTGCTTTATGGAGGTGGAATCAATGTAGCATTCTAACCACAAAAAATAAGGTAGGTCATATCAGAGGTTATTTCCAAGTACCATGATATTGCATGATGATAGACATTTGATGAGAACGAGAGTGAAAATATGATTCCAATTCAACAAATAATGTCAAAAATAGAGCTCTCTAGCTCCCTTTATGTTGGTTTGAATGAAAGGTACTTTTTAACCCTAATTTTAACTTATATAAGAGTAAAAAGTGAAGTAAATTCTAACTATTTTGTCATTTACCTTCTTGTAGCTTGAGTGTGGTGAAGAGTGATTGAAGATGTCAAGCTGACAAGACTACAAGCCTTTGAGACTGGATGTCCTGTGAGATCAGTTGGCCCATGATGAGCATTATCATCAACTGAGTTGATGTTTCTACCTTAGCTTTGTCCTTACGTATTTATTTTATGATTTATATACATTTATAGGTATTATGGCCTTGGAAAAAAGTTTGCAAAGCATCCCTTTTCTTTTCAAAGTGTCCCCTTTTTTTGTAAAGTGTCCCTTTTTTTGTGAAGTGTCCCACTTTTTCGCAAAGTGTCCAGTTTATTTGTGAAGTGTCCCAAAAGGGGTCTAAAGTGTCTAGGACCTTTAGGAGAGTACACTAGAACAAATTTAGTACACTTTTTTCATTGTTGATGTAAGGATTTAAGATTTTAGAATGCTTATAGGATAGATTTTTGATTTTTTGTTAGATTCCTACCCATTCACTATAGTGTCTGGGTGGTAGATAGATCAGCCACCTCTAAGACATAGCCCCCACTCTTTCAATAGAGGAGACAAAGATCCTGCAGACTACAAGATTATACTCGGTGTACCTCATGCCCCCATGAGGTACCACGATCCTATGTTGATGGAATTAGTAGAGCGATGGAATGTAGACACATGCACATTTCATCTTCCTACCAGTGAGATGACCATTACACTAGAGGACGTACATCACATAATCTAATTTTTTATTCGGGGCAAGAGAGTATGTTTCCTAGCAGAGCAGTCATTCCAGGAGATAAAATATGACATGTAGTATTGACTTGGAGGTCCAGTGGATGATGGTATGGTGAGGCCACAGATTGATCTAGCGATGCTTCTATACTCATGGGCCCCACTAGTTGCACAGATTATGATGTTCATAGTAGCACTATTACTCATCCTTGACAGCCAGGGAGCACACTTAGAGGGAGGAATAGAACACATGATTCAAGGGATGGCAAAGCATAGGACTGTGTACACCTAGGGGCATAACATCCTAGTGCATCTGTATTATGATCTTGGACAATTTTCATTTTGGGAGGTTGATAGTATGGTACATCATATGTTGTTGTAGGTGTGGTTTCTGGAGCATATCACATGTGCAAGACCAACATGGTTTCCATGCTCGACAGCCCTAGGTTATCCTTGAGCTTTCAACTATCCATTACGGCGGCTATGGTAGTATGGTGACTTGCATTTTTGGAGAGTCTGCTTCAACCGACTAGATGAGGATGAGATCCTATGGAGACCTTACCAACTTGTGCTATAGTGGCCAGATGAGACTCGATAGATGAGGAGATTGTATATGGGAAGGTTCTTGATAGGTAGGCGTTATTACATAGTATGACCTTTCTATTATGATCACATCCTATAATAGTTTGGACAGGTTCAGATAGCACCTAGGGAATGAGCCTTTTTTAGGAGATTAGTATGGAGTGCCCAGAGACCCAGTGATTCTAGACAGTTCACTACCGAGAATGTCATCTACAGTGAATCCAAGTACTTGAATCATGATATGCCTCTAATCTCTAATTATGATGATGTTGGTACCAAAGATGCCTATGAGGAGTGGTGGAAAATATCATAGCCCACTCCTGTATTCCTGATGGACAAGCCGATAGGTGATTCAGGGCCACTCCCATATCTAGTAGATGAGGGGGAGGATAGGGATGAGAAGACACGTTATAGGGATGTAGACATATTCACAAATGTGATAGATGAGGAGTATGATGAGACTGCAAATCTTGACTATGATGGCCATGAGGAGGAGGATGAGGAGGAGGAGCAACAGATTAGTAAGGGCGGCAAGGCAATAGATGAGGATCTAGTGGGCCAAGAGTGGGGAGATCCATCTCCCATTCATGTTACTAGATCACAATCAACAGCTGTATCAGGCACCAACACCCACAATCATGGAGAGGCTAGCACATCCTCCATGCCCCTTGCACAAAATGAGGTTGTCTTCACACAACTTTCTAGAGAGCTAGGTGATGATATCTTATTTACTGCCATGCTTTATGCTTATGCTTATGTTTTATGCTTTAATTTTATGTATACATATATATATATATTGTGATGTGTACTGATTATATTTATGGTTTCTATCTTGTAGGAGTTGTGAGAGATCTTCATTATCTCTATCATCAAGTGGCTACGGAGATATAGTGCCCCCATCATTCAATGAGGAGGCCACTATTGTAGACTATATGCCCCCACCCATCGTGGAGTGGGATCTAGAGTTGTTTGGGTCATACATTAGATTGTGGGTAGCGTATGAGAGTCTTAGGAGGCACGTCCACTAAGTCAAGGCTGCCTAGGATGCATTTTCATCTCAAACCCTAGCAGAGTTTGAGAGACTACATTCAAAGGTAGCTAGACTTCAGGCGAAGAGAGATCAACTAGTAGGGGAGCATCGAGAGGCCCTTGGACAAGTGCAAGATTTATAGTTTTCTCTTAGTGCACTTGGCGGCTCGTGATCACGATCACATACCACCATCTCCCGATGGACCACCTCTAGATAAATGCGAGCACCAGATCTCGAGGGATCTAGTAGTCACATACCTCATTAGCATTGTATATATTGATGACATGTACACAAAGCTTTGATATATATATGTGACCATCTGGTTTTTTATTACTTGTGTTTCTATGTTTAATGTCAAATGGAAATGCGATTAATTAAATAATCTTTGTAAAACTATTTAATGAATGTCTCAATGATTTAACATGCTTTATGTGATCTAATGAAAAATTACTCCAATTTCTCTCAGATGCAACATTGTGATTAAGTATGTTATGCTAAATTAAATACACTAATGATCTAATTAAAGAACATTAAATGCATATAAGAATCTAATCTAACATAAAACACAAGATTATCTGGAATAGCATGAAACCTAAAGTAACCATCTAAAAATTAATTTAAATAATTACCTTAGTATTCAAGACACAAAATAATTATTTTTCAAGAATGAAGCAATGTGAGAGCACATAGACTATTATCTACTAACTCTAACATCACTACTTTATCATTCACACTATTCAAGTTTGTTAGACATAGTACAAGTGTAGATGTGTGTCATTACTAGGTTCTTTGAGAGGTGTTCCATCCATTTATGTTAATGTGTATGCACCAAAACCATAGCTTGCATTAATTATATAAGGTCCTAACCAATTAGGGCTGAATTTTCCTTTATTATTGGGGTTGGCATTGATGTTATGTTGATTCTCACATAACATGAAGTTTCCTTTATTGAATACATGAGGGATGAAATTTTCATTGTAGCTACACTTCCTTCTTTTAGAGTAAGCCTAGAGGTGCTCAAGAGCGTTGATGTGTTGTTCATCGATCATTTCAAGCTAATGCAATCATCGTTCTTTGTAATTGTTGTCATCAATAAGTCCTTGAAGAGTGATTCTTAATGTAGAAATCTCTAACTCCAAGGGAATTATTGCCTCAGTACCATAGACAATATTATAAGGTGTATTCCTTGTAGATAATCTAATACTTGTGTGATAGGCCCATAGCGCATATGTTAATTGTGTGTGTCAATCTTTATTATGTTTGCTAATAGTTTTCTTTAAGATTTGTTCAAGGGTTTTATTAGTTGATTTAGTTTGACTGTTAGACTGCGGATAGTAGGGTGTTGAAAAGCGATGTATGTGAAATCAAGGAAAAAATAGATTGTTAGATGGTTAGATCAATAACATCAATATCCAATGAAAATAATGAAGCACAAAGGAATACAATGAAAACAAAAGGCAATTATATCACCAGATCTCTTCATTCTCCATGGTTCACCTTTCTTACACCTCCTAGCTTGCAGTAACTAAAGATGCCCTCAGATTCGTGTATGAGCAACTATGACAAGAGACAAGACTAAAGCATGTTTTGAAGGATTTAATTAAAAGTCTAAATGCCTATGCCAATAACTACAATTTCCAATGCCTATGCCTAAATAATGCCAAGATTTGACTAAATGACTATAACCAATATTGAAATTGCATATGAAAAACTAAAATGTGCAAGTAAATGTCTAGAATGTCTATAAAAAATGTCAGCATGTGCGTGTGTGTGATGGACAAGTGAGAGGAAAATGCCATTTTATAGAAAATGCCATTTCGAACGGACGAACGAGATTAATTGATGACAAGAACCTAAAATGAGAGGTCCAGATTAAACCTGAGAATCCCTAATTAGGGTTAGGGAAAATTCATTAATCGGACGGTCAAGAAAATGTCTCAAATAAACAGATCGACGGTGGAAAATAAATGAGGAAATTAATTAAAGAAATAAATATTTTCAAAAAATCAAGAAGATAAGATTGTCTGATTTGCAAGATTCAAAAAATCAAGAAGATAAGATTTGGACTGAAGATCAGATTTGGAAAATCAAGAATCTGCCCAATTGCTTGATTTTTAGAAGATTAGTTACTAATTTGAATTAAATTAATTCAAATTATGGACTTTATGAGACAATAAATAATCTTTTTCAGATTATTTACCAGAATAAAATGACAGGATTAAAGATTGTGATGACATTTTAAATAATTTAATTTATTTAAAATGAGAAAGAATCAAATTTGGCCATTAAATAATTAAATTTAATTTATTTAATTTAGAAGATAAAGATTAATTATTAAATAAATTAAATCAATTTATTTAATTAAGGGAAGACTAGAACTAATTAATGGCGTATTTAATAAATAAATAAAATTTATTTATTTAATAATCATTAAGAATACAAAGACATGAATTAATTAAACAATTATAAATTATTTAATTAATGGTCAGTGGACCAAGGACATAATTAAATGTC
>VDFB02000015.1:194841933-194933011 GCA_007258455.2 Sequoia sempervirens | reverse complement strand
CACAAGAAAGATGAAGAAAACCCTCTCAAACCCATAATACAGCCTAAAAGTGCAAATTAACATGAAGTCTAAATAATGCAAGCTACATGAAAATGCAAAGGTGTACTTGCAATAGGGTAACATAGGTTTTTGTGTGTTCATAATTCATTAGAGAATGTAAGAGAACTTATTTTCATCATTGGGCCATTATTACCGGACATCGGACAATCACACAATCATCACTAGTCACAAACACAACTATGAAGATATGAATGTGATTTATATCAGCTTGGAATATGGAAAGATTCTAACATGAGCATCAAAGACATGAAGGTAAAGATGACTACAATGTTAGCTTACCCAATTTAATGTAGCAAAACCATGCTCGCATCAAGACATAAATGCCAGGATTACCATGAGAATGGTTGTGCAAAAACATTCAAGGATGATGCCATAAATCTCTTAAGTGTGTCAAGGAGACAACAAGAGACACTGAAGAGGTTCAAGACAACACCCACAAGTAGAAAGCAAATAAAAACATGCCCCATGCCCCAAGTCCTCTAGCTATGCATCGCGGAGAGACTTATTAGACAAGGACACTCAACGAAAATCAATATCAGTCAGAACACAAAGAAAAGATCATGGCATATCTCAAGCATTAAGTGTTGTAATTAAAAAATTTTAAGTGTGTAAACTAATACTGAGTTCCGAGGATAAGGATTGAATGCTTGCAAGTAGGTAAGATCACATGACCGAACTAGATAAGACTAAACTGATAAGTGTTGAAAAACACACGTTGTCAGGGGTTGTGTTGAAAAACACAGTTGGGTTAGTGTTGAAAAACACTGTTTGCGAGGTGTCCTAAAGACAAGCATGAGAGATAAGCTAACACGGTGATGCCCTAGACAAGACAAGACAGTTGACCAAAGGCCAATAAGGACAAGGCATGATGGAGAAGGCTAGGTATATAGGATGCATGCTGAAATAGGATCTGAGCCTCAAGTAGTGCTGTTCCGGTTTCACACTTGGAGAATTTTTTTAGGACTTTATATATATATATATATATATTATATAAGGTACTGTTTCTAGGTTTCACCAAGGCACTTTTTTCTTTCTTTTTTCTTTTTGGATTTTCATTTTTTTTTTTTTGTATTTTTCAACATCGTATTTGAATTTTTTTTTGGATTTTTTGACAATATATCAATTTTTTTTTTGTAATTTTTTTAGTACCATATATCAATTTTTTTGGAACTTTTTTTAGGGTCATAATTATATACAAAGGATGCCCCCAAACAGAATGGGCATCAAGGATATAACTTCTTTAGGTGCAAAACATTGATAGGCTCAGGGAGCTGCTCCCCCTCTTCAGTAGATAGTAGATAGGCACCTGTGCCAAAAGTTGTTGTGATGATGTAGGGTCCAAGCCAATTAGGTTCGAATTTTCCCTTCTGTTCTCGATTCTGTTGGTTCTTAGGATTCTCTCGCAAGACAAGATCTCCTACTTGGAATTCTCTAGGGCGAACCTTTTTGTTGAAGGCTTTGGACATCTGCTTTTGATAGACCCTCATATGGTCAAATGATGCTTTACACTTCTCATCAAGAAGTTCCAATTCTTGCAATCTCATGGCGTGATAGTCTTCATCTGTAACTAGACCTTTGAGAGAGACCCGAAGTGATGGAATCTCAACCTCTAAAGGTAACACTGCTTCAGCGCCGTATGTGAGGGCAAAAGGAGTAGCCCCAGTTGGAGTACGAATACTCATTCTATAGGCCCATAGGGCGGTTATCGTAGGTGCAATCTACCATTCCTTATGAACTTGTCGTGCAAAATCTTGAGAATGGTTTGTTTGAAGCCTACCTTTGAATATTTCCTTGTGGGAAGTAAATGGAGGACCAATGTTGCTTTATCTTGAATCTTTGGCAGAGTTCTTTAAGGTCCTTGTTTTTGAACTGACCTCCATTGTCAGTGATGATCTCAGATGGCACTCCATATCGACAAATGATATGGTTTAAAATAAATAAAGACACTATCTTGCCTGAGGTAATAGAAAGTGGAACAACCTCTACCCATTTTGTGAAGTAGTCAGTAGCAGTGATAATGAACTTATGCCCACCTGATGAGTTGGGATGAATATGCCCAACAAGGTCAAAGGCCCATCACTGAAATGGCCAATGAGATATAAAAGGAATTAGCTCCCTACCTGGAGCATGTATCAGGTGTCCATGTTTCTGACATTTTTCACAAGACTTAGCAAATACTACCACATCTATCTGCATTGTAGGCCAATAGTATCCTGCCCTAAGCAACCTTCTAGCCATGGAAAGACCATTAGAATGTCCTCCACATATGCCCTCATGGATGTCAACTAGCGCTTGATCAGATTCTTCCTTTTCTCAGCACCAAAGAAGTGTTTCATCTAGACCCCTCCTATACAAATCACCAGAGATGAGGGAATGGCGAGAGGCGTTGCAGATAAGTTTTCTTCTTTTAGATTGGTTAAATGTATCAGGGATGATGCTATCACGAAGATATGAGTAAATAGCACCATAGCGGGAGGATTCATGATTGACAAGGGTACAAATGACATGGCTTTCGGGTGAGTCAAATATGGGATATTGTAGCTCTTCCACCAGGAATTCATATCTGGACTCATGTTCCTCTAATTGAAGAAGTGAAGCAAGGGTGGCCATAGCATCAGCTGCTTTGTTCTCAGCCCTAGGGATTTGCTGAAAGGTGACAAAAGTAAAATATCGTCTTAATGAATCAACCATTTTTTTGTAAGGTACCAACTTGTCATCTTTTGTTTGGTATTGTTCATTGACTTGGTTGATGATCAGCTGAGAATCCCCATAGATATGTAGTTCTGTGATATTCCACTCTATGGCCATTTTTAATCCATTTGTCAAAGCCTCCTTTTCTGACTATGTTGTTTGTGCATGGAAGAGTAACGCAAGATTTAGGAATAGTATTCCATGAGGAGAAACAAACAACACACCGACTCGAGAACCATTTTGTCGGAACCATCGAGAATGGTTCAGGATCTTCGATCGTAGCCATAAGATGCTCATCTGGAAAGTTGACTTGAATGGGCATATTATCTTGAATGGAAGTGCTTGATTGATGCGTAGCGCTGATTGCTGCTGCTCAATACTACTCTATGTCAAATTGAAGAATCATCATCCGTTGTAGTCTACGTAAGGGCAGAAGCTTTTGTCGAGCAAGTGTTGAGAGGATCAATTTTTGCTATGAGGTGTATGGTGATAACAGCGAATATAATTATACCCAATTTTTGAGAAGAAAACACTGTGCGAGGCAAGCTTTTCCAATACTAGTATAATTAACCTCATAAGAAACAAGAGTGGAGCTAATATAATATAGCGCTGCCCTTGTTCATCTAATTGAACCCAACAATGCCCCGATTGAAGATTCGATGGGCGCGAGACATATAAATGATTTTTGGAATGGGAGGCATTAAAATGGGAGGATTTGCCAAGTATTCTTTAATTTGATCCATGCTCTTTTGGCAATCCTCATTCCAAACACATTGAACACCTTTATGCAAATTTTTGTTGAAAGGTTGTGCTCTATCTGCCAATTGTGAAATAAACCTCCTTATGGATTGAAGGCGCCCTTGAAGACTCCTCATTTGGTTGACATTTTTGGGAGGTGGCATGTTTATAATGGCTTGAACCTTTTCAGGGTCCACTTCTATTCCTTTAGCTGAAATGATGAATCCCAATAATTTGCCAGAAGTAACACCAAATGCACACTTTTTGGGGTTTAATCTTAGTTGAAATTGTTCCATGCGATCTAGAATCACTTCTAAATCAGCCAAATGTGTTCCTCTTCTCTTAGACTTAGCCAAGGTGTCATCCACATAATCTTCCATATTCTTATGCATCATGTCATGGAAGATGGTTGTCATAGCTCTTTGGTAAGTAGCTCCTGCATTTTTCAATCCAAAGGGCATGACATTCCAACAATAAGTACCCCAGGCACATGTGAATGTAGTCTTTACTTGATCCTCGGAGCTATCTTGATCGGTGTACCCGGAAAAACCATCCATCGAAAGAATAGATGTCATATCCTGCTTGTCATGTCCACTATCATGTCTATGTTAGGAGTGGAAAATCATCCTTTGGGCATATACTATTAAGATCTCAAAGTCGAATTCAAATGGTTTATCAGAAGTTTTAGAAATAGGTACAATGTTGGAAATCAATCGGCATAGTCTATAGCTCTAATGAATCCTGCACCAAGACTTTTCTAATTTAGCTTTTCACTAAAAGAGCTATATGAAGTGCATTTTCTCTTCATTTTGGTAGTTTCACACAGACTATGGTTAAATGATGCATAATGAGATTAGTGTCCAACACAGCATATGCAGTATGTCCATGCAAAGTTAATTTCCTTCTTTTGGAGGAACCCAGGCATAGGCTTTCTTTTCTTGGGTGATGAAAGGGTTAGCCAAGTGTAAAATTTTTGGAACCACCACAACGATGCCTTCTATAGGTTCAACCAATACTGATGATATGTCTTGGAAATAGCTTGGGAGACTATCAAGTACCTCATCCGTAGGTGCCTCTGGGAGGTTTTCACCTTTGGATACGTCTTTTATTTTTACTTTTTTTGGTTCTGACACCGCCACATAGTGGTTTTCGCCATCAAAACTCTTATTCTTTTTTTCTTTTCTTTTTATCTTGTGACTAAGGTACTTGATGTCAGGTTCTGTCATACTGGTAGCCGGTTCACTGGTGGAAGAGACTACAAGTTCAATGGCATTTAGATAGCAGGTGATCTCATAGTCATTGTGAAATGTCAAGAGTTGAGGCTCTTGGTACCGTTGAGACCAATCAATAAGGTTGGGGTGAACAAGGGGTAGGTTAATGACCGGTTCAAGATTAAGGATAGAGGTGGTGTCATCTCTGGTGACTGTAGAATTGGAATACATCCAAGTTTCCCTCTAAAAGTGTCTAAATCGAGAATTTATCCCTATGGCCGAAGAATCGTCTACTAATGGGACATGTGGGTTCCAATCTTCTAATCTAACACATGATTCGTCAGTTACATCAGGTTGAGAACTATAAGCGTGGACAACATCCATATCCAAGTCAACTGTTGCATCTGAGAGTGAATCCCATTCAAGCTCATGAGAGTCTATTTCTGAATTATTGTTGGAGCCTCGTGATGTAGAAGCCTCAAGATTTGGAAGAGGCTCCTCTCCTCTAGCAATTTGCTCAATCACAAAATTATCTGAATTATCACCATCCGTTGCAGCTAGGATGGAGACACTATCCATAGTCAATCTTGCATTCATATAGTCACTATCTATTGCAAATGAGATAGGAGGACTATCAATTATTAAATCTCTTGAATCTTCCCAAAGGAGATTTGTTGAAGGTACCCAATCATCTATTATGTCTTGTTGATTGGTCAAATCTGGTACATATTCTATGTCATCTTTACTATCCCTCCTATCAAAAATGGGGACAGTGCATTTATTGTTGTTCATAAAGCCTAGGCCAACCGGTTTCTTAGACTTACGTGCAAAAAGATCATGATTGAGTGGTTCGGCTCTAGCATCTAACCTGTGACTAAGAGGGCCATATCTTGGATAACCCATCTTCTTGACAAAAGTATATCCTCTCCCATAGGACTTAGGAGAGGGGGAGAAATTTTCATTGTGCTGGTATTTCTCCTCTTTGTATATCCAATCTCGAACAACTACTTCCTCTTTTTCATCTTGTATTGGTACTGAGGATTCAACAAACTTGTCAAATAGTGTCATTGCTGAAGATGATGGTTTCATCTCCTATGAAGGCTTTCCATATGTCCTAGGGGAAACAGGCATCTTTGTAAAAGAGTCAAGTTGATACCCCCATGCCAAGGTCTACTGACTTAAATTTGTTTTGACAGTCTGCTAAAGTTGTTTCATAATCCTCTGCTGCTCGGTTAAGAGGGACATGAACATTAGCTGAGATTGAGTTAATTGATAAGGTGTTATCCCCTGGTATGCAAATTTTTGTTCCATTGTAGGGGAACTTAACACACTGGTGGTAGGTAGATGGCACTTCCTGCATATCATGAATCCATGGTCTACCCAGTAAAATGTTGTATGCAAGGGGTCCAGTATCAACAATTTGAAACAAGATATCTTTTCAGCGGGCCAATCTGATGGAAGGGTGTGTATAGAACTTCATTCGCGCCTCATCGCAGGCCTTTATGGTGATCTTCTTTCTGATGTCGATCCACTTTTCTGAATAGCCCAAAGTTTTAACAAATTCAAAATGGAGATACAACTTGACACCCCATCGGAAATCATGCTTTGACATGGTTTATGAATCATGACTTCAATGTGAAGAGGCAGATTGTGTGGATGGCAAGTTTTTCATCATCTTCAGAGAAAGAGAGGTAATGTGGGCTAGTAATGTGATTCACCATGCCTTGGAATTGGTCTATATCAATGTTGTTGGGGACATTTGTTGTGCACAAAGCGTCCTCAAGGATCTGCTTATGTCTGGGGACAACTCTAGAAGCTCTAAGATTGAGATATGTGCTGGAGTTTTCTGTAATTGATCTACAAGATTGTAGTTTGGTTTGAGAGCAGTGGCGGAATTTATAGTGACATTCTTGGATGCCACTTGCTTGGATTTGTTGGATGGACCTGAACTAGGCCCTCTGAGAATAATAGGGGCTTGACTCCTGGTAACAGCATTAAGGGCTTGGGAAGATAACCTAGAATGAGGACCTCTCAGCACCACAACAAGTTGGTTGTCAAAAATAGGGGGAGAGTCATAACCATGTGGGTCCTTACTCCTTATCATATTAACACTTGGCTCCACAACTTCAAGCATGTTTATCACATTTTCTGCTGTTGTATAGGTGTAGTTGATTGCAGCTTTTCCATTCTGTGATTTAGAGGTTTCCCCCTTGTCGTAATTAGGAAAAGGTTCCTTAAAAGCCTTATGATCAGCATTGGTATTTAGGCCATCAACTTGAAGCTTTCCACTTTCTATAAAATCTTGGATGATATGTTTTAATTTCCAACAGTTTTCAACAGTATGGCCGGGGCCATTATGAAATTTACAGAATGCCTTGTCATCCCACCAATGTGGCTTAGGATTTGGAATGTGAAATTTTGCAGGATCCTGAGGATGTGCCAAGTTGTTAGCAATGAGAGTTTTGAGAATATCCTCATATGAGTCACCCAATTTGGTAAATTTCCGCTTCTGGTTTTTGGGCCTCTCCTGATATCTTGGTTTACTTTCTTGTTGTGGAGGTGCATTAAGCTTCATTGCTTGCACAACCTTAGTCAAATTAATAACACTTTGATCTCTTGATTGGGAAGAATCCACAACTCCATCATTGACAACTTGTTTGTTTTTTTTCCAATTATTGTTCTTTCCTTTATCCTTATTGTTGTGTTGACCATTGTTGGTATTATTGTTATGTCTGGTCAAAATGCCTTGTTCTTTTAGAACATCCTCAATGCGGCATGCAGTTTCAATCATGGTATCAAAGGAAGTGAAGACTATCTTTTTGATCTCGTATCTCTCATTTCAGGCATAGTACTAACAAGTATGTCAATCTTTTCATCTCATGTGGATCATCTGGGATCTTGAGGCATTGTCTCCTCCACCTTTGCAAAGAAGGGTAACAAAGGTTCCCCACGATTTTGTTTCAGTTTGCATGGGTCCAACATAGTAGCAGATCTTGATTATATGCGGAGTGTTGAACGAATCTATGAACAAGTTCTCTAAAAGTCTTGACGGGAGGAGTGATATTGGTAAACCATTCCATTGCTTGTCCTTTAAGACTCCTAGGGAATAACCTCATCAAATAGGAGTCATCTTGATGGAATTCAAAGCTCATAGTATAGAACTGACGCACATGGTCGTGTGGATCACCACCGCCATCATATTTATCATATTGTGGGAATCCCACCCTCTTTGGAAAATCTTTCATACTCACACTCTTGTCGAATGGATTAGGACAAATTGATTCTAGTGAGAATGAGCTCTTAGGTTGCATCATTTTCTCCATCATTTGCTTCATTTGGTGGATTTCTTCCTCTTGAGAGGGATTTTGCTTTTGTATTTTGTTGTCCACATCAAAATTATAAGGGACTCTGGCACCTTGTTGATTAGACTTTCCAAGAACTTATCTTTGTTTTGTTCCAAATACCTCTCCACATACTGTTGGAAGATAGGCTCTTGTTGTATGTGTTAGCATGAAGTCTTAGTGTATCAAAGTCATAATGCATGAGCTACCACCTCCATGTTGGAAACTAGGATGTACATGTTGGGAGTGTGGTCTTGAATTTCTGGGAGGAGTTTGCCTCCTATAGTGAGCATACTGAGAGGCCCTTCTTCCTTTAGGACTAGGAGATCTAGAAGGGGTCCTTGACCCCCTTCTACTTCTTGGTGTTTTGGAAGGGGTGGAGGGAGGAGAATTATGTCCACTGTTAGCACCCCTTGTATTGTATTGTTTGTTTAATTGGTGGGCTAACTGCCTATCTTGCTCCTCTTGAGCGAGTTTCCTTTATACTTCCAATAAAGCTTGGCTCTCTTCCTCAAGTTGTCTAAACTTTTCTTGCTTTGCAGCTTGTTCATCTAGAAAGGCTTTCTTTTCGCGTTCAATTCTTTTGAGCCTATCACTTGTGAACCTTGAGGTATGTTGAAGTGGTGAGTTTGGTCTAGACTGTTTGAACAAGTCATTGGTATATGTTGTATTGACATGAGCATCACGAGGTTCATTGTCTTGGTCTTCGTGTTGTGACCATTGTTCTTGGTGAGCTCGTCTCTTATACCTTTCATCCCGTTGATGAGCATCCAAATATCTTGCATTAATGAGGGGTGAACCAAGTTGATCATCATGAGAAGAATTTCCAAATATCATGTTGTTTCTGTATTGTTCATAGATATCCTCAAGATTTTGATCTATGGCTTCCCTCTCCCGCCGAGTGACAGTATAACTCATATCCATACCTAAATGGGAAGGTGCTGAGGGGGTACTCAAGTCACTAAAATGGCTCTTTGGGTCAAAATAGGTTTCAGACTGACTCCTAGGTGACTGGTCAAATATTGGTTCCTTTTCCTTTCTCTTTGACGAGTCTAAACTGGGGGTAGTTGGTTAAAGACTATCTGAGGTCGCTTTCCTTGGCTCACTTGATATCTTGTTGTGACTAACATGAAAGGGAGAGTTCAAGTAAATAGACAATTCTAAGAAACGTCAATACCAGACTAGGATAGTAAAAGTTTTCTCTTGTCCGAGAGAGATGGTGAAATAGAACTGTTGCAAATAGGTGCAAACCAACACTGCCACAGAGGTGCTCAATTCTTGGGTGAACACCCTAGTACATATGGATCAGGAGGATGACTTACACAAAGTGTAATGAGTTTGAATTGTATGAAAATGGGTGGACAAGGAGACTACTAGCACTCTCCAAGTGTGTTATCAAAGAGTCTAAAAATTTATCTATTTGATAGGAACAATTCCTAATTTTCCAATCTCAAGCAAAATCGCTTATGAGATCAAGGATCACTAATTCAAAAGGTCAAGGACACATAAACCCTAAATACAGAACATGTCTCTAAAACTGGGACAAGTCACCTAATCGAAGAACTCAGTATTTTAGTTTGTTGTTTGTTTTCAAAGATCAAGCAAGTATATCAACAGATTTTGATCAAGCACATAGGTTTCAATCAGACAAGTTGTGATACAAAAAGTAGTCGATAACGGATCTATCAAGGACAAAGCAACTTGATAGTATCGGGGGAGTCTTGTTTGAAGATGTTTGGACAATGTTTAAGACTCAAAAACAAACATAGCTATCTACCAAGAAAATGGTGAGAGCAAAACCTTTGCCCATTGCTTATGTGCATAAATTGCACCTCTGCAGTAGTGTCACCCCTAAGTGCCCGTGTTTAGTGTTTCCAAGGACTCAGGTGTCACGTTCGAGTTACCCTTATGGCAGGGGCGATTAATAGCAACACCTCCTAATGTCGGTGTATGCCTATGATGATGAATACATGTATGATCAACACGGAGATTCTTCCCCCTCCTTGCACAAAGATTATGACTCCTTTCGGAGGTGAACCGGGTAGGCAACTAACTAAGAGGTTTTTACTTGGCTTCCATTCACAATAACCTTCGGTGCCTCTGATACAAAGCTCGGGCCTCGCAGCCACACCAACACCTGAAAATCACACACCCCCGCAAGCAGGGCTCGGAGCGGCGCCGCTCAGTGCAATAAATAGAGTTTTTCCATGATGATCGTCCAAGTCATGGAAAAGAAATTACTATGGTCTTGGAGTCTTTAGACTCAACAAGATGTTCTTTATTATAGTGAGGTGGAATCACCGGTGATAGGTGTGTACTCACTTGGGTCGTTCCCGGAGGTTCAACTTCCGACAGGCGCTCTAAAGGTGACACTGGACATGGCTCGGATTTGGGTTTTTGATTTTCTGATTCTCCCAAAAGGAGAAGAGCATATTTCTCTAGCCTTTCTTTTTACCCAAACACACTAAACAACCTTAATCACCGAGCTAGTTTCACTTCACCAAATCCACACACTTTTGGGTTTCTGATTCTCTCAATGAGAGAAGAGCATAATCCCCTGTCGAGTGAAAGTGCTAAAGATTCACTACCTTGCTCCACTCCCTAAGAGTTCATCATATTAGTAAGATCATCAGGAGCCTGGATTTGTCTATGGTCATCACCTCCATGTAACAAAGAGCCAAATTCCCTACTCACTATCGAAACTCCTAAGAATTTTAATGAAGCCCTAATTAGACTATGTGAATTGAAAAGCAGGAAAACAAACACAATGTTTTTTTCGTAAGATCTTTGACAAGCGTAAGTGTTTATTTTCAAGTCTTTGTCATGCGTCCTGCAATCAAACCATTAGTGTGTTTCAAGTTCTCTGACTGGCGTCCTGCAGAAACTGTTATGCTGTGAAAAAAGAATTTAGAAGAACCAGAATTAAAAAAATCTAATTTAATCTAGTCAAAATTTAATCTAAAAGGAATTAGTTAACAAAACTAAAATTAAACTAAATTAATCTAATACTAAACTAAAAATTTAAAACAAAACTAATCTAAATTAATAAAATTAAAAAATCTAATCTAAATTAAAAAAATCTAATCTAAATTAATAATTCTAATTTAAATTAATAAAGTTAAAAAATCTAAAGTAAAAAAATCTAATTTAAATTAACAAAGTTAAAGAATCTACTTTAAATTAACAAAGTTTAAAAAAATCTAATTTAAAAATCTAAATTAAAGACTAAACCAAACTAACTAAAAACTAAACTAAATTAAGATTAAAAACTAAATTAAAATTAAAAACTAAACTAAATTAAAAACTAAAAATTAAATACTAAATTAAAAATATGCATAAAAATCTTCAAATTTGATTTCTAAAAAATCTGTTTATAATGAGTAGACAAAAACAGAAACCCAGAATTTTTTTGAAGTAAAAAATAAAACCCAGAAATCATTTTTTGATCCAGCAAGTAGAAGATGAAAAAATATTTTTTTTAAACCTTTAGCCATGTGAAAAAAATGACGCGCAACAGTTTCTGTGCAGCTATTTTCTTCAGATCCGTGAAAGAAATCAAAAAACTGAAAGATACCCAGATCGGATTTCGACCCTGGCTACAAAACTCAGAAATTATTTTTCCTAAAACTGAGTGGAAGCTGGACTTATGAAGCAAAACTAAAAACTAAATTAAAAACTAAATTAAAAACTTAAACTAAATTAAAACTAAAAATTAAAGCAGTGGTGCCAAAATGGCGAAATATGTTATACTTACAGCAGATCCTTACATGCAAGGATACTCAATAATAAGTCCTTGCAAATCGATTCACAGCTCTCTATCCAAGAAGAACAGGGATTGATATTGTGGCCCTCAGATTAACCCTGTTACCCCTGCAAATACAATCTCGGAACGAGAGATTCAAAGAGGAGAAGCAAGAATGCCAATCTCCATGAATCTTGTTCTTGCAATGCAACAATGAAAACTAATCTAAATGGATGTAAATGCAATAAACCAAACTAATTTATTGAAATAAAAAATTAATCTACATGCAATGCCATAAATAAATTATTTTGCAAATTAATCTATTATGAAGATTAAGCTAAAATATAATACTAAACTATATGCTCTAAAACTAAGATGCTTATATAATCAAACTAATGTAATCTCAAATGATAAAATTCAAATTTGTAGCATAGGTTTGATGTAAAAATTCGTGATTCTCTCTTTTTTGAAATGAGAATAAGAGGGCTTATTTTATAGGCGAAAGTGGAATTGAAGGCAAATTCAGAAACAATGTGGGATAAATAGAAAAATAGAAACAAATCTTGATTGGAATTCTTTTTTAGTTTATTTCCCTTTTAACTGATTTGTTTCCCTTTTTTTCATCATAGGATATTCTTGAGAGGATATTTCATTTATTTAATTTAATTTAAGATGATAATATCTCTTTTAATAAAATAAAATAAGATTATGTAATTTAGAAATGAATATTAATAAAATAAAATAAAATTATTTAATTAAAAAATAGATTTAATTAAATAGCATCATTTATTTAAGTGATATTAATTTCAATTAAATAACATTATTTTATTTATTTATTATTAAAAGGGATTTATTTCTTGATTAAATAATGTTAATGAAGCATTCAAACCTTAGGAAAAATTGAAACATTTGAAATAGTTATGAATTGATTAAGAAATTTGATTTAAAAATGCGACAATCATAGATTCAGAAAGTTGATGTTGAAAAATTAAATAAATGGGGCCCAAAGTCTAGGTGACCATTTTAGGTTGCATACACCTTGAAGCAGACCTATCAACAAACAACACAGTCTCATGAAGTATGAGAAGATGAACAGAGACACCTTATGCATTCATTCAAATGATTAAAAGTACACAAATAAGGAGACAATCTAATAACATGCATGAGAGACAAGCGTCTTCATGTTTTCATTACTCAAACTGACTGTATTTATAGAGGAATTCAGCATTACAGACCATAGACTCAAAATCATGACTCAAAACTAAACCCTAATCTATCCCAGATTATTCCTGAACTCAGAAAAATGAGGAACAGAACACCAAAGTTTGGAACCCCTACATTTGGCCATGAATTCTCCCTTTATAGGAATAGGGAGAGCAACAAGCAACCGGCCAAATGAGAATACACATCACTAGCTGACTAGGACAAACCCCAAAATAGCTTGCAGGCCAAGTCATTAATTCCAACTGCTTCACTGGTCTCATAAATACCACCGGTCAGATCTCCATTAAGAGAGACATTCTCTCATGAACAAAGATCAATCAACCTGCACCAAATCCACCACCAAATCCACAAATCCACACTCAAGCCATGTCGTCCTTGTCCCAGATTTGCGTCGCCATGAATGTTGGTTCAATGGATCTAGCGACCCTCTCATCTGCCACCATGAACACTCCAGGCCTCTATTTTTTGCGCGTGAACACCTTCAAAACCCTGATTGCATGAAAATGAATATTAGCTGTCGATCACTGAGATCGGATGACTGTCATTTAAATACATTAAACCATTGAGGCAGGCCTCCATTAGATCGCACTCCATGCAGGATTTAAAGTACCTGCAGCTTGCACCAGTGCAGCGAGTGAGATTCGTTGATCTCATCGCTCGGCACCTAACCACCGTTGACTTCCGTAGACATCTGCGTGATATACCCAGCACTCAATCTTCAAGTTAAACATTGGGAACCTTTATCCATTCAATTAAAACATCGCCATTCATCTGATGCACGTGCACATTGATGGCCTTTAAGTTGCTCAGCCGATGAGGGCGGGGAAGTCGTGGAAAGATGGTCGGGTCAGCCAAAAATCATGGTGAAGTCACCTCAGCCAAAGGGAGTCATACCGAAGTCATCAAGCACATCGTCTAGACAGAAGGAACTCGAGGAGACGTCAGGCCGATGAACGGATGCAACACCGAACACTCACCAGAGTCGGCAAGAGATCACAATGTTGGCGAGACCTCATATCAACAACCGTAACTTGCTGAAACATCCTAAGCTCATAATAGATCGCCAAGACACTAACGACCTCACACCAACCGAAACCCTTTCCTTTTGTGCATCGCTATAACATTAAGATATCGAGAAGACCTCCTGTAGAGCACACCATGTCTTTCCAAAAGTCTTCATTTACTTGTGTCACTGAGACATTCAAAACCTATGCTGAAGAAGACCCATTATGTTCCATCGGCGAGACCGAAGGTCACTCGCCGAGACCTCTCACTGAAAACCTAGACTCTTACCGAAGAGAATACCCTTTATGTTTTTGGTTGGTGTAACAACTTGTATTCACCAAGACCTCCCGCTAAAAGTCCCTCATAAGACTTAGCCACCAAAACATGACGAGTTCGCTAATACATTACATCGATAGCCAGTAGTTTCACCGAAAGACCATGTGACCACTTCAGTTCACCAAGACTTATGACTTTCTATACTGATGCCCCTGCATTCACTCATTGTCGCTGTAGCTTATTGCTCTCGGGGAGACCCTTTGTAGGTATCACATTGTTATACTGAGAAGACCTTTATACACTTGTTCACCGAGAGAATTTAGGACCTTCACCAAAAGCAACATATTGAACCGTTGTCGGCAAGGCCCGACCCCATTGCCAAGACCTCACCCCGAACAGACGCCAACATACCAAAGGGAAAAGTTAGTCAGTGAGACACAAAGGGGTTGGGGAGACATCTCCCTGATGCAACCAACACCGGTCAAGAAAAGAAGACCTTGGGGAGATAGAAAAGAGTCGCTGAGATGTCACGTCGAGAGCCAAAAGTCACACTGAAGGCAAGGCAGAGCTGGTGAAAATGGTAAAAAGGGGCCGGTAACGAATGAGACACAAGGCTCGGGGAGGAACTTAAGTTGCAGGTGCACCTGCCAGGCAGGTCAATGAATCAAAAGGCCATTGGAATGGGAACCAAACAAGGTTAGAGCCAGAAACAGGAAAGAGACGAAGTCAGAGCTAGAGTGGGGGAAGAGATGAAAACCAAAATGACCACCCAAGACCAAAACCCAGCCCGGATCTGCCTCCACAAAGGACAAAGGAAGGGAGATAGGAGCGGAACAGAAACTGAAACTGGGACCCCTGAAAAGGTTCCAAAACCTATTCTCATTCTGATCCCGCACTCGCCAAAGGAAACAAAGCAAAAAAAACAAAGGGAAGAATGCGGAGAGGAAAATGACCAGTGACCGATGCAGGGTAGAAAGGAAAAGAAACTCCAATCACACGGAATCAGAACCGGGACAGATGCATGAATAGGAACTAGAACTTTAGAATTTGGAAAATTTCTAGTTTCGTTCAAGCATCCATTTCACCTCCAATAAAACAAAAGAAAAGCCAAGGCAAGCAAAAGAGAAAGGGGAACCGAACTAAAAGCCCAAAAATGGGGAAAAGAAAAGCCAGGAAAAACCCTAACACAAGCCGCCCCATCAGAGAGATGAAAACTAGCACGTTGGGCTCAGCCCTCATGGGATCCCATTTAACCCACGTGCTAAAATGAAAGATAAAACTCACAAGCCAAGGATTTGCAATGAAAAACAAGGGCACACAACCAGAACCTGAAAGACAATGAAAAAGGCTCTAACATAGGCTCCAGTTGGGGATATATGCCCCTCGTGGGCACAGCAAGAATTCAGATCACTAGGAGAGCAAACCAGAACAAAAGGAAACCCAAAACAGCGAGGAGCCAACCGGACAAGGTTAGCAGACACAACAAAACAAAACCGACCAGAAAAGCAAAAACCTAACCTAATGTTCATGGAAAAAGAATTGCTTCAGATGAAGCACCACTTCGAGAATTGTCCATGAACAAGAAATTCAAGAGTCACATTGTTGATTCTTTATTTCATTTGATGACACTAGGCCACCAAATGAAAATGCGAAGCCACAACTTTCCTTTGTCGAACACAATTCTGCTAAATGAGCTAAGATTCCCTAACTTGTGCTTGCCCCTGCCAATCTGCAATAGTATAAATGAATGCACCTCTACAAACACAAGTATCTGATTGCCCTTGTGCAAGTGAAAACTTGCCCTATGTTTAATTTTGTCGTTAACTGGAAACTAGATCAAATGGGTCTCATTATTGCCACCTTCTTGATTCTTTGATTGTGTATATTGTGGTAATACATGTGAATACTGATCAGGAATGCATAGAAACACACTCTGATCACAATTAGATAACTGAAAAAACATGTTAGTACCTCTCAACAGGCTATCATATTCATCATTATAAACATGTACATGATCCTTATGCATTTGAAAGTCAGGCACACTTTCAAAATGCTGACTGTTATGTGACAGAAGGCTAGCATTTTTATTATTTACATCACCCTGAAGCTGAAAATAGCTTGCTTCATTGCTCTGCATACTATCACACTCTATGAAAACTCCATCCAGCTGGCAAAGATAGCACCTACAATCTGCTACATGGCTGGAACTGTTATGCTCATCTTGATCATTAGTTTGCATGAAAAAATTTGAACCATCATAAACACTTACCAAAAGATCTGGCTCTTTATGCAAACTATCTTGAAGTGCATTGAAAGAGATACACTTATCTATTAGCACACTCTGCAACTGCTCTTTATCATTTTCAGTGAGAGGAGGCACATCATTGATGCAATGATGGTTTAAACTACTACTCCCACTTCCTCTTTTCACTTGGCTCTGTTCTTCATCATGCTGGCAATGAGAGTCATTAGAGCATTCTGACTCATCCTCATGGGCTGTCCAACTATCCTCATCATCCCAATCTTGCTCATCATTAAGCAACTCTGATTCAAAAGCATAATCTAATTTCATACTGAAATCAGTGTCATCATGATCTATAAGATCACCATTAGAAGGGGCATCAGACTCACTTGCATCATACCTTGCATCCTGCAGGTCCTCATCGTCAAGACCAATATGAGTTGCCCACAACAACCTAGAGTTGTTGTGTGCAAACCTTTGATATTTGGTGGCTAACAAATCTGATATTTGTTCACAACCTAGTAGGTTAATGTTTTGTCCTACCCTCTCAACCACTTCTTCCTCTTCTTGACCTCCACTAGGACTAGATGTAATACCAAGTAGCAAATCAGGATATCCCAAGGTATCTTCAAAAAGATTACCTTTATGAGGGTGAATTTCCACACCTCCTTTGTCAAATCTGATATCCTCAAGGGCACTCCCTGAATCAGCAACTTCATTTTTCTCCTCATGAAGACTTGTGTCAAGACTGCACCCATTTGTGCACTTGAACTGCTTAAATGTCTCATCACATTGCTGATTGCATCTCCCTTCTTCAAAGAGCTAGTCCAACTGATATTCCTCTTTGGGTTCTTGGCTTGGGAGACTCAACCTTTGATCTCCGGCTTAGGGCATCACTTCTGTAAGTTGTTCAAATACAACTTCCTCATCAAAGGTATCAAGGAACAAAGTCCTGAGCTGATACCATGAATCAATGGAGTGCACTGGTAAGCAAGTAAACCAATCATCGGCCACACCTCCTAAAGATCTGAAAAATAGCTTCATGACCACATCCTCTTTTTCAACCTAACAATCCCCCATGAAATCAATGAAACACTGCATACATCTTGATGTTGATTCCTCAACATCACCTTTAAATTTGGGTAAATATTTATTGATTCACCTAGGGGCAACATGTGGGTAACCCTGGATTTTATCAAAATCCAAAGGGCTGCATCTTTCACTATCATACGCCTTCTTATGAAGACAAGACTATGCCTTAAGCATGGAATCATAGCTTGTAGAGGGATAAACATGACAACAATGCATTTTGCAAATGAAACCTATCCCTCTACACTATCGAGTTGCAACATTCAAACCTCCCTTGATGCTAGTGCTTGATCTCACCAAATAAAGGGGAATAATTTTTTTTTTTTTTTGAAATGTTCAAAAGCATGAAGAATACCTGAGAAAGTTGCAGCCATGAAACTATTTTTCAAATATTCAGCAAGTTCACCTTGACATAGTCGCCACCTCTTTGCAGAGGATTGAGCTTCAAAAGGTATGAAGCTCACTTACATGTAAATCTTTCTCTGAGTTCCATCTGACAGAGCACCATAGATCTCGTAGCTTTCAGGTTCACTACAACAAAACTTTCTCCAGGCTTGAGATTCTTTAAACTTTGAACATAACCAACATGGCAAACAAATATGGCTCTTTGATATGGCACTTATAACTGAATTTCTGAGTAATTCCCCAATGGAG
Source organism: Sequoia sempervirens (assembly GCA_007258455.2). Taxonomy (NCBI): domain Eukaryota; kingdom Viridiplantae; phylum Streptophyta; class Pinopsida; order Cupressales; family Cupressaceae; genus Sequoia; species Sequoia sempervirens. The sequence goes on along the minus strand of VDFB02000015.1, from coordinate 194,914,738 downwards.
TCGCCATCTTGTTGGTTGCTTTTTTTTTTTGGTGCAACCAGGTTGGTCTCCTATTCTGCCTATGGAGTAGCCAACTCCAATCAAGGGCAGCTCAGAGGACTTGAACCAACTGACAAGATCAAGAGATCTTCTGCACTTTAGGCTCTATAGAACCAGGGTAGGTATACCCACACAATGCCTCAAACAAGACTAGACACTACTTTTTATAGCAGATAACTCCTGATGCCAAGCATTGAGGACCTCAAATGGGGCTAGATTCTTAGTAACACAATACTTACAACAACCAGGAGGTAGGACACAAACTAAATAAGGATATTCAATGATTTATAAATTGTTTCTGAGGGGAACAGGCTGTAGGATAGATCAATGCCTAGTTTTGGGCCATGGAGTCAAACACAACAAAGGAAAATCATCTGCAAATAGACCTCAATCTGTGGATCTTGTTTTGTTGATGTCTTACATCAACTATTAGTGCCTTACACTGACAATCTAGCTCCTGTAGCAACCAGACTCTTCTTACTGAATCCTACCTGCAAACAAGTAATCACTGCTATCTATTCAAAGGATTTAACTGCTTCCTTGAAGCAGACCTATCAAAAAACAACACAGTCTCATGAAGTATGAGAAGATGAACAAAGACACTTTATGCATTCATTCAAATGATTAAAAGCGTACAAAGAAGGAGACAATATGATAACATGCATGAGAGACAAGCGTCTTCACATTTTCATTGCTCAAACTGACTGTATTTACAAAGGAATTCAACATTACAGACCATAGACTCAAAATCATGACTCAAAACTAAACCCTAATCTATCCCAGACTATTCTAGAACTCAGAAAAATGTGGAACAGAACACCAAAGTTTGGAACCCCTACATCTAGCCATGAATTCTCCCTTTATAGGAATAGGGAGAGCAATAAGCAACTGGCTAGATGAGAATACACATAACTAGTTGACTAGGACAAACCCCAAAATAGCTCACAGACCAAGTCATTACTTCCAACTGCTTCACTAGTCTCATAAATGCCACCGGTTGGATCTCTATTAGGAGAGACATTCTCACACAAACAAAGATCAATCAATCTGCACCAAATCCGTCGCCAAATCCATGTGTCCACACTCGAGCCGTGCCGTCCTTGTCCCAGAGTCGTGTCACCATGAATGCTAGTTCAGTGGATCTAACGACCCCCTCATCTACCACCATGAACGCTCCAAGCCTCTATTTTTTGTGCGTAAACACCTTCAAAACCTTGATTGCATGAAAATGAATATTATCCATCGATCACTGAGATCAGACGGCTATCATTTAAATACATTGGACCGTTGAAGCAGGCCTCCATTAGATTTCATTCCACGCAGGATTTAAAGTCCCTACAGCTTGCACCGGTGTAGCGAGCAAGATCCGTTGATCTCATCGCTCAGCACCCGACCGCCATTGACTTCCGTAGACATCTACGTGATATACCCGGTGCTCAGTCTTCAAGTTAAACATCAGGCACCTTTATCCATTCAATTAAAACATTGCTGTTCATCTGATGCATGTGCACACTGATGGCCTTTAAGTTGGTTGGCTGGTGAGGGTAGGGAAGTCGCGAAGAGATGGCCGGGTCGGCCAGACATCATGGCGAAGTCACTGTGGCCAAAGGGAGTCATACCGAAGTCATCAAGCACATTGGCTAGACAGAAGGAACTCGGGGAGATGTCAAGCCAAAGGACAGATGCAACACCGAACACTCACCATAGTTGGCAAGAGATCACAATGTCAGCGAGACCTCATACCAACAACCGTAACTTGCTGAAACATCCCGAGCTCACAATAGATCGCCAAGACACTAACGACCTCACACTGACCGAAACCCTTTCCTTTTGTGCATCGCTATAACATTAAAATATCGGGAAGACCTCCCGTAGAGCACACCATGTATTTCTGAAAGTCTTCATTTACCTGTGTCACTGAGACATTCAAAACCTATGCCGAAGAAGACCCATTATGTTCCATCGGCGAGACCGAAGGTCACTCACCGAGACCTCTCGCCGAAAACCCAGACTCTTACCAAAGAGAATACCCTTTATGTTTTCGGTCAATGTAACAACTCATATTCGTCAAGACCTCCTGCTGAAAGTCCCTCATAAGACTTAGTCCCCAAAACATGACGGGTTTGCTAAGACATTACATCGATAGCCAGCAGTTTCACCGAAAAGACCACATGACTACTTCAGTTTGCCAAGACTTATAACTTTCTATACCGATGCCCCTGCATTCACTCATTGTCTCTGTAGCTTATTGCTCTCAAGGAGACCCTTTGTAGGTATCACATTGTTATACCGAGAAGACCTTTATACACCTATTCACTGAGAGAATTTAGGACCTTCACCGAAAGCCACATATTGAACCATTGTTGGCAAGACCTGACCCCATTGCCAAGACCTCACCCCGAATGGATGCCAACATACTGAAGGGAAAAGTCAGTCGGTGAGACACAAAGGGGTCGGGGAGACATCTCCCTGACGCAACCAACACCAGCCGAGAAAAGAAGACCTCGGGGAGATAGAAAAGAGTCGCCAAGATGTCACCCCAAGAGCCAAAAGCCACACCGAAGGCAAGGCAGAGCCGGTGAAAATGGTAACAAGGGGCCGGTAATGAATGAGAGACAAGGCTCAGGGAGGAAGTTAAGTTGCAGGTGCACCGGCCAGGCAGGTCAATGAATCAAAAGGACAGCGGAATGGGAACCAAACAAGGTCAGAGCCAGAAACAGGAAAGAGACGGAGTCAAAGCCAGAGCGGGGGAAGAGACGAAAACCAAAATGACCACCCAAGACCAAAACCCAACCCGGATCCTCCTCCGCAAAAAACAAAGGAAGGGAGACGAGAGTGGAACAAAAACCAAAACTGGGACCCCTAAAAAGGTTCCAAAACCTGTTCTCATTCTGATCCCACACCCACTAAAGGAAACAAAGCAAAAAAAATAAAGGGATGAATGCGGAGAGGAAAACGACCAGCGACCGACATAGGGTAGAAAGGTAAAGAAACTCCAATCACGCAGAATCGGAACCGGGACGGATGTGTGAACAGGAACTAGAACTTCAGAATTTGGAAAAGTTCTAGTTCCGTTCAAGCATCCATTTCGCCTCTAATAAAACAAAAGAAAAGCCAAGGCAAGCTAAAGAGAAAGGGGAACCAAACTAAAAGCCCAAAAATGGGGAAAAGAAAAGCTAGGAAAAACCCTAACACAGGTGGCCCCATCAGAGAGATGAAAACTAGCACACTGGGCTCAACCCTCATGGGAGCCCATTTAACCCATGTGCTAAAATGAAAGATAAAACTCACAAGCCAAGGATTTGCAATGAAAAACAAGGGCACACAACCAGAACCTAAAAGAAAACCAAAAAAGGCTCTAACAGGTTTTTCCCACTGGGTTTTCTCTCTTTGCATTTGTACATGGGTCCCTGATCATGCCTTTGTTTCTAGTACCCATCTCACATCATTTGCATAATAATTTTCTTCTCCCTAAGTTGTACTTATGGGGGGTGTTGGTCTAATTAATTATTAATTACACTTTGCATAAGTTTACTTAGGCTTTATTTAATTCCTAAGTTATAGGTTTTATCCTTATCTTGTTGAGCTATCTTGTTGCTCAAGATAAGATTAGGTTTATGCATCTTTGATTTTATAAAGAAAATTATCTCTTGTAATTTTGTACTTCAAATATATCAATTTGTACATCTTTTACAAATCTCTACTTTTTTATTTTTATCTTCTATGGAAGGTGATTTTTCTGGTTTGTAACTTTATCTTGGTTTCTATACTTGCTCTGATCATCCTTAGGTGAATCATCATCTTTACCTAATTTACAACTAGTTACCATAGGAGTGCATACCAGTTTGGAACCATCCATCCCAAACCTTCAACATCTCTCTCACATACTTAGACTGTGAAATAAAGATTCCTTTCTTTCTTTGATTAATTTGTAGCCCAAGAAAGAAATTCATCTCTCCAAACATAGACATTTCAAACTATTTTTACATATCTTCCACAAACATTTTACACATAGTTTCATTTCCTCCAAAACAATGTCACTAAAATATACAACCACAATCAAGATTTTGTCATTTTCAACTTTAAAGTATAGGTTACTATCTATCATACCTTTGTTGAAACCTTGCTAAATCAAATACATTTCTAATCTTGCATGCCGAGCTCTAGGAGCTTGCTTCAAACCATATAAATCTTTCTTTAATTTGCAGATCATATCCAATTGATCTAACAAATAAAATTATTTCAGTTGTTTTATGTAAACTTCTTCTATCTCACCATTCAAAAATGTAAACTTGACATCCATCTGATAGATTTTGAAATCTCTATGAGTATTAAATGCTAAGAACATTATGATAGATTCTATTCTTGCCACCAGAGCAAAATTCTCCTAAAAATTTATGCCTTCTACTCACGAGTAACCCTTACACAAAATCCTTTCTTTGTTTTTGACCACTTCTCCATTCTCATTAAACTTATTTTTGAATACCCACTTTGATCCAATAATGTTTTTGTCTTCCGGTCTTGGGACCAATTCCCAAGTTTGATTCTTCTCAATTTGTATAAGTTCTTCCTTCATATCTTCCATCTAATTCTCATCTTTACATGCTTCACTTATAGTTTTTGGTTCAATCTCATAAAGTAAACACATATTTAATTCACCAACAAAAACTCTGCTTCTTATCAATAATCCTTTTGTCTTGTCTCCAATGATCTAATTTTATGAATGATTCTTCTCCACATATCTAGGTGTCTTTGGTGACACTACGAGAGTTTCTTCTTTTTCCTCTTCTTCATTTTGCTTCTCCTACTCATCCTTTTCTTGTTCTTCTACAATTTCTTCAATTCTCACACAATTAGGTTCATCAGATACATATCCATCACTATAAATTGAATTCTTCATTGTTTCATCAAATTTGACATTTGAGCTTTCTACAATCTTCCCTAGTCTTTTGTTGAAACATCTGTAAGCCTTTCTTCTAGTAGAATATCCAAGAAAAATTCCTTCATCACTTCTCGCATCAAACTTTCCTAAATTTTCTTCATCCCTTCTGATATAACATTTGCTTCCAAATACGTTGAAATATTTAGCTGTAGGAATTCTTCCACACCATAGCTCATAGGGAGTCTTTGTACTATTTTCTCTTACTTGAACTTTATTGAATACATAAACAGTAATGTGAATAGCTTATCTCTAGTAAACTTCCAATAAACCTGCCTCAATAATCATTGATTTTGTAGCCTCTTGAACTGTTCTATTCTTCCTTTCAACAACTCCATTTTGCTGAGGAGTTCTCAGAGAGGATAATTGTCTTTTTATTCCATGTACTTCACAAAACATATTAAACTCATGGGAAGTGAATTCACCACCTCTATTAGACCTTAAGAATTTTATCCTCAAATTTACTTAATTTTCAATCATAGCTTTGAATATCTTGAATCTATCTAATGCATCTGATTTCTCTCTAAGAAATGTAACCCATGTATATCTAGAATAATCATCAATCAAAAGCATAAATTATCTTTTACCTTGTAGGATTCTTGCTCTTGTAGGTGTTGAAAGGCGCAAGACAACTAAGAGGGGGAGTGAATCAGTTGTCACCAATTTCAATCATAAATCCCAAACAATTATTAACTTCACATCCACTTTATTCTATTATTAACTATAAACATGAAATGGAAATAACATAAAGCAATTTCAACACAATAAACACCAAATTTACATGGAAAAATCAATAAGGGAAAAACCAAAGTGAGAATTAACTCAAAATATAAAGTAATTCCAAAACCAATTACAAAGAGGCTCACTAACCAAGAAGGAGGCTCACTGCCTATAGATAGGACTCACTGTCCAACAAGGAGGCTCACTTCCTACTAATACAAAAGATAACAGAAAAATCCACCATAGAAAATTACACACATCCACAACCTTAATCAGAGAATTGTAGACACCATCAACTCACTGCTTTCCATAGTCTAACACATTAAAGTATTGTTGCCTTAATTCAATTTCACACACTCTTGCTCCTCACACTTGTGGCATGTTCGAATTTTGAAGCCATAACATCACAAATTGTATTTATACCATCTTCAACCTTAGAAAATTTCTGCAAGGTTGGCTACACATACTTCATATTAAAAATTCAAATTAGGTCAGCAACTCAACATTATCATGGTGGGAGAGAATGAGATTGGACCAAACCAACACTTAACCAAGACCCAAAACAACATCTCAGATCAATCATACTCTTCCTTAATTGAGACTTGTCCTTTACATGACGTGTAAACACTAGGTCAGCCAAACCTAATGAAAACACAAATGAACTTTGAAATACACACTTCCACAACAAGAAGACAACATGCAGGCCACATAACACACTTCACAATACACTAGAACACATCTTAGATGCCTTCAGATTCATCCACAATAAATGCAACAATCCTCATACACAAAATAATTTCCATCAATCCATCCAGACTACAAAGACACACACAGTAAACTTGAAACCAGTCTTCTAGAGCACCAAACCATGAATGTCTTTGACATAACACAAATAACATCATTACAAGCCTTCTTCCAAATCTTCAAGAACTAAAACAAATCAAAAGAGGACTACAAAGAAGATACATTTCTCCCAGTCCATAGATAAACAACTCTGCTAGACCAGTTCACACACCGGTGAACACAACTTTCACTCTTCATCAAACCAAAAACTATATTCTATGATATATCAACCAAGGATACCCATAAAAAACACTTTAGATCTGTACAAGCATAGGATCAACAAAAAATAAATGAAGAGAACATACCGAAGCACATTCTAAACACATACTCTGAAACTCTTACTTCACTATTTATTAATTTTGTCAAAGTTACTTGGAAACTCATCATATCAACACACCTACGACACCATAAATATAGCTCCATGTACTCATAACATCTCAACAGTATCTCAATTATACATGCACAACCTTTAATCACTTTATTACTTTCTCTGCACCAACCTATACTGTGTTGACATCAATGATAACATCAATGAGAACACCATCATAATCACTCATACTTGCAACAATCTCCTCCTTTGTCATTGATGGAAACACATGACACTCTCTCCCCCATTGACATCAATGGCAAAGAACAAAGTTCTGATCACTCCCCCTTAGGAGTGCACCCATACATCTCATACTGCAATAGTAGGACCACATAGATCTGTATGAATTAAATCTAGTAGTCCAGTAGTAGATTGTTCCTTTGATCTGTAATGATTTATTATTTTCTTCCCAAACTAACAATTCCTACAAATAGCATTAACAACCTTTGTAATTCTTGGTAAATCTTTCACAACTTGAATTGCACTAATCCTTGCCAAGTTATCAAAATGCATATGACACATTCTCTGATGCCATAACCAATTGTCATTAATCTAATTCATAAAGCATTTTCCATCAACACCCTTAAGCTGATAGATATATCCTTCAAATTTCTTTCCTACAACAATAACTATTATGGATCCTTTCCTGATCACACATCTTTCATCCTTAAATACAAGATTATATCCTTTACTACACATCTATCCAACACTCACAAGATTATTCCTTAAACCCTTAACATAATAGACATCATCATTATTATGCTTACCATCAAAACTTACTAAACCTATCCCACAAATTTTAGCACCAGTATCATCTCCAAACATAACGAAGATGCCATAATAATTTTCAAGTTTAATAAACTTACTCTTATCACTAGTCATGTGATGTGAACAACCACTATCAACAACCCAATAGTTCTTTTCCTATTTAGAATGTAGGGAAGAGATTATAGTACCTTCATTTTTCTCCTTCTCCAAAGGGAATTCCTTCACTTTTTTTTTCAAAATTAGCAGAAGAAGGTTCATCTTTTATAGCCAAGAACAAGCATTCATTGTCATTAGGACCTCCATAATCAGATACCTCATTAGATATACAAGAATCTAAATTCATATACTATTCTAGATATTGATCTTCTTAAATTTCTTTTCTTTCTCATATCTTTGTTTATTCCTCTTAGCTCTTTCCAGACACCTTGTAGCATAATGACCTATTCCTCCATAACCAAAGCATTTAAAGGGTAACTTAACTTCATACTTTCCAAAGCCTTTCTTCATCTTTCTCACAAAGTTAGCTTCTTCAAATTTTGTAGCCTTAAAAGCTATCTCTTATTTGAATCCATTTCTCAAATTCGAATTTCTCATCTCATAAGATGTCAGAGTTCCCAACAACTCATATTTAGTGTAATTCTTATAATTTATATGTTCTTCAATAGCATATGCCTTTTCGCTATAAGCATCAGGGAGATTTCTAAGAATTTTCTTTACAATTCTGGATTCATCTATTGTAGCACCAAGTCCTCGCATTTCAGCTACTACCTCATCTAATCTTTGTACATAAGCTTTAGCATTCTCATCTTTAGACATATGTAGGAGCTCAAACTATGTCTCCAGATTCTACAATTTTTCCTCTTTGACTCTTTCATCACCTTCATGTGTCTTTTCCATAGCATCCCATACTTCCTTAGTAGTCTTCATATTTTGAATTTAATCAACTTAGAATGTACAAGACTATTCCTCAAAATGAATTGTTATATCCTAGATTTGCACCATGTTGAATCTGAAATTCAACTATCTGGTGAAAACATCAGAATAGTCCCAAGGTGTGGGTATGTCAAATGAGACCAAACCTTTGGAGAAGGTCAGCTTCCTAGCTGGTTATGACCTAAATTACTTCACTATTCTACTAATTGACAAGGAAAAGGGAAAAGAAAACATAAACTGAAAACTAAAAGTGGAATTTAAAAGGTGATAGTCCAAACCTAAAAGGATTATGAAACTCATAATTTCATGCACTTGCTACAATGAAAAAAATTATATTTGCACAACTTATTAATGTACACTTTTTCATAAGTTCTTCACAAAAAGGTCCTAGTTCTTAGAGTCCTAGGAGGAAAATAACTTCAAATCTAAAATCCATTCACACCCTTTTGACATAGTTTGTAACCTGCATTAGCATACTTTTTTCATAAAGGTTCTAAACCTTGAGAGAAAGTTATAAGGAAATAGACATTACCTCACAAATAACTTGATCAATCATTTGAATGTATGCAATAATGCAAAGAACAAGTAGGAAAAATCTTCAAGTCAATGATATTCAAGGCCTTCAGTGTATTTCATATCTAGAACATGAGTTACAAAATCATGCTAAAATTTGACCAAGAACTCCCAAAGTCACTAAGTTCAAATCTGCATAGAGAAGAATTGAGTACAATGAGTCAAAAGAATGACTATATCCTCAACTCCCAAGTAGTTGCACCAAAATAGGAACCAAAAACTGCCTTGGGTCAGATGCCCCCAAAAATCCAAAAATCTAGTAAGTAGATTCCCTCCAAATGAGCTCCCATGTGAGGAAAAAGCTAAGTTTGACCACACCAAGCATCTAGGCATGCAAAACCACCCCTATATTCTCTCCATAACCTCCAAAAAAGTGAATAAAATCCCCCCTATATGCTCTCCATATTTTACCCCTTTCAAATAACCTCCATTATCCTTACACTCCATGATGACTTCTTCAAATCACATGACACATGTAAGGTATATAATCTATTTTTCACTTAACATAGCCATATGAATTAATGATTTATAACAAATATCATTTAAGTCAAATGTGCTTTACAATTATTTAAAATCAATGCAAAACCACAAAATCTCCTAATCGACCTTAAATAGGTCAAAGCAAACAAATAAGTCAAAAGACTTTGCATTAGCATACAACACTATATGAGAAATCATAAGGCATAAGACAATAGTCTTAGCACATGGGATTCATCAGCTAGCATTTCATTTTTATAAAAAACTTGGAAAGAAAAGCCATCTCCCTATGTCGGCTTCATTAGGGTTGCAAACCCTAAATAACAAAAAAATGCATAAGGTAAAGTTTGGCTTCTCATTGTTGCTCGACCCTTCTGGAAACTCATGGAGTTGACACTAGGGTTTGATGGGAGCCTTGCACAGGGTTTCCATGATAATTTATGTGATTTCAAAGGCATTTTCTTGCATTTTTCTGACAAAACACGACCTCTTGAAGCTTGGGTAAGGATTCTGGAAACATATTTTTCCTTTTACTTTTCATTTTCTGCAAAAACAGTGAAAGCATTGCTTGTTTTGAGTTTACTATGCAGAGATAATGTACATTTTCAAGTCCTTTTGTGCTTTACTATGTATTTTTACTTGAGTATCTTGATAGAAGCTCAGTTTTCCTTTGGAAGTTACTCTTTTGATTTGCAAAAATACAAAGTATCATTTGCTTACATTGTTGTAGCCATATATACTACATATCTCAAAAGATCTCCATACTCAAGCCATTCTGGGTTTTCACTATCTGGTGTCGAGGGTTTGATATTCTCTATTTTCTACTTCTTTTGCAAAGAGAACAAAGGTCTTTTGTTTCAATGGCCACCATATTCATATTTTTTGGGTTTAAAACCCTCTAATGGCCACAACTATTCATACTATAGGTACCCATTTCTTGTACAAAAGGAAAACTATTTTCTTCTAGTTGTTTTAAAAAAAAATGTGCCCTCATAGTTCTTCTTTATACATTCTATTTTTTTTATTTTGAAAATATGGCCATAGCCCAACCTCTTACACAAGTTCTAGGTTTTCTTGTATGCATTCCATTTCACTTCTCAATGGCTATGTTTGCATTTCATTTTTTTTAGATCTCATAGTAGTTTCTTAGCAAAATGATCGCCATTTTGAAGACTTCATACATTTCATGCATAAGAATAACATTCTTGCTGCGATTGTCTGGGATTTTTTTTGTGCAAGAAAATGAGGGTTTTTCATTTTCCTCTTTGTCTTGTGTAAAAGAGATCGATTTGGGCTGATCTAGAACAAGTAGAATAATGAACCTTGTGAAAGAAAAAAAGCTTTAACACTTTACTTTACCATTCACTGAGTTTAGAAACCCATTCATGGCTGCGGCTATTCTTGCAGAGAAAACCCTACATGCTTGTAGTTGTCTCGACATTTTGTGTTGTGAGATTGTATTTGAAAAGGTATGGTAAAATGATGTTAACTTAGAATTATTATACTCATTATCCCTTCCTTCAACAAATATCTCATAAGCAACAACCCTTTTCTTGACAAATTGAACATCCTTATTTATGTTATCCCTACATTTCACCACGTGAGGACATTCTCTTATGTTGTTCAAAAGTATTTTCTTATAATGTATAAATCTATGAGAGCTAGACCGTGAATGTATTGGAGACCAAGTATTTGCATCACTTCCCTTTGCTTGAAATGGATTCCACCATTCTATGCATTGTTTTTACATTTTTATGGCAATCTTGTGATGTTTGATACAGTATTTTATTTCTTACTATGTAACTTATGTCTATCCTTGAATGTAGGATACTTGTCCTCCCTATGGATGATTTACTTTTCTTCTCTCTTAACAGTGATTGTCATGTCACTCTTTAAAAAATCACTGTAGGTTGTTTTCTTCTTTTGTAGTACCACTGTGATATGCGTTGCTCAATGGATTTCTTGTTCAATTTTCTCAATATACTGTCTCTGTGTTATGCACTTATGCTACAATTTTTGGTCATAAAACTATGTTCATCGATAGCTTCTTTTTTCCTTAAAAAGCATGGCACCAATAACTTGCACTGTGAAATTTACCCTGTTTCATGCTTTGATCACTTGTCAAAATTTCAAAGTTATGGCATGTACTCTATTCAATCTGCCATATGTGCTTCTGTACTAAGTTGTTTCCTACACTTAATCATTCAATTTTGACTGTTTTTGAAAACAATGATGGCCAAGCTAAAAGGAAATGTTATTCAAACATGCATATTTTTTCTTAGCTATCTTTACTATGCTCTCAAGTCATAACTTATCCATTCAATAATTTATCATTTCTGCAACAGTATCTGTTTCTTTATAAATTGTTCAACAGATGTTCATTTCACTTGTCATTGATAACTACTCCCTCTAGATAACTTATACAAGTATCTAGCAATAGTTGATGAATCTTTTTGATGACAATCAGAAACACATGTATCACACTGTACTTTGCAATCTGTTTTAATACCATGATATTGTATGCATCCTTAATGATTTCCTTGAACAAGTATATGTCACCTATGATAGTGACTTAAATCTCACTATCATAGATGATGCATGGTTACTTGAGGGAACCATAAGGAGATTAATTACCTTTCTATGCTTCTACAAAGCACAACAAGGAAGCATGTTAGGATCAAACCTCATGGGAGCCACATTTTACTCCACATGCTATAATTTGATGAAACACAGTAACAAGGATTTCACCTATACCTGCACAAGAAGCAAACATGTTAGATAGAATATAGGCATATGATGGATGTGTTTGATCATGCTCTTTGTTTTCCTAGACATCAGTAATATGATAGTTGTTTTAATGTAGATCAAGGTCAAGCTACATGTTTTTAGATGTTTTTAGATATATGGATTAGTGATCTTTCATTGCTCTAAGAAAACTTCATCTCACTCATGTAGGAAACCTAGGAGAAACAAAGAGAAACAATTTGAGACTGGAATAACATGAAGGACTAGAATTGATGCAGGACAAAATCAACGAGGACTTGTCATTCAAGAAATGATAGGTCACCCTTCTCTATATGTGCATTTCTTTTCTACAAATGTATAGTTTTTCTTGTAATTGCATTAAAAGAGTTAGTCTCATGGCTTGTGTGAGACATTATCCATTTACATTATCAATAAAGATTACTTTTCTTGAAAATATTATGCACTTTCTCATATGTTATATGTACCTGCATAAATGCAATCTAGTAATGTAATCTTCTAATTTTGTTTATGCACATGAATGTAATATAGCAGAAATAAAATGTACCTTACTCTTCATTTGAAAATCACAAAATCTCTACCTAATTAAGCTATTAGCAAAAATAGGTAACATTTTTTGAGACATCTACTATATGTTTACCTGCTAAACATCATACTAGTTGCCTAAAGCTTATCCATTGGGCATTGAGTCACCTAAAAGTTGACACAACTTGAAAACAACTCTCAAAACAAAATTGTAACTCAACAAATTAGTGCAAAAGACCTTGAAAACTTATTTTAAAGACACCAAAAATTCAAAAGAAAAACTACTAATTGTGCTCAACAAAACTTAGGGAAATTGAAAACTTGCATCTAAACTACGGTGCAGTAGCACTTATTGAAAATGAAAATCCTAATCTAGCATATAAAAGTAGATCAAACCTCAAAACACCATGTGAGATGTATCCCATTAACTGGGATACGTATAATTTCTCCATCCATCTTTGATAATTGGAATGCATTGTGCTCCTTGCATTCTATAATAACAAATGGGCCACTCCAGAAGTTATCAAACTTAGTGTGCTTTCCTGACCTTCTTCTAAATTCATCCCATTTGAGTACAACATCACCCTCTCTGAATATTCTAGGTGTTGCTTTCTTATCAAATACTCTTTTTGTTTGAAGCTGATGATACTTCAAGTATTTAATTACTTTATCTCATCTCATCTAGCTCCATGAGCTAAGCATAACTAACTGTCATTGGGTCCTCTTCCTCAAACATCTCAAGTTGGCACATAATATCAAGAGATACAATCTCCATAGATAAAGGCAATCTTTCCTCCTTACCATAAACCGACACATATGGGGAGTTCCCAATGGACCGCTTGGGAGTTATTCTATCTTCCCATAGGAAATATTTTAAGTTGGTATGCCAAGTTCTCTGGTTATCCTCCATGATTCTTTTGATGATTCTTATCAGGTTCTTGTTTGTTGATTCTTCCAAATCATTACCTTGAGGGTAATAGTTTGATGAAGTATTCAAATAAATGCCATTCCTGACAGCCCAATCACTTACTCTGAGTCCAACAAATGGTAAATCATTATCTGAAATGATTGATTTAGGTACTCCAAACCTGGTTACTATATCATCATAGAAGTTTAAAGCAACACTTTCATTGGATTCTTTCAAAGCCACTACTTCAGTCCACCTTGTAAAATAATCAGTTGCAGTGAGTACCCACCTATGACCTACACAAGAAGGTGGATTTATAGGTCCTATAAAATAAATGCCCCATTTCATGAAGGGTTGTTCCACTTGAATTGGTTGTAAAGGAAAAGCTAACAACCTCCTTTTTTTTTTGCAAAAATTATACATTTTACATATTTTCCTGCCCAAGCATGGGAATCCTTAAAAAATATTGGCCAATAATAGCTAGCTCTCATTATCTTCCATGTAGTAGTTCTTTGGGAAAAATAACCCCCAGTAGTTCCATTATGGAACTCATGAAGTACTTTATCTACTTGATCATGATCAATGCACCTTAACAACACATTATTAAGGTCCTTTCTAAAAATAACATTATCAACCAGAATATAAGGAATAGACTACAATCTGAAATATCTCCTTTTAGCCTTATCTAAACCTGGTGGTGTAAACAAATATTTTGGCACTCGTAATCTTTGTTGTCCTTCTAGGGATTTTCACCTAAAAGGGGAAAGATTGGGCCAAAATAGAATGTATACATTCAAAGATTGATGTGACGTGGACATAATGTGCCTAGATGAGATGAAATAAATGTAGAAAATGAACAAAAGCTATTGATTATGAATGCCAAACTAAGAAATATGAAGTGTTTGAAAACACGGTGTTGTATACAAATGTGAACTAGAAACATGAACAAACAAGAACATAATTTCATGAAACTAAATGAGGTGCACTTGGAGGATGAAAAAATATCTAGGAAGGTTTTGGAATGCTGTAGAATTCACTATTGAAGCCCACTAGGAATCATTCTCCATAGATGGCGAATTAGTCATATTTCTAGTAAAATCTACCAGAATAGGTTTGGGGTTGTCGGGAAGACAAAACTTTAGAAACCTCCTTTTCAGCCTGGAAATGGGACTTATTTGCCATATATGGAGAATTAGTCCACCTAAAACTTTCTAAAAAATCAAAGTTCAACTCTATGGGTCCTAGTTTGCACTTTTCTTCCTCACAACTTGTTGGATCTGAATCTAGAAAATCTAACGGGAAAGTGGTCCCCAAGCTTCAAATATGGTTATGTTGACTTTGATGACTTTTATGAATTTGAAACACCTTTTTGACACCTTTCTCATTGAAAAATATTCCTACAAGACCTGCAAACACACATGCAAAGAGGGGAAAAAGGGTTAAGGTTAGAGTATAGGGGCTTTCCTTGGTCAAACCCCAATTTGGTAATCAAACCCTTGATAATGAAATGAAATAAGAAAGAATGATGAAAAAATAACATGAAAATTTCATAAACTCACCAAACCCTTGATGTTGAAGTTTTGAAGATATTTCAATGGTTGCTCCAAGATGCTTGATAATTGCTTGATTGAATGATGCTATGATGCTTGAGTGAATGCTTAGATGGATTGAATGCATGAATAAATGGGGGTTAAAATGAAAGGAAAATCACATATTTATACACACTTATTCCCTAATTTCTCAAAAATAAAACATCATTAGGCCAACCTTAGGTCTTTAGGAATAAAAAGCCACCAGTAATTTAAGTTTATTTTGATTTTTGTGCCAAGAGGGTCTCATTCACCCCTAGTGGAAAATGGGTCCCACTCAAGGCATGTGAATGGATGTCAAAAATTATATTGTATTAAATGATGCTTTTCAGGTTTACATTCAAAAATACACTTAATTAAGGCATGTAAATGCATAAAGCATAAGAAAGGTGTATTTGGTGATGACAAGTCTAGAAAAGCATGAAAGTTAGTTACAAGACTTTACAACACTTTAAAATAAGACTTGTTAAGTGATAAAAAGGGGTTATGTAGGTGAATTATAATAAGAAGAGTCTAGAAAAGTGTGAAAATGTCCCACAACACTTCACAACACCTTTACAAGACATTATAAAGTCTTATTGATTCATAAAGATTCAAGACCTAATGTGAATATGTGGCCCGCATTGCAACATTAAATCAAGGAAAAATCAATCCAAATAAGCACAAGGAGGGACAAAATAAGAGAAAGTAGAAGGGTTACTTTAGTGAGAGGATGAACTTGCTTCAAACTCATACTAAAGTAGCTAGATACACAATCAAGAGAGATCTGAATGCACTAATGCTTGGTGAGATGAGACAACATCAATCAAGAGGGATGATTAAACCCTGAGGATCAAGATCCCATTGAAAACAAATCATAAGCACAAAGGAACACACAAGAAAATGATGAAAAATAATGAAAGCAAGAAAGGAAAGCTTTGATTGTTTGTCCAACTCATTGTGGATTAGATCTAGGCTGCTTGTTTGGAAAATGCATACTCAGTCTGGGGCGACAGAACTCATGGTCATCCATCAGGTGATAAGGCCCAAAAGGTGAGAAACATACACTCATGGCTGGTATGTACTCACAAACACAGGTGAAAATGGGGAAAGTCATGCCTCACAATGGGATTCTCACTCAACCATACTAAATTTATACCTCCTGATAACTTTAATAAGGTTCCACAAAATACAATGTCGTTTTGTGCTTCATGAGAAAAGAAAAGCTTCGTATGATTAGAACTCATGAACAAATGCAATGGCACCATAGGCATGGAAGATGTGTTATGCAAGGTGGCCATGTAAATGAAAAATGAAACATGCAAAATAATGTTCAAAGGAGTCTTGCTTAATTCATGCAAGGTCTATAACTTAGGGAACATTGTGTCTAATGTCTCCAAGAGAGGACCAATCAAATAATAGAATATTTACAACATATGGGATGCAATGTGTCACATCATGCCACCAAGAGGAATGTAATATGTTGAGATAAATCATGCTCGTGAAAGACATCACACCCAATGTCATCCACAAAGCGAAAAATGCATCATATAGAAAAATAAGGCTACACTAAGAACCAAGAAAAAGAGAAAAATGAAAATGAATAATGCCAATGTATGCCCCCACTTTGAAGGAATTGCTACACACCGTTCTATGACAAATTACTTTAAAATAAAAAATGAAAAATGCAAAAATAAATAATACATGAGAGCCAACTTGGAAAGCCCCTGTGCCAAGTCATATGTTTCTAAGTGAGGCTATGTCATGTCAGAGAAAAAGGAACAAAAGAAAGAGGTGTTTCCCCCAAGAAGGAACACACCAAACACATAAGGGATCTATGGATTTTGGGTTAGTATGTTCTTTGCTATAATGTTTTGATTAAAGAGCTTGGAACTGTCATCATTCCCCAAATACACATAGAACTAGAAGAATGACACAAAGAGAAGGAAAAAAAAGAAAAAGAAAGATTTGTTTTGGGTCAACATGGAAGAGACATAAGATGTGTCGACGCTTTGCATCTTCCCCAAAAGGAAAACACAAGCAAAGGAAAATGAATGAAAAATGGAAAAGCTTTTGGGTCAACATGAGAGAGACATTTTGGTCACAATTCCTTGCGTCATCCCCAAATGGAAAATGGAAAGACCTTTTGGGTCAACATGGAAGAGATATAGGGTGTCTCAACACTTTGTGTCATCCCCAAAAGGAAAACACAAAACAAAATCGAAAAATAAAAATAGAAAGAACTTTTGGGTCAACATGGAAGAGACATAGGGTGTCTCAACGCTTTGCATCATTCCCAAAAGGAAAACACAAAACAAAAGCAATGTATGAAATATAGAAGAATGAAGGTACAAATAGAAGAATGGCACAAAGAGAGAGAACATCAAACATCATGTTATGCGGGAGCACGATATGCACATACAAACTCAAAAGAAAGATAAAATAAAAGAAAAATACAAAAGGCTAGCAAGGTGAATAAAATTCAACCATCTAACAAGTCATCTGCCTCCCAATCATGTTTGGAAGGTGGCAAACTGGATAGAGGGACAAGGGCAAGGGCCAAACTAGGGGAAGTACAAGGTTATACACTTGATATAGGAGATTTGTCATGTAAGCTCATGGAAGATGAAAATAATGTATTCAAATCATTATGCACCTCTTCATCAATTTTAGTGATCTCATCATCATCATCCAGATTGATCATAACTAGAGGACGAATGCCAATTCCCAATGATGGGTGTATTATGAGTTGTGGTTATTGTATTGGATCATTTTGTTGTGATTGGGGAGGAGGGTCATTAGGCATTTCTTTTTTCATGTGCAGATTTTGATTTTTGTTGTTTTCTTCAGTTTGTAATTGACAAGCAAGGAGACAACATCGATGCCTATGCTCCCTGGCACCTCAATTTCTTTGGATTATATTTTGAAGTTGTGTTGGTGTAAGAGTGGATTGATCCACCATAGGCTCCTTTTCTTCCCTAAGGAGAGGAACAAAAGGAACCATAGGAGGTGCGTGAATCACTTTCTCTTTTACTTTATAAAAGTTTTTTATGCAAGGGGGCATGATGGGGTTGGTTTCATTATCTCTTAGGCATTTAGACAATGAAGGTGAAGTGTTCATTGGTTGATCTTGATTTTCTGGTTTAGGTTTAGGTTGAAGCATTGTCTCATCTAGGATCGGAGTGTTATAAGTGGATGGGAATATGTTGCGAAGAGACAATTCTGCTATTCATTTGGCTTTGAATTTTTCATAGGAAATGAAAAGGAAGTATTTATGGGGTGTTATGGGTTCCATGGGTTTAGGATAAAAGGCTTCTAAGGAGAAATTTCCTTTAGAATACAAAGGGTTAAAGCCACTATGGTGAACAGTGAATATTTCATCGTCGTGCATAAACTTTAGACATTTGTGTATGACTGAAGGGAAAACATTCATTGAGTGAAGCCATGGGAGGCCTAGCCACAAATGAAACTGATTTGATTGTGGGATGATGGAGAATGTTACATCCATTTTCTTAGGTCCTATATGTAATGGAAGGACAATTGATCCTATCGTAGGGCATGCAAAACCATTATGTGTTTTGATCCATGCTCTTGGTTTGTCATAATAATCTTGATAAAGATCATGTAATACCGAAAATTCCTTAGTGATCACATTCTTGCCACATGTTGGATCTATGAGTATCCCATTAGTGGGCTTATTATAAATATGGCTAGCTATGTAAAGAGGACCATTAAGAAGATTTGGAAGGATATCCTTAGCAGAGAAAGTAATATCAAGATATTTCTTAGATTGGCCCTTATGAGGGATAATGTCTATAACAATTACCATATCATGCATAGTATTAATAGAAGTGGTATGTGGAATAGGATCATGATGTTCAATAGTTGTATGAACATTCATCACATCATTGTTTTGAGTTTCACTAGATTTGATGAATGACACATTATATTTGGTTATCAAATTGGTAAAAATTTGCAAATTTTGATTGGGTGGGGCAACAAACGTATTTCCTTTAACCTTAATATTGGAAATGGATAGATGGCCAGAATCAATGAGGTCTTGCACTATGTGCTTAAGACACTTACACTATTCTATGTCATATCCATTTTGTCTTTGATAATGGCAATAAGCGTTAGGTTGAAAGGTTGGATACAAAGGCTTAGTTGGATCCAGTGGTTTGACAGTAGGTAAAGTAATCATTTGTTGCTGCAATAGTTGGGACATGGTGTTATGAAGAGTGTTTGGTAAAGGTGTAAACTATCTTTTTCGATCACCATCAGTAAAAGGTATCACGAATTTAACAATTGTTACTTTGTTGTTAACGAGTTGAGGTGGTTGTTGAGGATGGGGCTTGAATTGTAAGAATTCTTTGTTTGGTTATCTAAAGGGTTGTGAATTGTTTGGGTCGAAATGTTCAATTTTTTTAGTTTGGCTAGTAGTGGACTTGGCATCACGACTAGTAACCAAATTGTGATAGTCACAAAGGGTTGTACATAAATGCATGAAAGAGGGAAATTTCATCATGGTCAGTTTATCTTGGATGTGACCTTGTAAATTCTCAATGAACATATTTTGCAGATGAGGATCAGGAACCTTGACATCAATTTGGGCATATAGCGACTGATAGCGTGAGATGAAATCGGTTACTTTTTCATCCACATTCTGTTTACATCAATTTATTTTTGGGATTCATGTACACTTGAAAATTATTGATAAATGCATCAACTAGTTCATTGAATGAATGAATTGAATTTTTTGGTAATGATGAAAACCACTCCAAGGTAGTGTCCTAATTTAAAGTCCTAGGAAATAGTTTGGGCAACCATTTATCATCAAGAACAAAGTCACTACATAAGGATGTGTAAGCATTAACATTGATTAGTAGGATCTCCCTTCCCTTTGTACTTTTGAAATCTAGGTATATCAATTCCTTGCGGCATTGGTGTTCTTAATATTTCCAAGGATAATGGGCTGCTATGGACATAATAGGTGGGTGGTGCATTTTGATTGTGATTTATGGTGGATATTTTTTGTTGCATGGAGGAGATGGTTTGGAAAAGTTGCATGATGAGAGGTTCAGTGTAAGTGGTATGAGGTGGAAGAGAAAGTGGTGACAAAGTGTATGTAGTGGTAGGGAAAGTGAATGGAATACTAATAGATGGTATGGTGGAAGAGGAGAGAACATTCGATGCCACATAAGAATCAGGAATGCTAGCGGGAATAGTTGAGGAAGGAATCACATTGGTAACCTTTTGCATTATGGTTGTGACTTGGGGAGTGGTATAGGTAGGTATGGATGCTACTGTGGAAGGAGGAGGAGTGTTAATTCCTCCTTGACTAACCACAGTGTTGGTTGGTTGAGATGTACTAGAGGTGGAAGGAATATGTTTATGGTATATCTCAACAATTTGTTTCATAATGTCTAAGCCTTCATTACATTCAAGAAGACAATGGATTTTTTCTATAGTAGGAATTGTGATGGTTGAAATGTTTTCAAGACACATGTTTTGTTGTAAATGTGCTAAGTCCTCATGAATGTTAATGATCTTGTCTTGCAGAATGTGATCATTTTGTGTGTCAATTTTCATGTTATGGGAAGGAAAAGCATTGCTAAAAGTGGGATCCATGCCTAATGCACTATTGTCAACACCAGGAGTAGTAGCTCGAGACAACCCAAGGTCCACAATGAGTGTGTTATCGCAGGATGCCATGAGTCATGAACTTCTCACTAAAGTATTATCAATAGAGCACCAAACACTCATACAAGAGCTACTAAAGGTGGGGTGGATTCAAATTAAATGAAAACTAGGAGAAATAAAATGATAATAATAGAAATTAGAGAAAATGTAACAGACATGTAATAACAAAAAACAAAAATGCAAAAAATGCCCAAAAAATGCAATGCAGAATGTGCAACTAGACTAATTCGCCCAAGGTGGAAAATGAGTTGCAAATGAGTCTAGGAGCTGATTTTTATTTTATTTTTTTCAAAAATTATACATGCAATTTGATGTTTTTTAGATTTTCTTATGCAAAACTATGATGCAGATGCAAAATTTCAATGATTTTAAATGAGTGAAAATGCAAAAATGAAAACTATGTGATATTTTCACTAATGCAATTTTTAAAACCCTAGGATGCAAAACAATGAAAAACCTAATGCAATTTTGATGCAAGCTAACCGTAGGATGTGAATGCACTTGAAATTAGAAGTAAAAATTTTCTATAGATGGGTTCACCGAAATGTAAACAAATATTTTGGCACCTGTAATTATATCTGTTCTCCTAGGGACTCACCTAAAAGGCAAAAGATTGGGCCAAAATGCAATGTATACATTCAAAGATTGATGTGATGTGGGTGTAGTGTGCCTATATGAGATGAAATAAATGTGGAAAATGAACAAAATGTATTGATTATGAAAGGAAAACTAAGAAATATGAAGTGTTTGAAAACACAGTGTTGTATACAAACATGAACTATAAACATGAACAAACAAGAAAAAAAATTAATGAAACAAAATGGGGTGTGCTTGGAGGCTGAAAGTAGATATGGGAAGGTTCTGGAATGCTATAGAATTCACTGTTGAAGCCCATTGGGACTCATTCACCATAGATGGTGAATTAGTCTTGTTTCTGGTAAAATATACTAGAATAGGTTTCAAGATCTCGGGAACACAAACTTCATAAAACTCTTTTTCTAGCCTAGAAATGGGACTCATTCACCAAAAATGGAAAATTAGTCCTCCTGCAGATTCCTAAAAAATCAAAGGTCAACTCTGTGGGTCTTGGTCTACACTATTTTGCCTGACAGCTTGCCACATTTGAATCTAGAAAATCTAACAAAAAAGTGGTCTCCAAGCATCAAATAGGGTTATGTTGACTTTGATGACTTTGCAACCCCTTTTTGACACATTTCTCCTTAACAAATCTACCTACAAGACCTACAACACACACATGCAAAGAGGGGAAAAGGGTTAAGGGTTAGAGTATAGGGGTTTTCCTTGGTCAAACCCCAATTTGGTAATCAAACCCTTGACAATGAAATGAAATAAGAAGGAATGATGAAAAAATAACATGAAAATTTCATAAACTCACCAAACCCTTGATGTTGAAGTTCTGAATATATGTCAATGGTTGCTCTAAGATGCTTGATAATTAAGTGATTGAATGATGCTATGATGCTTGAGTGAATGCTTAGATGGATTGAATGCATGAATGAATGGGGGTTAAAATGAAAGGAAAATCACATATTTATACACACTTATGCCCTAGTTTCCCAAAAATACATCACAGTCTAAGCTTAGGTCTTTAGGAATAAAAAGCCACCAGTAATTTAAGTTTATTTTTATTTTTGTGCCAAGAAGGACTCATTCACCCCTAGTGGTGAATGGGTCCCACTCAAGGCATGCGAATGGGTGTCAAAAATTATATTGTATTAAATGATGTTTGTCAGGTTTACATTAAAAAATACACATAATTAAGGTCTATAAGTGCATAAAGGGGCCAAATAAATAATAAGAAAGGTGTATCTGGTGATGACAGGTCTAGAAAAGTGTGAAAGTTAGTAACAAGAATTTACAACACTCTAAAATAAGACTTGGTAAGTGATAAAAAGGGGGTATGTAGGTGAATTATAATAAGAAGAGTCTAGAAAAGTGTGAAAATGTCCCACAACACTTCACAAAACCTTTACAAGACATCATAAAGTCTTAATGATTCATAAAGATTCAAGACCTAATGTGAATGTGTGGGCCACATTGTAACATTAAATCAAGGCAAAATAAAGCCAAATAAGCACAAGGAGGGACAAAACAAGGAAAAGTAGAAGTGTTAATTTTTTTGTGTCCATAGGTGGACACTCAACAGTTTACAAGAAATGAGTCATATCATGTACCCAAATTGCATCCAATGCAGGTGTAGCATTCTAAGGGTCATCATTAGTGACCAAAACAGTCTTTGTTTCTACCTTTTCCTAATTTTCAGACCCTATAGCTAGTTGTTCACGCAACCCTTTACCCCTTACAAACTTGGTTACCTTAATGGCTATATCATACTCCATAACCTTTGTAATCCAGTCGACCCTCTTTTCATTCAAGTCATTGCTTAACAGAACTTCCTTCACACTAGGGTGAGAAACCATTAGATGTATCTTATTGTTAGAAATCAAGGGCTTAAAATTTTTCAGACTTCTGATAACAACTAGAACATGCTTTTCCACAAAGGTATACCTCTATTCATAATCCTCTAAACCTTGACTTAAAAAGGAAACGGGTTGTTCTAAACCATGATTATTTTGTTGTACCAACATTGTAGAAATTGAATCTATGCTACCAAAAGAATACAAAATAAAATATTTTGAAAAAATTGGATTTACCAAAGTAGGAGTTGTTGATAAGGCCTCCTTGATAGCTTCAAAACTATGCTTGGCCTCTTTGGTCTAGCTAAAACTTTCATTTTTCTTTAACATGGCAGTTAATGGCCTCAAAAGATTAGCAACATCTAGAATAAACCTTCTTAAAAAAAATATTCTTCCGAGAAATATTTGCAACCCCTTTTCATGATTGGGTAAAGGCAGCTCTAAAATGGCTTTCATTCTTTCAAGATCAATGGTGATCCCCTATTTTGACACTATGTGTCCTAAAAGCTTTCATTCATGAATAGAAAAAATATACTTTTTGGGATTAAGGGATAAACCAAACTCCCTACACCTCTCAAACACTTCTCTTAGATGGGAAAAATGCTCCTCTACATTTTTAGTGATAACTATAATGTCATCAAGATATATGAGCACTAATTTATGAATCATCCCCTAAAATGACATGTACATGGCCCTCTAAAAGGTGGCACCAACATTAGATAAACCAAATGGAATCATTTTGTAGGCCATAGTGCCCCACTTTGTGGTAAAATTAGTCTTGTATTGGTCCTCTTCTTTAACTAATACCTGGTTGTAACCAAAATAATCATCAAGTAAGGAAAATCTCTCTAAACTAGCAACTACCTAAACGATATGCTCCATAGAGGGAAGCGGGTAATGATCTTTCAATGAGGCTCTATTAAGGTCTCTAAATTCCACACAGAGCCTAATTTTTTAATTTTTCTTCCTAACTGGTACAAGGTTAGAGACCCACAAAGTATGTTTGATTGGGAAAATAATGTCTCCCTCAATCAGTTTGGTCAGTTCTTTTATCATGAGGGGCTCAAGTTTGGGGTTTAAAGGCCTCTATTTATGACTAATAGGTTTGGTATTTGGATCTAATTCTATGGTATGTTGGGTAATGTAGGGATCAAATCCCTTTAAATCTGAGTATTCCCATGCAAAAACATCTTGAAATTCTTGAAAAAGAGTGACAAAAGCTTGCTTATTTGCTTGTGAACAATTTTTTCCAATTTTATGGAGCTTACCTTTAAATATCTCAAGCTCCTCATAATGTTCCTCCTTGACTTACATGTTGGTTTTTCTCTTTTTGAACTAATCATCAATGCTGAAGATAGATTCTAAGGTGACTATACCCCTGGGTAGCTTGTTGGTTCTCAGCTGAATGATCTGATCATCATATTGTTGCTTGAGCTCCTCCTAATTTACCACTAAAAAATAATCCTCTTCAAGTAGAAAACTCAACACCTACTCATCACTCTCGAATACTTGTCACTAAATTTTATTATTAGGAATAGAAGGCCTTACAACAACCTTAACATATTTCTACACTTTTCACTTTTTAATATCATTAGGTATATCAAACTGAGCACCTATTGCAACTAACCTATTTGTGTGTTTATTCTAATTCCCAAGAATTAAAATCAGATTAAAAGCATTGAATTCCTCTATCATATCCCAAACCCTATGCTTGTAATATTTGAAAGCATCATTTTTAGTCACGTTCAAGCCTCTTATTTGATTGACTATCAATTCACTTTCCCCAAATACCTATTGTGAACCTAGATCATATACCTTCAAGAACACAAAAAATGAACACATTAACAAAGTCAAATGCAAGTTAGAATATAGATTCCTCAAGAAATCCATTTGAATGCAAGAGAAAAGGAATAAAATGGGGAACAAAATAAGCTTAAAACAAGGATGTTGAATCCTATTGTAAAACAAATCAAAATCTTAATCTCTTGAGGGAGTTGGTGCCAATGTGATGTGAAAATTGACCCTTTCCCAACTCCAATGGTGTGATGAAGATGATTTGATGAAGATTACGATCCCTTTGTTGAAGATTGATGAATGCTCCAAGACAAAATCTGCATAACCTAGCTATAAAACTCAATGAGATGGATGAAGATTCCTATGAATTTGAGTATAGTAAGTTTACTCAAGTTGTGGATGATCAAATGAGGAATGAAGCCTCTTATTTATAGAATGTCAAGTTGAAGAGATGTCCAAAATGGAGCAATGTGGGACTAAAGATCCACCAATGATAAAGTGCCACTTGTCAATATGTGAATGGATGGAGGATGTGCAAGTTTTGAAGAATATGTCAATAAATGCATATAATTGAATTTTGAAATTGTTGAAATGAAATGTAAGAGGGAAAGAAAGTGCATTGAATGCCACTTGGCTCAAGGAAAAAGGACTTTCTAGGTGGAGTAAATGCCTTGTTGGAAGGACAAAGTCCACTTGGATTTTGAATTCAAATTTGAGGAATATTCCTTTATTATGCCTTTTGAGAGAAAATAGAGATTTAATAAATGAATTAAATCTATTTTCTTGTGCAAGTTGCAAAAGCTAGAGGATGAGACATGAGAGGAGATTAAATTAATCAAGGTTAATTAATTTAATGAGAGATTAGAATGATGTGACATATTGATTTAGATTTATGGATTGATTTAAATCAAAATATGAGACGAATATGATTTCAAGGTTAAATAAAGTTTTTAATTTTATTTCACCAAGGAGATGATGTTAGATTAAACTAAATAAGGTTTTAATTTATTTAATTTAATGGATGGACTTTAGAGATTTAATCAAATAAAATTGATTATTTAATTAAATAGGGATAATTAGATCGAACTAATTGATTTAATTAACAAGAAATGATGACTTAATTAGATAAATGATATATTTAATTAAGAGAGGAACATTGATGAATTTAATCAAATAAAGGTATTCTATTAAATGATTAGACCGAGGGATGACTTAGGATGAAATGATGTTAGTGGTCAAGATCAGATGTGTAATGTCAATCAGTATATTTTCCATGTCTACATTTTGCCCCTCTTTGAAGTAGTGCACTCATTGCATTGGTTCAAAGAATAACGGTCTCGATGAAAATCCAAAATATTTTTTTGATTTTTAAAAATTGCCTCACTGCTGCCCCGACGGAGGAAATTATGGTAGTATACTGCCCCCTCGAGAGATCGGATGAAAATTCTAATTTTTTGGGTGATCTCACTAAAAAAAGAGGACAAGGTACCTGGCAGATCTGGTAAGGCTCCGAGAAGTCAAAAATTGAGGTAAAATGCCAAAAAACAATGTGAAATGACCTTCAGATGGACAAAAATGGAATCGAAGGTCCCAAAACCCTAGTAGGATGGCCGAACAGGGTCAAAAAACCCTAATTTTCAAGCTTAAATAGGCTTCGAGGGGCCACTTCTAGTTCATTTGGACACATAGCCATCAGAGATTTCACAATTTTGAGGCTTGATACCTTGACGAGATGGCACAACGACAGTTCCTATTGCATACTCTGACCGAGTACGGACATACCAGCGACCTCCCAGCATCGGGGCACCAATATGTGATCCTTACCTGAGCTTCATTTTTCATTTTATGCACTTATTTATTGCTTTTAGAACTAGGTCATTTGCAACGGTGCTATATAGAACCACTCAAATTTCAAACTGGACCTCTCGGTCCTCCAAACTGAACCACCATCACAAGATGGACCGCCATGGTGGAGTTTAGAGTTTGAAAAAATTCCTCAAACTCCAATGCCTTCGTGAAATGGAGTGCTAGATTTCAAACTCCAATGCCACGATGGACTTTAGAATTAGGGTTCGAGATGCTTAAGCAAAGTGCACCACCATGGTGTAGTTAGGGATTTGAAGATGCCAGTGTCGCTATTTGCAAATTTCAAACTGTTAGAGTAATGGTTTTAACTTAATTATGTTAATTAAGTTACCTTTATTCCTCTCTTAATATTTCACTTTAGTTTTCATATTGTGACACTTTAGTTTTCATATTGTGACATTTAATAATTATATTAATTATTAAATGTCCACCTATTAGGGTTTCTTTAGGGTTGCACAATCTCCTTTTATAAGGATTAATCATTGTATTTTATCTCTCACTGATTAATACATTTTTTGCTTTTAGAGCACCTTTGTGTTTTGCTTCGAATGTCCTTTCTGTGAGAGGTTATTTGCATGTAGGTGATCTTCGAGGTTTGTGAGGTCGGCTTTCACAACTTCAACATGGCATCAGAGCTCTAGATCTGTAGCTGCCTATTCATCTTTTGAAGATATCAATGTTCAGAGTTTTCTTCTATGGAAGGGTTTCAAAAAGGCAACTTTTCTTATGGATCTGGGGGTCGCCTATTTTTTTGGCCACTTTTGGACAAAACAGACCTAACCATTGAGTCTGCAGCATCCAAAAACCCCTATTTTCATATAAAACTTGTTAATTTTGGACACAATCATCCGACAAGGCAATTATTTTTTTCCCCAAGGCCGTACGACCCCAGGGCACACAGATTGAGGCATGAAACCCACGGAAATTAAAAAAATCAAGGTTTTTTTTATTATTTGTGCACCACTAGTATAAAAGTTGGCCACCACCCACCTGCCACCTAATAGCCACCCCTACTTTGCCTGCCAGCCGCTTTGGGAAGCGGTGCCACCACAGGTCCATTGGCTCCCTTCCCGCCACTAAGGTCTTAGCCCCCTTCGCCCAACCTATGGTCATATTGGTGTCCAGGCGCCTACGCCCAGCCCCACTGCTAGGTTTAGCCCCCACTGTGATTCTATTAGGAACCAGGGGCTCTACCACCAAGCCTCATACCCTAGCCCCCTAGTCGTTGAGAGGACCAAGGGCCAAAATTTTTTAGCTCCCAGGGCTTGAAGGAGGCCTAATTGGGCATTTTTCAGGTGTTTTCAGCAATTTGGGCATAAAATGGGCATACAGTCTCTGTTTTTCAAAAATGAGATACCGTTGGAAAGCTGACTCTAGAGCCGATCTAGTGGAGTAGGTATGGTTACCTATTTTTTCCATTTTGATGTTGTTTTCCTTAGTAAAAGTCATATGATGGTTTTTGCACTTTGGGGGGCATAACTTTTGTGTCCAAGCTCCATTTTGTGCAAACAAATAAGCATCAGAAAGATGGTTCAGTGCTCTACACAATGATCAAACTTATTTTCCTAGATTCTACCCCAGGTGTATTTTATTCAATATTTTGTGTTTTCATAGTTTGCTTAATTACTTGGACATTTTTGCACTTGGGAACCTCCTGTTTGCGTCATTAGGCTCTATTTCATTTGATCTACATGCTGTATGGTCAATTTTCTCATATTTTTTAATTTGAAGAGTTATCATGGGTTTTCTACTCACCCTTCAGTTGTAATTTTGGAACGGGGTAATTATGACTCATGGGAAAAGGGCATACTTACACATTGTAGGTGGCTTAATATTTTTCCTTATTTGTATGGTCTCATACCTGAACCAACCACTTTAGAGGGAAAACTAGCTTGGGATATCATTAGAGATCACATAGTAGGACTCATATTGTCTAGTGTTGATGATGACACTATGTGAGCTATATCGAACATTGATTGTCCCCACCCACTTTGGACATGTCTTTGGGAGATCTATGGAGACCCCAATCTCTCTCCATTCCTAGAGGATCCTGCTTTAGATTGTCTCTTACCCATTGCCTTGAGAGATAATGCACCCTTTGATCATGATACTTTAGAGGAGCTTGAGTATTTAGACACCCTTACATGTTTCGATGGATTAGAGTCTTGTCTCACAGTTCCTACTCTTCAGACTGACATTATACATGTATCATCCATTGTTCTTGATGAAATCAGTATCACCACATTGGCCCCTATGGATTTAGTTCAACATCATGACCATATTGGTCATTCATTATTTGCTACATCATGGGATTCTTATCTTGCAGACACATTCTTGTTTGTTGAGTCTCACATTGCAGATCTTGAGGATTATTTTGAGGACATTCATCTCCTCTACCTTGATAGTCAAGTGATCACTGTACACCCACCATTATCCATGCATTTAGAGGTTGCATTCTAGGATTCTCCACATCAGTTTGGATTTGGCATCATTTGTTTCAGTTTAGACAGAGAGATTCTTGAGCATCCTATCATGGCACACATCTTGAGACAGATTGGTTCATCACTCTTCACAGGGTTTCTTCGAGATCATCCTTTGGATCCATTTCTTCCCAAGGGGAGGAATATTATCTTCTGCTTAATGATCTCCTTTTGGATTCTACATCAAGAATCTACCATTGCAACATGAGTTTCTTCATTGTGGGGGGGCCTTTTTGTCTCTTTATATCTCTCCTGTGGAGACCATTGTATATGTACTTATATGATAGAAGTTGTCTATGGAGGGTATCATGTAATCCACCTCCTATCCTTCTTTCATTAGTGCATTTCATTCTTTTCTTTTCTCTCTTTTGGGGGGGAGTTTTGTTCCCATGAGGTTTTATCCCTTTCTCCACTTTACAGAGATTTGGTTGTATCATGTACCTAATCAAGCCTAGTTGCGGGGACCCTTGTTTGCTTTGATGCATTGTAGTTACCTTTGCTTTCTTGCACATGTTTGTAGTTGCACTCTTGCTCATCTTAAGGGGGGGTGTTAGAGTAAAGGTTTTAAGTTAATTATGTTAATTAAGTTACCTTTATTCCTCTCTTAAGATTTCACTTTAGTTTGCATATTATGACATTTAATAATTATATTAAATATTAAATGTCTACCTATTAGGGTTTCTTTAGGGTTGCACAATCTCCTTTTATAAGGATTGATCATTGTATTTTATCTCTCTCACTAATTAATACATTTTCAGCTTTCAGAGCACCTTTTCCTTTTGTCTCAAATGTCTTCTTTCTGTAACAGGTTATTTGCATTTAGGTGATCTTCAAGGTCTGTGAGGTTGGATTTCACAACTTCAAGACAAACTGTGATGCCTTCAGAGTTTGCAACGTTGGGTTAGTTTTTTTAAAGCTCGGGATAAAATTTATTGATGATTTTAACATGGTGATCTTTCCTGATGTAGGAGGGAGCGAGGGAGCTCGATTCTCATGAGCACAAATCGCAAGAGATATTCAGTTATTTGAGAGATTTGATTAATAGGGAGCAAGATCGATTGCAAGAGATGGGGCTATGGTACATTTCCTACATAGTACCCATGCGGACCCATCTTGGCATGATGTTTGCGCTTGCCAAGAGATGGCACAGTGAGACATTGTCCTTTCATTTTCCCACTGGTGAGGCCACCGTTGCCTTGGAGTACATGTGGCACATCCTTAGATTGTTGATACATGGTTGGCGAGTTATTTATGATCTAGATGTCAGACAAGATGCTTTCAATGTATTCTTGGCTATAGAGGACATTATTTTTTGTGAGGGCTAGATAAAGTTGGAGCGCCATAGGATGCTCACGTCACCATTTCATCTAGTGATAGCTGCCATCATTTTAGGTCTTGTTGCTCTTGATTGACAAGGCCAGTACTTTAGTCCTAGCTAGGGGATTTGCTAGGAGTAGATGGTTCGTGATAGGCCAGTCCATTTTGCATGGGGTTTGATTCTTCTTGCCTCCCTTTACAAGGATTTACACAAGTATTCATACTTGGATGGAAAGTCACTTGGTGTAGGTGTCACACTCCTTCATGTGTGGGCATGGGAGCACATCTCTATTCTTCGGCTGCGGATTGTTCCAGTGGTTTGGCACTATAGGGGCAATGTGTCCTTCATACACACAGGTGAGCATGAGATCCCTCACTGGAGGAGGGTCATTGATGATATGACAATGTTTACATGGTGCCCATACCTTGGTCGGCTCAGATGGATCGATGATGTACAACAATTATTCATTGCCCACTAGGATCAATTCATGCAGGGGGAGGAGCATACTATGATTGAGTGATATCTACCCAGATGAGGTCAACTTCAGTTTGGGGAGGTATAGGATAGGCCAGATGATTACTACGTGGCCATTTTTACTCGCACAGTATCGTAGGGTACCTAGGTGTGATACATTCCTTCCTCTGAGGCAATGGAAAATTTTAGACAGTCGGTGGCCCGACCATGGGCATATGATTAGGGGGTCATAGATCTAGGAGTGACTCAGGCATACAGAGATTGGTTCTGACCGCCTCTACATTTGACAGTTCCAGGTGCACCCTCTATTCGACAGAGAGCTAGGGGGAGGGGGGCGGGTTGAGGACAAGGAGGTGGCAGTCCCCCAACAGGATAGCCAGCACAGGACCAGCCAGTATAGGTCTAGCTAGCATAGGTCCAGATGGATTAGCCTCGTGCTAATGTACATATGAAAGACTGAGATCAGGGGCCGAAGGGTGGACATGATGGGCACCAGGATTGGGTCACCACACCACCACGAGCTGGGGGTGGGGACCAACCTCACGTCCAACCTCTGCTAGGATAGCCAGCGGGTCAGCCGGATTTGAGGGATAGATTGATAGTATGGTTGCAGGCCTAGGTCCAGGCCTTGACAGTAGAGAGAGATGACGCCCGTGCAGAGAGAGACTACTACAGTTTTACAAAGGTAGGCCACGGAGTTACATGAAGCTACAAAGATGGGCTGCAGACAGTAGCTAGAGAGTATGGCGGCTTCCTACTCTCACAACATAGTGCCTCTTCGTTCATACAGGGAGGCCATCTGAGAGGTGCATTATTATTAGTTGCTTAACCATCAGGTTGTACCTAGAGCGGCCTGGGCCCCAGATTATTCACAGTAGACTAGTGATAGATTGGAAGAGGGTCATGGTGATAGAGGTGAGGGCAACAAATAGGAGGGTTAGACCTCATTTTGATCAAGATATTATTCTTTGGTGCCATATGGGATCATTTTTTATAACTAGTTGGGCCTTTTTGTACTTATTGACATACACATATGTCAGTGATCTGATTAATTTGTACTATGACAGTTACCTGATGATATATATGAGATGATGATGTTGATATGATATGTCGTGTACTATTTATTTATTATGCATTTATGGATGGTTTTATTTCTATATGCTATGCAATAATGTTATGGTGTTGTGTGATGGATGTATGGATGCATTTATTTTTGATGATATATGTGTTATGTGATGGTCATGTGACTAACAGATCTATATTATGTTTCTAATGAATGATCACATATGATATGCAAATGAATTTATATGATATGTGATATGGATGGATGATAGATGATATGTATGTTTATATGATGATGCAATCTATTTGATGGTTATATGTATGTTGATGCAAATGTGATGATTTATGCAATGATTTCTTTTTCGATCTCTTTTTCTGTTATGATGGTGATGATGATGTGAATGTAGTTATCCTAATGTGTGGCTATGAATGTATGAATGTATGTGATTTTCCATGTATGATATGCACTTGTGACGATGTTATCATGTGATGTTATATATGACGTGATATGTTATGCAAAATGGTATGGAGATGATTTATGGTGTATATGCAAAATGATATGTGAGTAATGACCTTATGATGTGTATGTGAAATTACATAATGAATGCTTTTATGAGATGTTTTATATGATTATGGATGGATGTATGTACTTAATGCGATGTGTTGTTTATAATGCTTATGTGCCTATTATGCTTTGTTTAATTATGTACTGAATTCTTATAATGATATGGGATGGTTTATGAAATATTTATGCAAAATAATTTATGAGATGTTCTATATGATATAGATGGATGATGGATGATATGCATGTTTATGATGATGTATGCTTTATGCAAGTGGATGCAAATGCCTAATCTATTTATGTGATGTGATGGTGGTTATATGATTATGCCATGGAAGATATGTTGGGTTATTTATGTTTTATGTAATTACGTAAGAGATGGTCATATGAAAATGTGTATGTAATGTTATGTTTACGAGATGCTTAGAATAAAAAATCTATATTATATGCATCCGAGATCAATTTTTTTCTATATAATATGCATTGTGCTGACAATTTGTGGATGCAGGATTAATGATGGTGGTGATTAACTATCATAGTACTTTGTTAGCATTAAAAGCAAGAAGAAATGGAAGAAAAAAGAATTTTGAACAAGACCAAAGATGATGATGATGAACATCTGTCGTGGAGTTGGGATTTTCAAAGGGCCAATTATCTTATGTTTAATAACACACATAAATACGATGCATCAAAGTATTAAGAACCAGGATGATGTTGTATTTAGTGTGATGGACTTTGACTCGACAATCAAATAGGAGTATCCTTATTCACACCTGACATATGTAAACCTTACTAGGATGCACTTCAGGTACTTCAAACATCTCGGACTAAAACATAGAAAGGAAAGCCTTCGTATGTGGTCAACAAAATATCTAAAACACCCTCCATACATACCTAAATAAAGCAAGTATTCACTGAGGTTATATTACAAGAAATTCCAACAAGCGCAACAGATAAAAATATAATGATCACTTCCCCATTCCTATCTCTCTGAATCCCTTCATTGGGGACATCATTGAGAAGTCCTTGGAATAATCAAAATAAGATAAATCAAAAGACAAATATGTAGTAAACAAATGAGTTGATGTTTTTCAATACCGCTAGCCAAGACTAAACTACAGTGATGCCTAATGTTGATGTCCATTGTAGGAAGGATGCATCCTAGGACATGACGATATCAGATGATTTAATATGGGACCGATTGGATGATAGGATATTGACACAAAGAGTTGACCAACTTGTTTATATACTAACCTAGATTTTGAGATTTTGACGTTTTGAGTTTTCACTTTTTAACCTACTAGACTTGTTTCTGACTGTTTCTCCAAAGGTTGGGGATGATGATCATTTATGAGTGATGTTTATTGTAGGTGAAAGAAAGATGGGACAAATGAATTTTTTTCAAATATTTGGATTTTTTGGAATTTTGAAATGTTTTGAGGCTGTTTTTGGTTCTTTTTTTGAGATTTTATAAATGTTTTGATTTTTGGATTTTCCAATGTTTTGGGGTTATATGATATTTTGACCAAGAGATTAACCTAAGCGTCTATCCTAGGGGCTTCGGGGGCTGATCAATTAGATTAGCCTTGCCTATGTTATACACACAGAGACCATGTAGTTCAACTGATAACTTGACTAATTTACAGATGAAGATATACATGATGAAATGTCAGTTTATTATGATGGACTCCTAAAGGACTGACCTAAGTGTCTTGAGGGATGATCAAAGATCAACATTTCCTACGCTCTAGGCCTGAGACCCATAGTTCAACTGACAACTCTGTTTACAACTTTTTGCCTAAATTTTTGACCTGTTTTGGGATTTTGATATGTTTCGAATGGTTTTGGATTTTCTGATTTTAGGACTTCAAGAATATACACGAATCTGATCCAATGAGAACATGCCCCCATTGTGATGCAATAGGAATACTCTGATAAAGGTAGGACAAACTGACCTTGGGAATGGGTCGAGTAGTACTAGGAGGGATTGTGATATGAACACAGGACCAAGCTATGGTGTGGATGTGGGTGGATGAGTGGATGGAGATATGAAATGCGATGGAAGATGGATGATGCAGTAACAAGACGTGAAGATCCCAGTGGACAGAAAATACTTATTTACACAAGGTGCCTATTTTCTAGGATTTTTCCAAGGTACTTTCCCAAAGTACCACCGAAGTATTTTCACTAGAGGACAATTTTTTTCTTTACTGTTTTCGATCTTTTTTCTAATTTTTTTGGATTTTTTGTTTTTTTAATTTTTTTGTTGTCACCAAGATGCCTATTTTCCAAGTTTTTGCCAAGGTAACCATTTTTTTAGGATATTTTCTATTTGCTATTCATGGGCTCCTACAGAGGTTCCCCTTTGGGTGTTGATAACTGATATGCCCCTAAATTATAGCTCACTATGATAAAAAATGGTCATAACCAATTGGGTTCAAATTTTCATTTGTTGTTTGGATTTAGGATGTTCTTCTAATTCTCCTTTAGTACCAGTTCTCCAACTTGGAAAGTTCTGCTTCTAATTTTCTTGTTATAACTCCTCTTGAGTCTATTCTAATAGACTTGCAAATGATTTAAAGCATCTATATGCCACTCATCCATTAGCTCTAGCTCATTTAGTCTTGATACTCAGTATACTTCATCCATGATGAGGTTTTGTAGTGATATTCTTAGTGACGAGAGCTAGATCTCAATGGGCAGTATGGGTTCTAATCCATAGACCAGGGAGAATGGGGTGGCACCGGTGGGTGTGCGAATGATGGTTTGGTAGGCCCAGAGGGCAGGATTAAGTTGCAGGTGCCAGTCACTACCTGCGTCATTGACTATTTTCTTGAGGATCTTTAAAATGGTTTTATTTGTGTCTTTTGCTTAGCCATTTCCTTGGGGATAATATGGGGTGGAGAAGCAATGTTGGATTATGAATTTTTCACACAAGTCATGGGCATCCTAATTCTTGAATGGTGTTCCATTATCTAAGATAATAGCTTGGGGAACACCGTATCGACATATGAGATAGTTCAGGATGAACTTTGATACTTGGTTCCCCATTATATAGGTCATTGGTATGGCTTCGAACCACTTGGTAAAGTACTCAGTGGCTGTTATGATAAACTTATGGCCATTAGATGAAGTGGGAGTTATTTTTTTGATGAGAACGAGCCCCCACTGTGAGAAGGGCCATGGTGTAATGATGGGATGGAGCTCTTGAGTTGGAGCATGGATGAGGTCCCCAGGTTGTCGACATTGTAGACACCTTCTGACATAGTCATGTGCCTCTTTTTCCATAGTGGGCCAATAATATCCCATCCTCAGCAATTTCTTGGCCAAGGTCATTCTACTCAAGTGTGAACCACAAATGTCGTTATGCACCTTAGTTAAAGCACTCAAGGCTTCATTAGTATTGAGGCAACATAATAAGGTTCCCTCTATGCTTCTACGATATAAGGTATTTCCTAGGATGAAAAATCTAGAGGATTTTTTAATAAAAGTTCTTTTTAAGCTTGAGGGTAAGTCAGTGGGTAAGACACCTATTCGTAGGTAGGTATAAATGTCATGGTACCAAGGATCTCTAGGACCAATGATTTGGCACCAAAATTTTGACTCTGGTACCTCGAATGCGGGCACAAGAAGCTATTCTAATAAGAATTAATGTTTTAGGATGTTGCGAGGGATGTCCAGTAGGGATCCAATCGTTGCCATGGCATCTACTACTCTGTTGTTTGCTCTGGGAATCTGCTAAAATGTGATCTCAATGAAGGATTCTTTGAGAGTCTCTACCAGTTTCTTATATGGGGTGAGCTTATCATCCATAGTCTGGTATTCACCATTCACTTGATTTATTATCAATTGGGAGTCTCTGTATACTCTGAGAGCCATGACGTACCACTGCACTACTATTATGAGACCTATGGTTAAAGCCTCGTATTCTGCAATGTTGTTGGTGCAACGGAATGATAATTTATAGGATCTAGGTATGCATTCCCCCTGTGGGGTGATAAAGAAGACACCAACTCCTAATCCATGTTGCATGTATGAGCCATCAAAGTAAAGTTTCCAGTGGTCGGCTATGTTGAGATTGAAGATGGATTCATCTAGAAATTTTGAGATCGGAGGATTCTCTGAATAGATTGGTGCTTCTGCAAGCTGATCTACAATGAATTGACCTTTAATTGCTTTTCGCTCTACATATTCAATGTCATACTTTGATAGTATCATGACCCATTTAGCCATCCTTCCAGTGAGCATTGATTTTGACAGTAAGTACTTAAGAGGGTTGATTTTGGTGATGAGTTTTATTTTGTGTGCCAACATGTAATGTCTAAATTTTTGTGATGCAAACATTATTGCTAG
This sequence comes from Sequoia sempervirens, assembly GCA_007258455.2. NCBI lineage: Eukaryota > Viridiplantae > Streptophyta > Pinopsida > Cupressales > Cupressaceae > Sequoia > Sequoia sempervirens. Next base: position 194,877,269 of record VDFB02000015.1, on the reverse strand, counting down.
ACATGATTTTTCAATTAATGATTAGTTTAACTCATTCCCAACCATTGTTCTGCTGATATAATAGATGGCCCTTTCTATCCCATTTTCATCATGCTGAGCTAAAAGAGCACCGAGGGCTGTTGTTATTGCTGATACATAGAGAATTAATGGATTTCTTAGGATTGGTGGCATGAGGATTGGTGGTGTAAGCAAATATTCTTTGATCTTATTGAAGGATTCTTCACACTTATCATCCCACTTTTATGCTACTCCCTTGTGAAGTAGGTGAGAGTATGGATTATGTTTATCTTCCAGCTATGCTATGAACGTTTAGATGGACTGAAGCCTGCCTTTGAGACCTCTCAATTGTTTCATTATTTTAGGTGCCTCCATGTCAAGGATTTCTTTTACTTTTGTTGGATCTACCTCAATATCTCTCATTGACACTATGCATCCTAGAAACTTTCCTTATTGTACACTGAAGATGCACTTCTTTGAATTTAATCAGACCTTGTATTCCTCCAGCCTGTCGAAAATAGTACTCAAGGTTGTTATGTGATCCTTCCTCCTTCTGGATTTGGCTAGTATGTCATCGACATAATATTTGACAGTTTTCTGAATCATGTCATGGAAGATTAACTTCATGTCTCTATGGTATGTTGCTCCTACATTCTTCAAGCCGAATGGCATCATATTCTAGCAATAAGTCTCCCATGGACAAGTGAAGGCCGTTTTGTGTTGGTCTTCTTTAGCAATCATTATCTAGTTGTATCCCGAGAAACCATCCATCAAGGAAATCATTTTGTGTCCCACCATCATGTCTACGATCATGTCAATGTTGGGCAATGGGAAATCATCTTTTGGACATGCTTTGTTTAAGTCCCTAAAATCTATGCAAATTCTAATGCCCCATTGGGTTTTGAGACATGAACTAGGTTTGATACCCATTTTGGATAATCTATTGGTTGAATGAATCCTATATCTAATAGCTTCTTTAGTTCCATTTTAACTAGTAAGGCGATCTGAGGGTGGATTTTCTTGAGTTTTTGTCAGAAAGGCTTTGCTTCAGGATATACTACTAGGTTAAGTACCATAATTTTTGGATCAAGCCCAAGCATGTCTGCATAGCTCCATGCAAAATTAACTTGTCTTTCTCTTAAGAAGGCTGCTAGGAGCTCTTTTTCTTTTGATAGTAATGACTCTACATAGAATGTGATGTGCGATGTTTTCTCTATTCCTAGATTAACTGGATTGCACTTTTCTGCTAGGACCACTGATTTGTTTTCATGGAGAGCTCTGAAAGGAAGATTGAATCCCCCATCCTCAGGCACCTCAGAGAGGTTTTCACCATTGGATGCATCCTTTCTTTTTACTTTTTTCATTTCAAAGAGTGCCATAGTGTGGTTTTCACTCAAGGACTTAGGTATTATTCTTAATTTCTCGCTTTTACGACTAAGGGATTCAATCATTTCCCCATAATAGGCCTATGTATCTAGCTCAATGATGAATCCTGCTTTGTGATTCCCACATGGAATATTATCCTATAGTCCCATGAATTATGAGAGCACCTCATCATTTTTTAATGTGTCAAGATTTGGTGGTCCTCGTTGGTCATAATCAATGAGTTGTGGGTAGACTAGACAAATTTCATGGTTTTGGTTTTCAGACTCATCAGATAGGGTGCTAATCATGAGAAGGGTGGTATCCTCAATGAGCCTGGGTACACTGGTTATGGGATCATCATCATCACTGCTACTACATACATTAGTTATGTCAAATGTGAAATTATCTATGGCACGGCTAGTTGATATAGGTAAGCGAAGCTCAACTAGTGTGGGTTCACGGGGAGTCTTGAATGCTTTAACTGGGGGACCTCATCCATGTATGGTTATACTCAGAGGGGTACATCTGAGGCTAATATTTCTCATTTACATCTTAGGAATGAGGGGCATTATAAGCCCATTGTCATTTTTCCCTAGTTTGTGGTTTTTATCATAGCCCATTGTGAGCATCATTCGCAAACCTTTACTTCTGTCATCCATTGGTAGATCAGTTGTTGGTCTATTATCTTGGTATAGGAGATGAAATGGGTCCTCTTCTATGAATTCTTGGCTGAGATCTCCCCAACTTCTGAAGTTGGGATAGTTAGGGGATGTTTGGGAAGTGGAGGCTTGATTTGATTGCGAACATCCTCATGATCTAGGAGATTGTGGTAACTCTCCTACCACAAAGGCACTTTTGGGAATCATATAATTTCCGCAACCATTGTCCTAGATGATGAATTTGATATCAGAGATGGTGGGGATGGTGGGAATGATGGGTGTATCTGTCATAGAAGTGGAGGTGAGAGTGGCTAGATCAATGTACGATGTTGATGGGCCTTCCTCATTTTTAGGTACTTGAGGTATTTTGTAGTATTTTTCCTCAAGGATTTTGCAATAGGAGAATGGTTCAGGATTTCCATGGATGGTGACCTCTTGTCCTTCATATGTGAATTTGACACATTGATGGAAGGTTGATGCTATTACTTGCATTGCATGAATCCATGGACGTCCTAGGAGAATGTTATAAAGCAAAGACAAGGTCTAGGACTTGACAGGTTGTTTCCATGATAGCTAGCCCTACTTGAATAGGGATCTGAATTGTGCCTTGGGACAGTCTTTCCTGATCATGATATGCTCTAATTGTAATACATTTACCTTTGTCAATGGAATCTTCTAAGATTTTTAGGTTCTTAATGAGATTGAGGGAAAAAATATTCAAGCTTGCACCTCCATCCACTAAGACTCGCTTGACTTTATTTTTCTGCACTAGGACCTGTAAGTGGAGTGCACAGTTATGAGATGGTTGAGCAAGAAAATATTGGTTGAAGAATGTGAGGAGATTTGGGGTAATGATGTTTCTGACCATAGCTTGGAATTGTTTTGCATCAAGATCTACAAGGATGGTGGATGAAGCCAATGCTTCCTCAAGGATTTTCTTATGGGCGGATGAGATTTTTAATAACTTCGTGATGGATATTTGTGTTGGGGTTCATTTTAGCTGATCAAGGAAATTGTAACCATTGGGAACAAATCTGGGTGTAGGTACCCTGTTTGGCTGGGATGATCCTATGATGGTAATTTTTCCACCTCTTATGGTGACTCCACAATCGATATGGGCTCCTTTGATGGTGATGGTAGCAAAGTAGTCATCTAGGGATGAAACAACATGGTCATACACATGATTCATGTTCTTGAAGGTGCCTTTCCCCTTATCAGTGTTATTGTTCCCCTTATGGTTAGGCATCAGATTCATGTATATTTTGAGATTTTCATTCCCTGTCAGTTGTTCCACATTTATGATTCTTTGATCAATGAGGTCTTGGACTATGTTCTTTAACCTCATAAAATTATTACTGGTGTGTCCTTTGATTTTATGGAAGTCACAAAGCTGATTTTCATTGTACCAAGGAAGTTTTACATTTGGTTCTTAGTAGTTCTCATAGGTGGGAATATTGATAAGGTTTTCGTTTATTAGTTTCTTCATGATGACTTCAAGTGGTTCCCCAAGGGTGGTGTACTTTCGCTTGCTGAAGTTCTTATTTCGTTGGGGTGGTCCCCTTTGATCATTGACATAATTGATCATTTTATTGTTTGGTTGCTATGTTGTTGTGTTCATCAGATGGTTGTTTTTGATGATAGTTTTGGATTTGTTGTTGTGGTGCAAGTATGTTTTACTGAGGAGCACTAATGACAACTTTGGCATCGATGACACCATCATTGGTAACATTTTTGTTTCTTTCTCATGTGTGAGGTTTTTCATTATAGCTTGTAGATGGGTGATTGTTTTGTTGTTTGGGATATGAATTTGATCCTCCAGGTTGTGTCATAAGGGCTCGTTCAATGCTAAGCACCTTGGAAATCAACTAGTCATACGTGGTGATCCCTTGGACCTTGAGGTAAAATGCCAAGAGGCCGTCAAGGTTGGATATGATAGTGCACACTTGTTGTTCCTCGAGCATGACCCATTTGCTCTGATTGGCCATGGATCGTCAACATTGTAGGAATGAGGGAAATGATTCATTCTTACCTTGTTTGAGAGCTGATAGTTCCTCTAGACTGACATCCATGGCGATGTTGCATGCGTAGTTTTTGATGAATGTGTCTATGATTTCTTGAAATTTCTTGATGCTTGTAGGGAGGCGAGAGAACCATTCCATGGTGTGGCTAGCCAAGCTCCTAGGAAATAGCCGCATTAGATAGGTATCATCATACACGACTTCCATGCAATGAACCTAGAATTCCCTGATGTGATCTTTAGGGTTTCCTGTCCCATAGTACTTGTCAAACTTGGGGATGTATAATCCCTTTGGGAATGGATTCATCACAAGGCTCCTTTTGAACGGATAAGGACACAAGTTGCTCAATGTTTTCGTGGTTCACCTTGATTGGAGATCGAGCACTTGTTGTGAGAGTAATTTGATTTGTGCTGCCACATCCTTTTCCAGATTAGGGGGTCAGATGAAAGTGTTCTAAGGTCATTCGCTTGTTGATGGGATGGGCGGATTAGTTGATGTGTTGATTGGTGGTATTTGTACATTTTTTTGAGCCATGTGTGCTTGTACTTGCTGCTATATCAACCACGTTGCTGTTGTGCCAGGATTGCCTATTGTTGAGCCTGTTGTTGTTGTTGTGCCAACAACACTTGTTTTTGAGCTACTAATTGGGCTGCTTCTTGCTGTTCTTGATATTGCTTTAGCATTTTCCGATATGCTTGTTGTTGTGTTGTGTGTTGTTGTACAAGATATTGTGCTTGTGCTTGTGCTTGTTGCGCTTGATATTGGGCTTGAGCTTGAGCGTGTGCTTGAGCTTGTGCCTGAGTTTGAGCTTGAGCTTGAGCTCGAGCTTGAGCTTGTGCTACTTGTTGTTGTTGTTTTTGCAATAATATTTGGGCTTGGGCAGCCTGTCATGCTTGTAATGGAGCTTGGGAAACTTGAGAAGCTTGTGTGGCTTCAGCGGCTTGTTAGGCAACTAATTGTGTGGCTTGTTGAGTAACTAGTTGTGCAGCTTGTTGTTTTTGTACTTGTACGTAGCAATGCCTTTTGATAGGCAACTTTTTGAGTGGCTTGATTTGTTGGAGCTTGGTGGTCGTGGTGGATTTCGAATGGTGCTTCTTGTGGTGGTGAGAGGAATTTTTGTGTTAGTGATTGGGGTTTGAGTGGTGGATGGTGCGATCGATGTGGTTGGTCCTTGAGAGACCATGTTTTGAGATGTTAGGTGGGTGGTTGATGATGTGGTGATTGCTTGTGTAGTTTCCATCTATTGTTGTGATGTTGATGACAAGTTTTGAGTTTGGCGTGATGCTTTGATTGATGTTCAGGATGTTGGTTTGATTTTGATTGATATTTGGTAAAGGTGGAAGCCCTAAGCCAAGAAGTGGTGTGGATGATGATGGAAATGGTGGAAGTGGTGAAAATGTGATAGATGTGATCTCTTGAGGAAATGATGTAATGTTGAAAATTCCCCCTAGTCCGAACATGTCACCTTCTCCTTGCGAGGTTATGGGGAGAGAGGTTTGGGGTGTTGCGCGAAAGGATGATGATGATGGATCATTGGGATCATGGAAAGTGAGAGGGACATATGTATGTAATGGATTTTGGGGTACATTTTTCCCCAAAATGGTGTTTGCATCCAAGTCTTGATTATTGACAAGGGGGTGTGTTTCTATGGCATTAATAAATGCACTTCCTTCGTTAATACTAGGTTGATTTGGAGCAATGGATGTTGTGATTTATGGGATGTTTTGAGTGACACTTTGGGATGGGGGTGTAGATGAGATGGGGAGTGTGGATGAAATTGGAGGCATGACCTCTGAGGATGGTTCCACTAGAGAACTCACATCGAAATCATAAGGTAGTTTAGCCCCTTGCTTTGCTAATTTGAGAATGTATAGTGAAGGGCTGAGTCTCATCATGATATTGATAATCTTATGGTTCTCTAGATTTTGAATCATTTTAGTGATTTCCTTGTGTGACATTCCAAAGGGATTATTGGCAAGGTCCTCTACTTCCTCTTGAGGGTTTTGTGATGATGTAGGAAATTTGATTAGAGGATTACTTGATTCAACGGGATTTGTTTCAGAATTTGTTTGACTTAGGTCACTTGTAGTGGATGTTTCTTTGTTGGCTTCCATGTTCCTCTTGTGTTAAGATCTAGTTTGCACCATAAAATAGGGATCAATTTTGAAGAAAATGAGAGATGAATCTCTAATTCTTTTGGATTGATCTAATCTTAGGTACAAAAAGAGAAAATTTAGGATGTTCTTCAAGGATCAAAGGTGATATGATGGGGATGATGTAAAAGATGGATGATGTGGATGTTTTTAATTTTTGAGAAATCTTGGGGGGATGCTAGAACTTTTAGGAATTTTTGGATTTGTTTTGGATTTTGGATTGACCTTGATTTGATTTTGGGTTTGCTTTTGGATTTATGAACAAAGAGACCCTAAGATGTTGGATGGTTATCTAATGGAAAGATTTTCTCAAAGAATGTTAATTTGAATGTGTGTAGGGAGAAGGATGCATCTACCTACACCTATTCAAACAAGATGATAATTTAACCAAGCATATGAAGAAGGATGCATCTACATATATCTAGCTAAACAAGATGGTTTGATAATTTGACTAAACATATGAAAAAGGATGCATCTACACATACCTAGCCAAAGATGATTTGATTTTGATTTTGATCCTAGAATGTACCTAAAAAGAAACTTGTTTACTAGACCTCAGTATTGAAGAACATAAAATAATTCTAAGGACCTCTATAACTAAGAAGTGGTTCAAACTGAGCATACATTTCTAGATTGTTCAAAGGAATGAGTCTATAGAACCTTGTGAATTTTTTGCTTATTTTGATATGTTGCTTTTGATTACACTTCCTAATGTATTTCTTGATGACCTTTTGAGTGTGACTTCTAAATTTTGAACTTCTGCTCAAGGACTTTTGTTTTGGGATTGTGACTTTCTTGGAAATCATGAGGAACTAACACATGTGTGAGATCCAATTTTTTTATCTTTCCTTAGTGATTTTTTTTTACCACAAACATTTCTTTGATTAGATTTCGAAACTAGGTGTCCAATGTCCCAATTTCTTCAAATCCCACAAAGTATGTTATGTGGAATTTTGATGAAATCAAGGGAAGGGTTACCTGTTGTTTAACTTTAGTAGGAAGATTGAGATGTAAATCCAAGTGTTTAGAAACCTTTAAGAATAAAATCCCAAGGGAAAGAAATAACACATGAATTTGGTCAATTGGATTTGCCTCCTAAAGGGTTTGAAATTTTGATGATGTTGTTAAATGGTTGTTTTCCAAATGTTTTTGAACAAGCAAAACATTTTGTAACCGAGAACAAGCACAACCTTATGGATATGAAGGAAAATATTTGTTGAGTCCCCACTTGGACAAGTCCAGCTATGCTTATCTTTAGCGAATGGTTAGATGCTTGACCCCACTTGCTCCCCTTCACGACACTCACTTATACGGGGCAGCCAAGCATAAACACCCATGAAACTCCCATGGCATGCTTTCCATTTGTACTAAAGACCGTAAAAGAGGGGAAAATTTAGAATGACCGTTCTTGCACCAAAAAATAAATAAGGATTTTGGCCTTTCTACAACATGGGTTTTAATTTAGACTTTCCATTCATAAGAGTTGACCCAACGTGGCGAAAGACCATTTCTACCCTTCTCGTCAAAGCCAACTGCATGATACTGGCGTTTATTCCAATACCCACATTTATATCTTGGCTAGAAATACTCTTGGTTTTAGAGTGTTATCGGTTGAGTCATTCCCTTGGGTGAGTACTTTTTCCCCAAGGAAGGCCCTCTAAGATAAACAATAGTGAGTAAATGTATTCACAGTTTGATCAACCTTCATTTACAAACAAAAGGAGAACACATGCAATATATTTACCCACACTTGCACAATGTTTTGTTCAATATTAATCCCCAAAATTAAATGTGAAGGTGATCACTTTATCCCACCCTAAGACCATCAAAAAGCCTTTTGATTCTCAAGATCTTCATGAGGCGTGGGAGAAGTGCATACGTATTTTCAATCGTGTTAGCTTGAGTAAGTAATCACAAAACAAAGTTGCACATGTTCTTTTTAATCCAACAAAAGCAATAAGGATTTCTTTTTATAGCACCAAATGAAGTGTGAGAATTTTCCTTGTTCAATTATTAGCCCCAAACAAAATCTAGTGAGTTTGTGTCCTAAAGTTCATTTTAAGCTCCTTTTGTAACAAGAATTTTAAAAAGTTATTTTTAGAGCCCAAAATGAAATTAGTAAGTCCTAAGTGTGAAAGCTAGCAAATTTTTCTTTAAGAGGAATAGTGAATCCTCTAAGAGTGTTGGAAAAATACTAGAGTGTTTAAAAATACTTGGTATTATGAGATGAGGTCATCATTCTTCTTTTCCTCTTCATCTTTGACCAATCCAACTTTTTACTTCCCTCCAGCAGTGAAATCCATGAAGGCGTCATAGTTTGAAGTCACTAGCAGTGCTGTATAGCGTCGCTTACTAGTTAGCATCACTCTGCAGCTAGACCAGTGAGCATGAAGGTGTCGCTATTTTGATCAGTGGTGCAGTTTGGATTTTGAAAAGATTCCAGTGAGCCAAAAGGATTTAGCAGTTTTGTTTGAAATTTTGAATTATGGGTGAGAAGAATGGGCCATCGTAGTTTGAACTTTGCAACGATGTTGTATGGTGATGCTAAGTTCTTAGCAGTGCTAAATAGTGACACTAAGCTTCTTGTGGTGCTAAATAGTGACGCTGAGCTTCTAGCTGTGGAGTTTTTTGTAAACACATAAAAAGCATAGAATTTTCTCAAAAAATGTGATTTGATCTTCTGGTTTTCCCTCCTTCTAGTGCCAAAATGTGAACCTAGATCCTATACCTGCAAGAACACAACAAATGAACACATTAACAAAGTCAAATACAAGTTAGAATATAGATGTCTCAAGAAATCCATTTGAATGCAAGAGAAAAGGAATAAAATGAAAAACACAATAGAATTAAAACAAGGATGTTGAATCCTATTTTAACACAAATCAAAATATTAGTCTCTTAAGGGAGTTGGTGCCAATTTGATGTGAAAATTGGCCCTTTACCAACTCTAATGGTGTGATCAAGATGATTTGATTAAGATTGTGATCCCATTGTTGAAGATTGATGAATGCTCCAAGACAAAATCTGCATAACCTAGCTATAAAACTCAATGAGATGGATGAAGATTGCTAAGAATTTGAGTATAGTAAGTTTACTAAAGTTGTGGATGATCAAATGAGGAATGAAGCCTCTTATTTATAGAATTTCAAGTTGAAGAGAAATCCAAAATGGAGCAATGTGGGACTAAAGATCCACCAATGACAAAGTGCCACTTTTCAATATGTGAATGGATGGAGGATGTGCAAGTTTTGAAGAATGTGTCAATAAATGCATATATTTGAATTTTGAAATTGTTGAAATGACATGTAAGAGGGAAAGAAGGTGCATTGAATGCCACTTGGCTCAAGGAAAAAGGAATTTATAGGTGGAATAAATTCCTTGTTAGAAGGAAAAAGTCCACTTGGATTTTGAATTCAAATTTGAGGAATATTCCTTTATTATTCCTTTTGAGAGAAAATAGAGATTTAATAAATGAATTAACTCTATTTTCTTGTGCAAGTTGCAAAAGCTAGAGGATGGGACATGAGGGGAGATTAAATTAATCAAGGTTAATTAATTTAATAAGAGATTAGAATGATGTGACATATTGATTTATATTTATGGATTGATTTAAATCAAAATATGAGAAGAATATGATTTCAAGGTTAAATAAAGATTTTTATTTTATTTCACTAAGGAGATGATGTTAGATTAAAATAAATAAGGTTTTAATTTATTTAATTTAATGGATGGACTTTAGATATTTAATCAAATAAAATTTATTATTTAATTAAATAGGGATAATTATATCAGACTGATTGATTTAATTAACAAGAAAGGATGACTTAATTAGATAAATGATTTATTTAATTAAGAGAGGAACATTGATGAATTTAATCAAATAAAGGTAATCGATTAAATGGTTAGACCGAGGGATGACTTAGGATGAAATAGTGTTAGTGGTCGGGATCAAATGTGTAATGTCAATCAATATATTTTCCATGTCTACACCTATAAGTAGCTTATCCCCCTTTTCCTTGCCCATTCCAAGCCCTGACTTAGACATTCATATTCGATAATATTGTTAGAACAAGAAAAATAAAATTTGAAAGAAAAATAATACTTGTCACCTTGTGGGGACACAAGCATTTCCCCCCACCAAATCCATTCTTGTTTCTGGAGCCATCAAAGAACATCTTCCATACTTCATCTTGTTGAACTAGTTGTTGCTCTGCCTTCTTTTCAAGGTTTGGTATCACTGTTTTAGGTTCATTTAGGACATATACCCTTAAACCAACTTCTTTAATATAATCATTTGGATTATCTTCAACATTTTCTAATACCCACTCATTTAAGAGTATATTTGGTATACTTTTAGCTTGCAATTCTAGAGCAACAACAAGCTCACTATCCTTAAGAACAACATAGTTTGCATTAACAACACTTGGTATATAGGGTTCAATGTGATCTTTGACAAGTGACTTATATTTTATAGTCACTTTTGATCCATATCTAGTCCTAAACAACATGTGGAACCAATATAAGGGAAAATAACCCCTTATTTTGGCAGTAAAATCTCTTGACAAGCATAATGTAAAATAAGCTGGAAATTCAATGACAAATATTTCTTTGGAATGGAAAAGTTTGGACAAGCATGAAGTGTAAGGCTTAAGTCCTTAATGAAACATATGGTATTAACAGATGACCCATCTAATTAGATCACTCCTTTCTCAAGGGGATGATATTTTAGTTCCAACATATCAACAATCTATTTGGGCATCACAAAACTACTTGCCCCACTATCCACCATACAATTATGGACCAACTTATCCCCTACTATCAAAGAAACATAAAATGGAGGGGGATTGACATCTTTACCTAATTGTTTGTTGCTATCCTGAGGCGTATTTGTGAAAACAACTTTAACCTGACCTATTGGTGTACCATTTCAAACATTCACATTAGATAAAGCATATTGTAATAAGTATTTTTGGCTTGGGATGGATAAAGATTCCAACATAGATATTGATACATTCATTTTCCTCATACTTTCAAAAATATTGTAAGGTGCAATAGTATTTACCTTATGCTGAGTCCTCACAACAATATGATCAACTTGCAAATAAGTTGATTGAGGGTGACTCCTAGTCTGTTCTTTGGCAACAACTTGTGAATTTCTTTGTAATATGTGAGGCACTTGAGATGTAGATGGACTATTAGCTTCTTTAACTTTGTTTTCTAATAGTTCAATCTCAAAAGCACTCTTTTTGTCTCTTGTATTAGCTACAACTAGAGAATCATCTCCATTCAAACCACAAAATTCCTCTCCTTTCCAATTTAGGAAAGTTGTATCATCTGGAGGATGATTCTATTGTTGTTGTGATTCCTCATTGGGTATGCTTTGCACATTTCAAGCATTCTACACCATCAAAGCTTGATTAATGATCCCATTCAAACATGTGGCTTGATTGTGGGGCTGATTGCATAGAAATCACCACTCATAGTCTACTGCAAGGTTGTTTTGTACAAGAAGAAGATCCCTAGCTGCATTGATTGGAGCTGGATTATATGGCTAAAAATGCCTTGGGTTCACATTTTATCCTTCTCCTTATTGATCTCCTTGAAACGTTTGTCTATTAACTTGATAAGTTTAATTCTTCCCTTGGTTTTGAGGTTGATAGGGCTTTCTATTCTGAAATTGTTGCTTCTTAATGCTAACCAGCTCATTACTAAATGTATGAAGCAAATTTTTAATCTTTTTCTAGCTATTTTTAATCTCTTGAAACTCCTGAGATGGACCTAGGACAACCATTTATTGGCCAACGACAACTGGTAATGCTGGAACAGTAGGTAAAGGAGAAAAGGGTGGTATTTTTAGAGGCATTGAAGGATGAATTTCTAGGAAAATTGGCATTGGGGGTCTAGGTGCTATCTTACTAGCTTGAATTAGACTATTTTCTACTCTAGTTGCTATTTCATAAGCATTTGGTAAAGAGACAGCCCCCATAGATTGTATCATGACTAAAATGCCGCTATTAAGAGCCCTCAAATAATACAAAAAAGAATATTCTAGGGAAGGTGTTACCGTATCAGGAATTATGTACCATGTTTTCTGAAAACAATAATTAAAGTCTGTCATTTGCTCCTAGGGAGCTCTCTTGATTGTTGTCAGTTATTCAACTAGTGACAGGTGATCAAAATTATATTGAAAATGTTTTTGCAACTTGTTTCCCAATTCATCCCATGTTTCAATAGAACCAACCACCAATCCTCTGAACCATTTTAGAGCCTTTCCTTTAAATGAAGCAGCAAGAAGCCTTACTGCAACATTTTCCTAAGTAATATGGTGTACTCCACATAATGAAGCGACGTCTCTAATGTGCTCAATGGGAGTAGTTTGGTCCTCACATATGAAGAAAGGTAAGCTTTTCAAAGCAACCATAGGTATATCATCATGTTGTGCAAGATTCAAAGGACTACCTGTTGATGGTGTTTTTATACACTTCTCAACACAGGTAGTGCATAGGTGCACTACCTCTCTTGAAAGACAATCTTCCATAATCAGATTGCAGAACACTATCCCAAGGTCTCTCGAGTGTCAGGTCATGACAGTGCTTAGATACCTCAGTAGTTTGATGTGATTTGCTGGAATCATAAGGTGGCCTTACAAAAGATACAAAGTATGGACACAAAGCATGAAGTTGGATCTTTGAAAAGGAGTCCTTAAGATAGGAAGCTGATATGCATAGGCTGTAGGTTCAAACAGCAGTCTTGGACTCCATCTAGTTATTAGATTTGGCTTTACAATGTGCAATGAACCTTGGTATTGTTCAGTTTCTAAAAAAAAGTGAAAAGAGCGAAAGGAAGGAAAAGTTCCTAAGTCTGAAGCTTGCAATGAATAGTGACAATGGAGTTCCTACAATGGATAATTCCTTAAAACAATATCTCACTTAACCAGGAATTTCACAGTATCATGGGAATTGTGCTATCTTCTAAGGGCTGCAGATATTTCATCCTTCATCCAACACATACATGCATGAATTAAAGATAAATGTTTGGGACGGCTTTAAATCAAGTCCAGGCTAACTTTGCACAGCTATCTACCTTCAGCAAATAGTAAAAAGTATGGACTAAGGGATCATCAACAAAGCAGGAATTTTCACAATCAGCCAACAACATTCCTAAGATTTATCCAAATAACATGAACAGCTAACTAAACAGCAAAGAGATCTAAGCTAAACATATGAAATTGGAGAAATGAATCAAATGACATGAGATAAATCAAGGAAATACACCAAGTCAATGTTATTTCTTATAAATTTCTGTAGCATGCCTTTACAACAACTCAACTCTCCCTTTTGCAAATGAGGGGAGTGCTCTATTTATAGTTTTCCAAAAGTTAAATGAATGGCCAAGATTTATTACAATTGTGTGGCCAAGATTCATTACAAAATAGGGTTTCACCTACCCCCAAATAGATTTGCAATTTAAAAATATTCTTTGTCTCTTCCCTATTTCGTCATCTAGTGGATGACACTATTGCCTTTTCGTCCTATAGCTAATTGCTATCTTCTTGGCTGTAGCTACTCTTCAGGGAGGTCTTCTTCCTTGGCTGGGCTGTCCTCTTGCTCCTCGGAGGTTGCATGCTCTATGTACTTGAGGATGACCGCTTGGAGCTTGTTGATCTCAAGGATCTCACACCTTAACGCCTGATAGCTCCATTCCTTGGTGTTCTCTTCCAGCTGCTTCCAATCCTCGTCATACTTCGAGCCTTGATCTCTGAATAGCTCTGATCGATCGAGCGCGCGGGCAGCAAAACTCAGGAATTCTGTGGTGATTTCTCTGGCTGTCCTATCCTTCATCTTCTTCTCGAAGTACGGTTTGATCTTTTCGGCGTCCATTTGCATCGTGGGCATATCATAGCCCATCATCAATTTGAGGTACTCGACGCATTCTGCCCGGATTTCCTTGATCCACTCTATATCTGGATCTACCTTGTTCAGGATCTGCTCCGACCTCTCCTTTCAGTTGATGTCTCTGCGCCACATATCCACCAGCCAATGATCCTCTGTTTTCAGTTCTAGCTTCTCCTCCCATGTACTTTCTAGCATCTGAAGGATGGCTTCAATTCTTGGGAAGGTGGAGTTGTACGTTGTAGGGAAATTGGTGCAGAGCCTCCTCGTGCTTTCCAAGGACTGGATCAGGTCCAAGAACTTATTGGCTATCTGCACAGCCATGCCAATTCCCATGTTTCCAATGCTCACGACCTGTTGGAACCAATTCTCAGTGGTTTTCTCTAAGTTCTTCCTCCTCTCCATCTTGTCAATCTGCTCCTTGGAGAGCAACTACGGTGTGGCCGTGGAGGTGGTGGGCAGGTCGTCCACTGAGGACCACTGCTGGATATAGTCTGTTAAGGCAGCAACCTACACCTTGAGTTCGTCCTTGGTGACTTTGTCCTACTTGATTAGGTGCACTACCGTGGCCACTGACTCTTCCAAATGTTTGATCTTCTGTTCTCTGGTTGCCATCCCCAGGTCAATGGTGGAGACACTGTAGCTCACCCTGACCTGGCCAATAGTTGGCGTTGCTATTTGTGCTGCTCAGGAGCCGGAAGCATCCATGGTTATCCTAGAACGGACCTTAGGCTTCTTCTCCTTCTTCATTGTGGTCAGGGATCCGGCCAAGATGGCCTCCAGTCTCGCTCTTGGGTCTTTCAGCATTGGGGTAGCCTTCTCCAGCTGTTTCTCCAACCAATCGGGCATGGCGGATTTGTCTTTGGGTGTATCATCACTGCCCTCACCTTTCTCAGTCAGAGACAAGATTTTTGCTTCCTTTCCCTTTTGGGGCTCCTCCTTTTCTTTAGCAGCGTCCTCCTCCTTGTCGGAGTCTTGAACGAATACGAGGTCCCTAACGCGCAGCTTGGTGGACAAGACCCAAGTGGGATCTTCTTCTTTTGCTGCTTCCTCTCCCTTCTTCTCTTCAGCAGCCTCGGCCCCTGGGCTCTTCATGACATGGGCCTCGACCTCAGACACATCCTTTAGCAGCTACTCTTCTGGCGGCTGTCCCTCTTCACTACGTGGTGGCTGTTCTGCCTCCTCCCCAACATCCTTTGGTTGCTGAGCCAACTCCTCCTCAATGTCCTCATCGAATGCCTGGATGATCTCCTTATCACTCGAGCCATCCTCTTCATCTCTACTCTCGGAAGAGCCTGTTTCCTCCCCCTCATAGACCACCTTGTGGATGGTTCGATGCTTGTACTCGGGGTGCTCATGATATTCATCGGCTTCTTCCTCTATTGACCTTGAGGCTTCCTGCTATCGTTCTTCCAACTCTTTTGATATTTGCATTGTGGCTTCCATCGCTGGCGGTCCTGTTGGCAGTTGTGAAGGATGAGCTGTTGCGAGGGCTTGGGCAAGGGCTGCTTGGAGTGCAGGGTCCATTAGGAGTTGTGAGAGCTCAGGGGGAAGACTCTATAGATGCCGCGTGATAGCCTTGGATATGGTGGAAAGGGGGACAGGCAATGCTATTGTTGCCAGTGGGAGGGACGTAATGGGTGACATGGTGGTAGAGGAAGGAGAAGTGATCATGCCAGAAGAGGAGTCGACGTTAATTATTGATCCGGCCGGGGGCAAAGAGGCAAGATGGATAGAAATGTCCACCACCTATGGGGATGAGGCGACCGCAGTCTGAGAGATGGGCGGTGCACCAAGAGGGGGAGGGAGAAGCAAGGGAGGCTTCGCTTCTACTGTAGTCACTGTCTGCTTGAGCCTCTTGTGAGATGAGCCTCCTGTGTCTTTCTTCGCTTGCTCCTTGGGGTCTACAGATTACGCCGTCTCTGTTCCTTTCCTCTTTTGAGACTTGGTGACGGGGGGAGACTTGGAAGTCTCACCAGCTAAGGTGGTGGCAGCAACGTCTTCTGTGGCGCTTGGCTTGCTCTTGTGTGCCTCATATGTTAGGACCACCCCTTGTTGCTTTAGTTGCGCTACCCGCCCATTGACCCACTCCTTAGTGTGAGCTATAATCAGTTGGGTGATGGTATCTAGGTCATTGACCTCTTGTTAGTCCCAGTCAATGGAGGGGATTGCCAAGTCGGCAACCGCAGGGTACCTTGGGTGCACTATTGTAGACTTGTCTTCCTCGAGTTGGTCCAGCACCTAGAACAGTCACACTCTTCTCAAAAACTGCACAGTCATTCACATGTAGTGTCTTGCGCAGACCTCTTTGTCATCTTTGCAATCTGCCCAGAAGTCCTCAACGTGGTATTGGTGAGCATAAGCCGGCCCCAGTGCCTTCCTAACATGGCCATGTGGGTCCATTCGCGGGTGAGCCGTGTACCAGTCAAAGTTATACTCTTTAAGTTCTTTCTCAGAGTTTCCGGCGCATTGGGATGTCTGCAGCCGATACAGGCCTTGGCCGAGGGTCATGGGATAGGGGATCCCTGCCACGTGCTTGTTGCCGAAGACCGTCTGAATGTGTTGGAGCTGCCGAGAAAGTTCTAGCAGAATGATCTGGTCGTTCAGGTACCTTGGCAACTTGTTCAGCCGTTCCGTGAATCCCTGGGCACAGATGTAGGTGAACTTAGGGAATTGGATGAACAGGAAGGCGTACTCCTTCAGAAGTGCCCTGGCGCTATGGGAAACCCTCCTTTTTAAATCCCCGGCAACTAATCTAATGATGTGGCCAATGAAGGCGTCATTGACCCGGCAGTACTCCTTCTTGAAGTTGCAGTATTGAAGCTGAGGGTACTTGTCAAACGGCTTGAGCCCTTGCCTGTGCCCCTAGTCTGGTGCCATAGATAATCCACTGTATTGTTTTTGGCCTACCAGGGAGTATACCAGGTAAGAGGTCATATAGAACTTTGAGCTCTTCTTAACGTTTACGAACTGCTCGTGGAAGCAGTTACTGATGATGCCTCCCCAGTCGAATGAGGTTTTGGTGTTAACGTCCTCATTCCCTCGCAGGATTTTCTCTATGTAATATGCCATCCACTCTTGGAAATAGGCAGCTGCCGGGAGACCCATGACCCTACTCAACATGGTCACCAAGTCGTGATAGTCTTCCTGGAAGTCATCGCGGAACAGCTCTTGGGGAACTTTTGCCACGCTGCCCCGTTTCTCCTTTAGCCAGTAAAGGTTAATTGATTTCTTGTAGCCCAATAGATTGGCATCCCACACTGCCTGGCACTGCTCCAAAGAGGGGACCTCTATATGTGGGAATGTAGGAATGTGAAATGTTTTAGTGATTCCCTTTGGCGACATGTCGGTGAGGATATTCCCCTCCTTGTCCACGATTGTTCTGGTGTCCGTTTGGTAGGCTTCTCGGCAAGCCATTACTAGTTCAAGTGCCACCAGAGAGGGAGGGAAGCCGGTGGCCTTGGCAATTCTACTTTGGCGTATTAATCTAACATTCTTTGTTTTAGGGTCGACCTTGACCCTCTGGGTGAACTCATCTATGTCCACCTGGCCGATGTTGGTATCTGAGATCTCCCTCCAGTCTGTTGAGACCTTTGACTGGAGTGGCTCACCCTGGAACTAAAATTTCATCTGATCTTTATCATCTTTTCCCCAAGCAGCTCTTCCAGATTTCTTGCCCTTATCCTTTTCGGTGAAGGCCCCTGAAGTTCCTGCAGCCGATTCCATATATTCTGCACGCAAGGGCGAAGTTAGCACGACAAAACATCAAACGCGTTAATGTTAGTCCACATTGTGAGCATATCATCTAAATAACCATTCAAATATATCATAAATTTTATCCTCAGATGATATCAATTTTATTTTAGAGCATTTAGACAATCCGGGCCCGGAGGGCCGGACCTCCCTCGCAGGAATGCTGTCAGGAAGGGAAAACGCAGCCGGGAGCTCCCGGAGACCCTCCTTGGTCAAATTTTAAGGTTTTAGGAAGCCCACGATGGAGACCAGCAAGTTTTAGGACATGGGTCGAAGTCAGATTGTGGTTTTGAGCTTGTTTGGATCGATTAAACGGGCACCGGAGGTTTCAAGCTGGAAAGCCGGCGGGAGAAGGCAGCCGACAATGGCGGACGATAGACGGAAGTCCGGCGACGGAAGTCTGAGGTGCGGGGTCCGAGCGGTGAAAGGACGACCGACGTGATTGGTATGAAATTTAGGCCAGGCGACATTCGGAGCTCCGGGGCCCAGTGGCCGGGAGGATGCAGCGCTTCGGCCACCGCGACATTTTCAGCAATGGTTCGATCGGCGGTGGCGAAGGGCGGACTGAGGCCCGGGAGGTGGGGCGACACGGGGTGACGGCCGCCTTATGAATTCTGCGTGGATTCGAACAGCAGCGGCGACAGGGACTCCGGGACCTGGCGGCCGGAAAGACGAGAGATGACAGCCGCCGCGAGATTTTGGCATCGATCAGGCGATGGCGGCAGCGAAGGGATCCCCGGGGCCCGAAGGTCGGGCAACCGGAAGGGTTCTTCCGTGGACGATGGCGGAACCATCACGGAGTTCTGGAGAAGAAACTTCGGACGGCCGGGCCTGGAGGGTCCGGGGCAGGGCAAAGTTTAGGCTACATTTAGACGGCCAAGGGAAGCCCGAGACTCGGAGGGTGGGCGGCAGATGGGACTTCGCCGTGGAGGCCCCGTCTGGCCAAATTGCGGACAAACGGCCACAGAACCCCGATGTCCGGGGCCCGAGCACACAAAAGGAGGACAACCTGGTTTCAATTCAACGGTCAAGGCGAGATCGGGGTCCAACCGTCGTGAGGCAGGGTGGCTTGGGTAGTTTGGCGTGGCGAAATGCAATAGGCATTCCGAGGAAAGAATCCCGACAACCCAGGCCCGGCGAGGAGAACTGTCGCCAGCATGATACCATGCCCCGAAATGGGATGGTGAAAGATGGGACCAGGCCCGAGGGGGCCAGTCGCTCTGCGCGAAGAACGGCTGCGCAACGGGCAAGCTCCGATTCGGCAAGGAGGGCCATTCCAATGGGTTTAGGAGATTTCTAAAACATGGGTAAGGGGCGCCACGGGGTGTTCTTCCATTTGCTTCATTTTGACCATTTATTTAATTTATTAAATTTCCCCAAAATGACAAAAATTCACGGTAGGGTAGACGGTGATGACTTACCTTGAAAACGCTAAGTGGGGAGGTGCAGAATTCACTAAGGATCGACGGAGCGATGTGGACGCAGATGATCGTGAGGCAAATGAGGGTGCTGGGATCCTTGTCGCGCGGCTCTGCAATTCGTTCCAATTCGCAATGTGATAATGACTTGGCGGGCCAGGCATTATACACCCCTGGCACCATTAATGCGCTCATTAATGCCAGTACGGCCGCGCCAAAAAGTTGGTGGATTTCAAATTGAGTCGGTGGCGGCGGCAGAGACTCCGGGACCCAGATACCAGAGAGACGTTTAATGATGGCCGCCGCAAGATTTTTGATGACTTTGAATGGCCATGGCGAAAATAGATCTGGGGCCCAGAGGGTGGGAAGCCGCAAGGGGTTCACCGCCGAGAGACTCGCGCTTCATGGGTGATGGCGGTGGTGAGAAGCATCCCGGGGCCCGAAGGGCGGGCAGCGCTGGAGAGCCGCCGTCGCCGACGGCGATCCCGGGATGGAAGTTCGGACACGGACTTTCAGGGACCGGGGTCCGAAGGGGCAGACGCCGCCCGGGAAATCTCCAATGAAGTTTGAACGGAAGACGGCAGGGAGGGCCCCGAGGGGCGGAAAAGATGCCCGGGGAACACCGCAAAGGGCGGAAAACGCAAAGGGGAAGCCCGATAAGGGAACCCCGGAGGCCCAGGCCCGGAAGGGCCCAGGGCCGCCCAAAGAGAAAATGCCGGGGAGACCCTCGAGGCCCCCGGAGGGCAGCAAAACCCAAATGCGAAGGCATGGTCGATTTATGATGAAACCTTGGAGCAACATCGACCATGCAGAACATCAAAAAAGAGGGGCACACAAAATGAGGCGGCCCCAAAAGACCCGACAAGGCGAAAGAAAAGAGGGTCCCCGTTCTGAATGGGGCGTGTGTGCTGAGGGCACAACACTACCTCCATTAAATGGAACAAAAGGTTGATTCCTATCCATTTGGGTGGTGACAATTGTAAATATTCAAAAGGGACAACACTACTTCTTGTTTGTATTCTTTTCATATGCTTTCTTGCATTGGATTTTGCTAACCACCAAACTCGGATTTGCCAGACATGCAAACTTAACCTCTAATAAGGTCTAAAATTTCACTAGTTGCACATCAGAACAAGCAAAAAATTGAAATATTAAGACTATCTAGATTCAAAAGTCCCACCGGGCATGCCCAAATTCTTATCTCCTAGATTTGTACCCTGTTAAATCTAAATTTTAATAATCCAGTGAAAACATGGGAATGGTCCCAAGGTGTGGGTACCTCAAATGAGACCAAACCTCCAAAGAAGTTCGGCTTCCTAGCTGGTTATCACCTAAATTACTTCACTATTCTACTAATTGATAAAGAAAGGGGAAAAGAAAATATAAACTAGAAACTGAAAGTGAAATTTAAAAGGTCCTACTCCAAACATAAAAGGATTATGAAAATCATAATTTCATGCACTTGCTACAATGACATAAATTAAATTTGCACAACTTATTATTGTACACTTTTGCATAAGTGCTTCACAAAAAGGACCTAGTGCTTAGACTCCTAGGAGGAAAATAACTTCACATCTAAAATCCATTTACACCCTTTTGACATAGTTTGCAACCTACATTAGCATACTTTTGGCATAAAGGTTCTAAAACCTGAGATAAAGTTATAATGAAATAGACATTACCTCACAAATAACTTGATCAATCAATTGACTGTACACAATCATGCAAAGAACAAGTAGGAAAAATCTTCAAGTCAATGATATTCAAGGCCTTCACTGTATTTCATATCTAGAAGATGAGTTACAAAAACATGCTCAAATTTGACCAAGGACCCAAAGTCACTAAGTTCAAATTTGGATAGATAAGAACCGAGTACAATGAGTCAAAAGAATGGCTATATGCTCAACTCCCAAGCAATTGCACCAAAATAGGAACCAAAAATTGCCTTGGGTCGGATGCCCACAAAAGCTTAAAATCTAGTAACTAGATTCCCTCCAAATGAGCTCCCATGTGTGTAAAAAGCTAAGTTTGACCACACCAAGCATCTAGGCATGCAAAACCACCCCTATATTCTCTCCATAACCTCCAACAAAGTGAATAAAATCCCCCCTACATGGTCTCCATATGTTGGATAACCCTTTCAAACCAACTCCATTATCCTTCCACTCCATGATGAATTCTTCAAATCAAATGACATATGTAAGGTGTATAATCTATTTTTCACCTAACATAGCCATATGACTTAATGATTTATAAAAAATATCATTTAATTCAAATGTTCTTTACAAGTTTTTAAAATGCAAAACCACAAAATCTCCTAATCAACCTTAAATAGGTCAAAGCAAATAAATAAGTTGAAAGACTTTGCATTAGCATACAAGTCTATATGAGAAATCATAAGGCATAAGACAATATTATTAGCCTACTGGTTTCATCAGCTAGCATTTCATTTTTATAAAAATCTTGGCAAAAAAAATTCATCTCCCTATGTGAGCTTCATTAGGGTTGCAAACCCTAAATAACAAAAAAATGCAAAAAGCAAAGTTTTGCTTCTCATTGTTGCTCGACCCTTCTGGAAAGTCATGGAGTCGACACTAGGGTTTGATGGGAGCCTTACACAAGGTTTCCATGATGATTTATGTGATTTTAGAGGGCTTTTCTTGCATTTTTCTGACAAAACATGACCTCCTGAAGCTTGGGTAAGGATTCTGGAAACATATTTTGGCTTTTCCTTTTCATTTTCTATAAAAACAATGAAAGATTTGCTTGTTTTGAGTTTATTATGTAGAGATAATGGACATTTTCAAGTCCTTTTGTGCTTTACTGTGTATTTTTACTTGAGTATCTTGAAAGAAGCTTGGTTTTCCTTTAGTTTCTGCTCTTTCTATTTGCAAAAATATAGAGTATCATTTGCTTACATGGAAACAACCATATATACTACATTTTTTAAAAGATCTCCATACTCGAGCAAAGAAAACAAAGGTTTGATATTCTCCATTCTTTGCTTCTTTTGCAAAGAAAACAAAGGTCTTTTGAGGGTTTGATATTCTCCATTCTTTGCTTCTTTTGCAAAGAAAACAAAGGTCTTTTGTTTCAATGACTACCATATTCATATTTTCTAGGTTTAAAACCCTCTAATGGTCATGGCCATTCATTCTACAAGTACCCATTTCTTGTACAAAAGGAAAACTATTTTCTTCTGGATTTAAAAAAAAACATGCCCTCATAGTTCTTCTATGTACATTCTATTTCTTTTCTAAAAATATAGCCATGGCTTGACCTCTTAAACAAATTCTAGGTTTTCCTATATGCATTCCATTTCACTTCTCAATGACTATGTTTCCATTGCATTTTCTATAGATCTCATAATAGTTTCTTAGCAAAATGCTCGCCATTTTGAAGACTTAATACATTTCATGCATAAGAATAACATTCTAGCCATGGTTATTTGGGTTTTTGTTTGTGGAAGAAAATGAGGGTTTGGAATTTTCCTCTATGTCCTATGTAAAAGAGCTTGATTTGAGCTGATATAGAACAAGTAGAATAATGAACCTTGTGAAAAAAAAAAAGCTTCAACACTTTACTTTACCATTCACTGAGTTTAGAAGCCCATTCATGGTCGCGACCATTCTTGCAGAGAAAACCCTACATGCTTGTAGTTGTCTCAACATTTTATGTTGTGAGATTGTCTTTGAAAAGGTATGGAAAAATGAGGCTGAATTAAAAATATTATACTCATTATCTCTTCCTTCAACAAAGATCTCATAAGCAACAACCTTGTTCCTAACAAATTTAGCATCCCTATCTAGGTTGTCCTTACATTTCACCACATGAGGACATTCTCTTCTGTTGTTCAAAACTATTTTCTTATAATGTATAAATTTGTGAGGCCTAGACCATGAATGTATTGGATGCCAAGCAAATGCATCACTTCCTCTTGCTTGAAATGGTTGCCACCATTTTGTGTACTATTTTTACATTTTTATGGCAATCATGGGGCGATCCCACAAAGCTGGTTTACAATTTCTGGGAGATTCTAATTTTTTTTAAATCACATATTTGTAGAAAATATAATGATTTAAGCCTTAAAAAGTTACATTTAAAGCATTCCAATTGAAGAGGGTTTGATCAAACTACCTTAGATCAAACCCCCTTGGATAGAACCCCGCTAGTTTTAAACTATACCTATAACAGAGTCTCCTTTACACCTATCAAAATGCTAATAAAAACTCGCTTTTGATTTATCTTTTGGGGGATCAAATAAATTCATTTAAAATTTATGTTTACAAGTATGTAGTCCTTATTATAATATTCCCAAAAATTATATTTTTAAATAAATTTAATTTTATTATTATATTTCTTTTTTATTTCTTGTGAATGTAGGCTTTTCACCAAAAATCAAGCTCTTTGTTCTGCACATGTGGAAAGATACAAGATTATAAATAAAAAATTGAAAACTATAAGTGCACTAGATATTGAAGTCCTTGATCCATAAAAAAATAAATTGAATTTCGATACATACAAAAAAAGTTGTGTTATACAGTCCACCTATTCCTGAATTATAATTGGTTTGACTTTGAAACTTGATTAAGGAAAAAATATTCAATAAAACACTATGAAACCAATTGGAAGCACTAGATATCATAGTTACAAATCTAAATTAAAAAAAATATAGAATTTTATCCTTCATGGAAAAAAAGTTGTGTTATACGGTAAGTGTCACTCCTTAAAAATGACATTTACTAAAAAAATATAGTTTTCAAAGGAGATGGAAAAAAAGTGCAATTTGATTCCAAAAAATTTGAAAAAAAAATATTTAGAATCTACAAAAAAAATTCACAAATCACTAGTTTGCATCATCTTCAAATCCCTCATGGTTTAGCCACTATAGGTGCCCGAAAGTGAAGATTTAGTTAGAAAAAATCAGTTCAGTGTCCATTTTGGCCAAAAATTGTAAACTGGTATTGTGGGATCACCCCATGTGATGTTTGATATAGTATTTTCTTTCTCACTATGCAACTTATGTCTATCCTTTAATATAGGATACTTGTCCTCCCTATGAATGATTTGCATTGCTTCTCTCTTAACAATGACCATCATGTCACTCTTTAAAAAATCACTATAGGTTGTTTTCTTCTTTTGTAGTACCACTGTGATATGATCTGCTCAATGGGTTTCTTGTTCAATTTTCTCAATATACTTTGTCTCTGTGTTATGTGCGTATGCTATAGTTCTTGGACAACAAACTTTGTTCATCTATAACTTCTTTTTTCCTTAAAAATCAAGGCACCAATAAATTGCATTATGAATTTACCCTATTTCATGCTTTGATCACTTGCCAAAATTTAAAAGTAATGGCATGTACTCTATTCAATCTGCCATATGTGTTTCTATATTGAATTGTTTCTTACACTTAATCATGCAATTTTGACTATTTTTGAAAACGATGATGGCCAAGCTAAGAGGAAATGTTAATCAAACATGCATATTTTTCCTTAGTGTTCTTTACTATGCTCTCAAGTCATAACTTATCCATTCAACAATTTATCATTTCTGCAATAGTATTATTGTTTTTTTCTAATCTACTGAAGAGATCTTCATTTCACTTGTCATTGATAACTACTCCCTCTAGATAACTTATACAAGTCTCTAGCAATAGTTGATGAATCTTTATGATGACTATCAGAAACACATGTAACACAATGTACTTTGCAATTTGTTTTAATACCATGATATTGTATGCATCCTTAATGATTTCCTTGAGCAAGTATATGTCTCTTATGATAGTGGCTGAAATATCACTATCATAGATGATGTACGGTTGCTTGAGGGAACCATAAAGAGATGAATTACCTTTCTATGATTATACAAATCACAACAAGGAAACATGTTGGGATCAACTCTTGTGGGAGCCACATTTTACTCCACATGCTATAATTTGATGAAACAACACAGTAACAAGTATTTCACCTATACTTGCACAAGAAGCATACATGTTAGATAAAAATTGAGCATATGATGGATATGTTTGATCATGCTCTTTTTTCCCCTAGACATCTGTAGTATGCTAGTTTTAATCTAGATGAAGGTCAAGCTATATGTTTTTAGATGTTTGTAGATATATAGAATCATGATCTTTCATTTCTCTAACCAAACCTCATCTCACTCATGCAGGAAACCTAGGAGCAGCAAGGAGCAAAAACTAGAGACTGGACTAACATGAAGGACTAGAATCGATGTAGGACAGACTCAACCAAGACTCGTCATTTAGGAAATGATGGGTCACCCTTCTCTATATGTGCATTTATTTTCTGCAAATGTAGAGTTTTTCTTTTATTTGCATTAAAAGAGTTAGTCTCATTACTTGGGTGAGACATTATCCATTTTCATTATCAAGATTACTTTTCTTGAAAATATTGTGCACTTTCTCCTTTGTTATATGTAATGCAATCTAGTAATGTAATCTTCTGATTTTGTTTATGCACATGAATCTAATATAGTAGAAATAAAATGTACCTTACTCTTCATTTGAAAATCAGAAAAGCTCTACCTGATTGAGCTATTAGCCAAAATAGGTTACATGCAATTTTCCTTATTGATTGCTTCATGTGCCTTGATCTCATCAGCTATAATTAGACCATTAGTAGGAGGAGTGTAAGGATTCTTGAAAGCTTTCTCCACATCATTTCCACAATACTCTAGATACTCTTAAAAGAGTATTTTCCAAATAGCATAATTAGTTCCATCAAACCTCAGATAATTATGAGTGATTTTTCCAACCATCCCAGACCTTCCTTAAGTGGTTAAGTTCTTCTCCAAGGAATGCAGATCTAATACCAATTTTTGAACAAGACAACTGAGAGGGAGTTGAATCAGTTGTCACAAATTCAACTTTTATAATATTCATCGAAACTTAGATCAATCACAATTATTTTAACTCTACTAAAATGATTAAACATTAAATGCAAGTGTGGAAACTAAAAACCATCACACACACATAGTAACACCAGATTTATGTGGAAAAACCAATGAGGGAAAAACCATGGTGAGGATTAACTCACATTATAGATAATATCAAAACTAATTACAAAAGGCTCACTACTAAAACAAGGACTCACTATCTAGATCAAGACTCACTGTCCAACAAGGCCAACCACTCGAAGGGCTTATTGCCACAAAGATACAAAGAAGTTAAAAGACATAAGTTACAGAGAGAAGATAATCTAAATGCAACAGAGAAATCCACCACAATTTTCTCAACCACTTGTAGAAATGCATGAATGAAAGAGTCCACCTTCAACTCACTACATCTAGAAACTTAGCATTTAGACTTCGCACTGATCTACCACACTCACATTACATTCATCCACTTGATTTTCACCTGCCTCACATCTATCTACTCTATTTATTTTCACTTATCTCTTTTTTTTCTTTCACCACTAACTCATCCTATATTTATACCATCTTCAACTTTGAAACATATCCAAAGTCGACCATCCATCATTAAATTCAAATTAGGTCAGCACAAAAACATCCTAAGGGGGAATTAGAATGAGGGAAACTAAAACACACACTTGATGAGAACCCAAATACATCCCAATATGCTTCAACAAATTAAAAGGTCGTGTTTAAGACAAGGTCGACCAAACTAGTGTAAAACATAGAACAATTAAGCACAATCCTTCCAAATGCCAAAATTATCTTCAACATGATCATAACAACTTAACTCTAGAAACGTAAGTCATAAGACTTAACCAAGGATAAATTTGAACCAACAACATTTCTCTTAGAGCTCAGCCAGATACACACAAAACCACGGTTCACAACTGGTGAACATAACTTGCATTGTACAATGGATCAAAAAAAAATAATCTGGATATAGCATCTTCCAACAACCATGATCAACATATCTGAACTACACACACATAGAAGCAAATCCCAGACCAAAACCCAGAGAAACCACTGAATGCTTGCAATCTTCCTTCAATACAATTTTCTCAATATCCTTGACATATACAACCAATAACCTACATCCATGAAATTAATGACAACAACAACTAGTTGATAAACAATCTACCAATTGACATCAATGATAACACCTTGCAACAACTTCTTCATACTTGCAACACTCTCTCTCTCCCCCCTCTCTCTCAGGACTCTCTCTCTCCCTCTATCCCTCCCACCCTACCTAGCTAAGTCCCTCTCACACCAACCCCTTCTCTCCCACTCCCTCTCTCTTAGGTCTCTCCCTTCCACCCCCTCTCCCTCTCTTAGGTCTCTCTCACTACCTCCCTACCTCTCTCTCTCTCTCAAGTCTCCCTCCCTCTCTCCCTCACACCCTACCTAGGAAAATATATCTCTCTCTTAAAACTCTCCATCCCTCTAAAGACATACATATAAGAAGACATACATACATATAAACATACATACATACTTACATACATACAAGCATACATACATGTGTGCATACAATCTTACATACATACAAGCATACATGTACATATGTACATACAATCTTACATACATACATACATACATACATATAGGAATACATACATAAATACATTGATACATACATACATACATGCATACATACAAGCATGCATACATACATACATACATGTAATACAAGCATAGATACATAAAAACATACAAATATATATAAATATATTCAATAGAGTAGCATTTAACACAAAGCAATACATAACATGAGTGTGTTATAATACACTTGTGTTATGTCTTGCTAGACATGTCTTGGGAACAAATGCAAAAACCATGTCAAAACTAAGAAATAATGCCAGTGTGTTATAACGCGCTTGCATTATTTCTTTCTTTGGGAGTCTCCAAGCCTTAGGCTTGGTGTTTTCCTTGGAATACCAACCCAAAGGCTTGGAGTGTCTTTGCAACGTCCAAAGACGTATTTTTGGAAATTCTACAATATTTCACATAATCGTGTTTGTGTTAAGTATCAAGTTTTCACATGCTTCAATGTCAAACAAATCAAACACTTGGGTAATGTTAGGCTCTCTCTTAGCTATCTAATGATGTAATTTTTTTCATATTTTGACAATGTTAAGCCTTTGATCTATAATTCCTTTTGTTTGTGTGTCTTTTTTTTGGAAAAAAACTAGTGTTTGGTGTTTTTTTCATTAGAAATTAACTATTCATCAAAATTTTAAATAAAATAATTTTTTAGAAACTAGACTCCATTCTATGCATATTAAAAACAATAATAATAATTTTCACTTAGTTTCCAAAATTTATAGGCGTAGCACAACCAAAATTGTGTTTTTTAGGAAGTGTTCACTTTGAAAATTAGTAAAAAATCAAATATTCATTAAAAAATTATTAGAAAAATCAAGCATAAACTACATACTATTAGATAATTTCTCACTAAAGCGATTTTAAAAATACTTAAAAAAAATTAACCGTGCTAGGGAGCCAAAAAAATTGCTAAGTTATGTTTTTTTACAAAAACAACACCAATTTCTATGGTCCCCTCTTTTGAACCCCTTAATCTCAATCATTTTAAAAAAATAGTAGTTTAGAAAGTAGACTCAAAGCACTATGACCCTTGTTTTTGTTGCATCTCAAAATTTTGAGTGTAACTATACTCAATTTCATGTCCAAGGTTAGTGTTCCCTAATTTCAAAAAAAAAGTGGCTACTTAAGCCCCCTTTTTGGCCCCCCATATTTTTTCACTTACCCATATATTAAATTATATATATGTAACAATATTTTGGCTCCCCAAAATCTCTAGCTCCTTCTTAGGGTTTTTCACCTAGAAGAGAAAAATGGGCCAAAATGACTTTGTTAATATTAGAATAAATGGAAAGAGGGGTATGAAATGTGTGTGTGGATGTGTTTAAATTCTGGAAACTTAATGAAAATGCAGATTAAGAAATGTAATCTAACCTAATGCAAATTTTTTGGAAAAAAAATGTGTATTCAAACAACTTGACTAGGAATGTAAAAAACTAAAACATAAAATAACCCAGTTGAAGATATGAACCTGGAAGCTGGAAGACCAATGTGAATGTGCAAGATACATTAAAACACTAGTTTATCATTAATTTTAATTCAATAACCTTCTATATTGAGGTAATAATGTTATTAAAAACATTTTATAATGTTGAATTAGGGAGAAATAGGTTAATTAAGTCTAGAAAAGTGTGAAAGTCCTTTACAAGACTTTACAACACCTTTACAAGACATCGTTAAAAGCATGTTATTCGATTTGCAAGGGTCCAAGACCTAGTGTGGATGCATAAAATGCCTCACAACACTAGATTAAGACCTCATTAAGTCCATTTTATCATGAATTAATCCCATGTCAAGCAAAGGGTCCTTTTTTCTATGACATATTTAGCCCCCACTTTAGTGAGAGGATGAACCTATTTCAAACTCACACTAAAGTAGAAATTCAAGAGAGTTCTTCATGCATAGATGTAGATGACAAATAATTACAAAGATTAAGGAGGTGTCCAAGCCCCCAGGATCCATGATCCTAAGTCAATCCCCCAAGATAAAAAATCATGCAAAGGAAAGGTGGAAAGAATGAAAGGTGAGGTAGAAAAGATGTACTCACCCTGAGGCCACAAAACTAGTTGTCTGCAGGGTGAGAAGGCCCATAAAGAAGTGGTTTAGTGAGAAATTCATGCCACTGTTTCAGCTTTCCATTATACTAACCACAATGAAAATTATTTTGTAAATGTTTTTTGAATGATATGTAAAGTTTTGTTAAAGGGGAGTTTTGCTTTGTTCATGTAAGGTATTCTTCTTAGGGAGAATTATGCCTAATGTCTCCAAGAGAGGACAAGTCAGGATGTTAGACCGTTATCCATGGGATGCCTCATTTGCATCATGCCACTTCAGTTGATCATTATCCCTAGTGCCAGATCGTTATCCATGGGATGCCTCGTTCGCATCAGGTCACTTCAGTTGATCATACACTCTTGGAAAGAATCAAACCCAATGACACCACCAAGGAGAGGACACATCACAAGAAAAAATAAATCACACCATGAAATTTGCAAGTAAATGTTACCTATGTATGCCCCCACTTTAAAGCGGTTGCTAACACCATTACTGTAAGAAATTTCTTTACAGTACAAGATAAGAACATGAGAGCTTATCTGAAAAGCCCTATGCCAAGTCATATGTTTTTGAAAAGCTATGTCATGAAGAAAGGGAGTATGTCACATGTGATTCAATCTTTAAGACAAGTCAACCACATCCCAAGCTTGCTCTGATATGTTCATGAAAGGTTAAGGATTAGCCAAAAGAGACAACGACAAGTGACATATAGGGATAAGGCTTTCTATCCCTTTTCCCCCACTTATTGCAAGAAAAAGGTGAGTCTAGCATGGATTATAGTATGCTGCCCCTTGCAATGGATGCAAAACATGTAATAGAGAGTATGTTATGGTACTACAACTATTACAAGGCAAGGAGCAGCAACTAATGTTATTTATATATCGATTTAGGATGTATCAAGCGTAAAGATTTCTTGGTAGAATTTTGTGTGACAATATGGATGTTGAGTGAAGGTTTGTTGGATGGGTTGATGGCTATGAAAGGAAAATCATGAAGAACATGAGTTAGAAGAATGAGGGTGGGTGTATTGTGAGCTTGTTTCTTAGTACACATAGGGTGATGATGAAGGGTTGAATTGTTTTGAGTAACAATAGTGGTGAGGATATGAGAAGAAGGCTTGAGTTGGTTGTCTATTTTCTCAAAGGTATCATTCTTATGTGCAATAATATCAACCCTATGAGGAGAGATAATATGTTCATCACATGTAATAATGGAATCTGGAAAAATAGCTTCATCACTCATAGGGGAGGGATCAAGAGAAAGATAGCTAGGAGTTTCATGGTTACTAGTGATTGGACTTGTTTTTTCAAATAGATGTTCCATCGCAATATCGTCTAATAGTAAACTATCTTCTTCACGTGTAGAGAAGATATTAGGAGAAGAAAAGGGTTGATTGTCATGATTATTGATACTAGGTAAGGTAGGGGAAATTATTTCAGCTTTGTGTGTCATAATGTTGTTGCAAGGGGGAGGAGGAGGAAGACAAGCAAGACTTGCATGATCTTCAATAATTGTGTCTTCTATCCTCAAGATACCTTCATCACCAATGGGAGAGATATCAGGGGAAGACCGAGTATGATTATCATGATTATAAATGTGTGCATCCTCTTGTGTCAAACCTTTATTGGACGAGCTAGAAGAGATGAAGTGTTTAAGAGCTTCATCTAACATGTCTAAGTCCTCACTACAAAAAGGTTTGGGGGATAAGTTATCATCAATTTGGTTTAGGTTTCTCATGACAAGATTTAGAGGATGGAGTGAGTGAGATAAAGTCCTAAAGAACTTCATCTAACTTTTCTACATCACCACTACTAAGAGGCTTAGATGAGAGGGTTGTTCGAAATTGGATCATTTGTTTGATTGGATCATTTTATGTGTTTTATGATTGTTTATATGTGCTAATGTTTCCTCAATGTAATCTGATCTAAAAGGACTATGAAATAGAGTTGAAAATGGAACTTGCAAGATTCTAAATGCCATGAATGTAAATGATGCTTATTTCTAAGAATAAAGACATAAGATGAAATGTAACTTTTCAGATTGCAAACAAAGTAGTTGACTAATGCAATAATCTAAAAGATGAAATGTTGTAAATGCAAAAGTGAAATTGAAACAATGCATGAAATGAGCCAATTGAAGCAAGATGTAGCAAAATGCATGCTACAGAAATGTAACTGACTAATATTTATGGGTAAAGGCACCAAACAGAAGCCTAAAAACAAATTTATGAGTTCTGAAGTGTTGTTCATGGGTTAGAAGGGATTGATTCGCCCAAGGTGGTGAATGAGTCCCAATATGGACCTTTTTCAAAATTTTCAGATATTTATAACTTATTTTAATGTGTTTTGAGTGCCAAGGTGTAGGTCTAAAAGAAAAATGAAGAATTTATGAGCTGTACAATGATGAAAGATGAAAATATGCAACCTATTATGCACTTTTACCCATGCAAAAATGAAATCCTAGAATGCAAGATAACTAATGAAAAATGCAATGCAAGAAAATATAGGAAGATTAATGGACTCCAAAATTAGACAAGAAATAATTTAAACAACAAGTTCACCAAAATGTAACAAAGATTTTGGCTCCCCAAAATCTCTAGCTCCTTCTTAGGGTTTTTCACCTAGGAGAGGAAAATGGGCCAAAATGACTTTACTAACATTAGAAGAAATGGAAAGAAGGGTATGAAGTGTGTGTGTGGATGTGTTTAAATGTTGGAAACAATGAAAATGCAGACTAAGGAATGTACTCTAACCTAACACAAAAGTTTTGGAAAACACAATGTGTATTCAAACAACTTTACTAGGAATGTAAACAAACTAAAACCAAAAATAATCCAGTTGAAGATATGAACCTGGAAGCTAGAAGAGGCTAGAATGAGGCTTTGAATACTTATAGAAAACACCAAAAATGTTCACTAGGACTGATTCGCCATGTATGGCGAATGAGTCCTATTTTTTGCCAGAAAGTGTCAAAATCAGTTTTGGGGAATTGGGTATCCAGATCTTCAGAAATCACTATTAAAGCCTAGAAATGGGACTGATTTTCCATCAATGGTGAATGAGTCCTTTTCTAGAAAATAGAGAAATCTGGAATGGATTTTGTGGCTTAGGATCTGCAATTCTATTTTTTATGAGTCTCTGGATCTGAATTTGCAAAACTGGACCTATAGACTCTCTCCAAGCTTGAAATGGGGCTTGAAACACCTTAAATGAATTTTATGGGATAAGCACACATTTTCTCACCTTCTATTTTGATAAATATGCATACACAAACCCATGCAAAGGGGAAAAAGTGTTGGAGGTTAGGATATGGGGGTTTGCCTTGGTCAAATCCTGTTTAGGTAATTAAACCAAAATGAAGAAAGAAATGAATGAAACATGTAACAATGGAATTGATTACCTTGCCATGATGAATGATCTTGAATTTCTGCAGCAATACATGAAGATTCATCCCTTTAATGCTTTAGAAAGCTACCTTGATGACTTCTAATGAAGAAACCCTAAATTGCTTGACTTGGATGGGAAGATATCGATGATGAATTAATGATGAGAGATGTAAAAATGAGTTTTTGTTGTAAAATGAGGATAAAAATACCTATTTATAGACAATTTTTCCTTAGTTCCCGATAATACCTTATCACAGGCTGACATGTAGTGAAAATAAACTTTAAATTTCACTTTTTCCTACTCAAAGGTCAAAATGGGGGCCATATGGGACTCATTCAACACACATGGAAAATGGGTCCCACCTGAATGGGACGGATTTTCCATGCATGGTGAATGGGTCCCACATGGGCCAATTTCACAGCTAAGAAGCCAAGGAATAAAGAAATAATGTTTAATTTGCAACTTTTTTGGATATTTGATTAATTAAAGCCTTGGGATGCACTATGTGGGTTATTAGGGACCTATTAGTGATGATGTAAATGTAAAATAGGAATTAGAACACATAAATAAATGTGAAAGTGTGATTAAATACACTTTACATCATTAAAATTAGATCCACATAGCCTAGAAGGGCACAAAAACCAATGTGAATGTGCAAGACACATTACAACACTAGTCTATCATTAAGTTTAATTCAAGAACCTTCTAGATTGATGTAATAATGTTATTAAACACATTTTATAATGTTGAATTAGGGAGAAATAGGTTAATTAAGTCTAGAAAAGTGTGAAAGTCCTTTACAAGACTTTACAACACCTTTACAAGACATTGTTAAAAACATGTTATTCGATTTGCAAGGGTCCAAGACCTAGTGTGGAAGCATAAAATGCCTCACAACACTAGATTAAGACCTCATTAAGTCCATTTTATCATGAATTAATCCCATGTAAAGTAAAGGGTCCTTTTTTCTACAACACAATATAATACAATTACATTTATTACTATATAATTTTTGATATAATATTTAAATTGAATCATTATTATATATTATTATTTTTATATAATATAAATTATTAAAGTACAAATTAAATTCTATATAATATAATTACATGTATTATTATATATAAAATTTGATCTCATATAAATTATATCATTATAAATAAATATATAATTAAATAATAAATATAAATAAATCTTAAATATATATTTATTATAATATAATAATTTTTTAAAATATATATATATTAATTTACATTTTATTAAATATTACATAATAATTGAACTGTAGATTTTTGGGTTCCTATGGACAACTCTAATTCTTCTAAGGTTTTTCACCTAAAAGGAGAGAGATAGGGCCCAAAAATGCTAAGGGTTCATTCAAATTATGCTATGTGATATGTTGTCTAAGCTAAATGAAGTTAACTAAATTCAATTAAGTGATCTATATGACTTAATATGTATGCAAAACTAAGATCTATGTTATGTTTGAAAACACAGTGTTGTTTGCCAAAAAGCTTTAAAGAATGAACAAAAATGCAAATTAAACTAAACAAAATGTAGTTTTCAGAATGTGTGCACCTGGGAAACTAAGGAAGACTAGTTCAAATGATCTAGAAAATTGATGAAAGTTGAATTTGGGTTGACTGGGACTCATTCACCAGCCTAGGAAAATTAGTCCTAGGTTAGGGCTTTTCTGCACATAAGCTATTTTTTGTCAGTCAAGAACCTGGATTTGCATCTGACTCAAATCTGCACCTTAGGGAGGACTCTCACCATGCATGGCGAAGCAGTCCGCTTTGGGATTTCTACAACTTCAAATTTTTGTTATGTACTTTGACACTTGCACAACAATTTCTGATAAAAACTCAACTTCAGATCTTAGAAAATTCCTACAAAACAACTAAAAATTATATGTCTAATGGGGGGTTTTCCTTGGTCATTTACCCCTAGTTGGGTAATTAAGCCTTTAGTGGAGAAAAATCTACACAAAACCCTAGCCTTAGATGTGTTAAAGACTAGGAAAGTCTAAATCATAACAAAAAACCTATTCTATTGATCTAGAATAAGAAATGCAAAGATGATTCATATAATGTAAGATC
>VDFB02000015.1:194759625-194841833 GCA_007258455.2 Sequoia sempervirens | reverse complement strand
CTATCTAGATTCAAAAGTCCCACCGGGCATGCCCAAATTGTTATCTCCTGGATTTGTACCCTGTTAAATCTAAAATTTAACAATCCAGTGAAAACATGGGAATGGTCCCAAGGTGTGGGTACCTCAAATGAGACTAAACCTCCAAAGAAGTTCGGCTTCCTAGCTGGTTATCACCTAACTTACTTCACTATTCTACTGATTGATAAGGAAAGGGGAAAAGAAAATATAAACCAGAAACTGAAAGTGAAATTTAAAAGGTCATACTCCAAACTTAAAAGGATTATGAAACTCATAATTTCATGCACTTTCTACAATGACATAAATTAAATTTGCACAACTTATTATTGTACACTTTTGCATAAGTGCTTCACAAAAAGGTCCTAGTGCTTAGACTCCTAGGAGGAAAATAACTTCACATCTAAAATCCATTTACACCCTTTTGACACAGTTTGCAACCTACATTAGCATACTTTTTGCATAAAGGTTCTAAAACCTAAGACAAAGTTATAATGAAATAGACATTACCTCACAAATAACTTGATCAATCAATTGACTGTACACAATAATGCAAAGAACAAGTAGGAAGAATCTTCAAGTCAATGATATTCAAGGCCTTCACTATATTTCATATCTAGAAGATGAGTTACAAAAGCATGCTCAAATTTGACCAAGGACTCCCAAAGTCACTAAGTTCAAATCTGGATAGAGAAGAACTGAGTACAATGAGTCAAAAGAATGACTGTATGCTCAACTCCCAAGCAATTGCACCAAAATAGGAACCAAAAATTGCCTTGGGCCGGATGCCCACAAAAGCCTAAAATCTAGTAACTAGATTCCCTCCAAATGAGCTCCCATGTGTGTAAAAGCTAAGTTTGACCACACCAAGCATCTAGGCATACAAAACCACCCCTATATTCTCTCCATAACCTCCAACAAAGTGAATAAAATCCCCCCTATATGCTCTCCATATGTTGGCTAACCCTTTCAAACCAACTCCATTATCCTTCCACTCCATGATGAATTCTTCAAATCAAATGACATATGTAAGGTGTATAATCTATTTTTCACCTAACATAGCCATATGACTTAATGATTTATAACAAATATCATTTAATTAAAATGTGCTTTACAAGTTTTTAAAATGAAAAACCACAAAATCTCCTAATCAACCTTAAATAGGTCAAAGCAAACAAATAAGTCGAAAGACTTTGCATTAGCATACAAGTCTATATGAGAAATCATAAGGCATAAGACAATATTATTAGCCTACGGGTTGCATCAGCTAGCATTTCATTTTTATAAAAAACTTGGCAAAAAAAAGCCATCTCCCTATGTGAGCTTCATTAGGGTTGCAAACCCTAAATAACAAAAAAATGCAAAAAGCAAAGTTTTGCTTCTCAATGTTGCTCGACCCTTTTGGAAACTCATGGAGTCGACACTAGGGCTTGATGGGAGCCTTACACAGGGTTTCCATGACGATTTATGTGATTTTAGAGGCCTTTTCTTGCATTTTTCTGACAAAACATGACCTCCTGAAGCTTGGGTAAGGATTCTGGAAACATATTTTGGCTTTTCCTTTTAATTTTCTATAAAAACAATGAAAGATTTTCTTGTTTTGAGTTTATTATGTAGAGATAATGGACATTTTCAAGTCCTTATGTGCTTTACTGTG
The DNA here is from genome assembly GCA_007258455.2 of Sequoia sempervirens. Lineage (NCBI taxonomy): Eukaryota > Viridiplantae > Streptophyta > Pinopsida > Cupressales > Cupressaceae > Sequoia > Sequoia sempervirens. The sequence goes on along the minus strand of VDFB02000015.1, from coordinate 194,840,161 downwards.
TATTTTTACTTGAGTATCTTGATAGAAGCTTGGTTTTCCTTTGTTTTCTTCTCTTTTTATTTACAAAAATATAGAGTATCATTTGCTTACATGGAAACAACCATATATACTGCATGTCTCAAAAGATCTCCATACTTGAGCCATTCTGGGTTTTCACTATCTAGTGTTGAGGGTTTGATATTCTCCATTCTTTGCTTCTTTTGCAAAGAAAACAAAGGTCTTTTGTTTCAATGACTACCACATTCATATTTTCTGGTTTTAAAACCCTCTAATGGTCATGGCCATTCATTCTACAAGTACCCATTTCTTGTACAAAAGGAAAACTATTTTCTTCTGGATTTAAAAAAAACATGCCCTCATAGTTCTTCTATGTACATTCTATTTCTTTTCTAAAAATATAGCCATGGCTCGGCCTCTTAAACAAATTCTAGGTTTTCCTATATGCATTCCATTTTGCTTCTCAATGACTATGTTTCCATTGCATTTTTTTGTAGATCTCATAATAGTTTCTTACCAAAATGCTCGCCATTTTGAAGACTTCATACATTTCATGCATAAGAATAACATTCTAGCCATGGTTGTTTGGGTTTTTGTTTGTGGAAGAAAATGAGGGTTTGGAATTTTCCTCTATGTCCTATGTAAAAGAGCTTGATTTGAGCTGATATAGAACAAGTAGAATAATGAAACTTGTGAAAACAAAAAAGCTTCAACACTTTACTTTACCATTCATTGAGTTTAGAAGCCCATTCATGGTCATGACCATTCTTGCAGAGAAAACCCTACATGCTTGTAGTTGTCTCAACATTTTATGTTGTGATATTGTCTTTGAAAAGGTATGGAAAAATGAGGTTGAATTAAAAATATTATACTCATTATCTCTTCCTTCAACAAAGATCTCATAAGCAACAACCTTGTTCCTAACAAATTTAGCATCCCTATCTAGGTTGTCCTTACATTTCACCACATGAGGACATTCTCTTCTGTTGTTCAAAAGTATTTGCTTATAATGTATAAATTTGTGAGGCCTAGACTATGAATGTATTGGATACCAAGCATATGCATCACTTCCTCTTTCTTGAAATGGTTGCCACCATTTTGTGCACTATTTTTACATTTTTATGGGAATCATGGGGCGATCCCACAAAGCTGGTTTACAATTTTTGGGAGATTCTAATTTTTTTTAAATCACATATTTGTAGAAAATATAATGATTTAAGCCTTAAAAAGTTACAATTAAAGCATTCCAATTGAAGAGGGTTTGATCAAACTACCTTAGATTAAAACCCCTTGGATACAACCCCGCTAGTTTTAAATTATACCTATAACAGAGTCTCCTTTACACCTATCAAAATGCTAATAAAAAACTACTTTTTATTTACCTTTTGGGGGATCAAATAAATTCATTTAAAATTTATGTTTGTAAGTATGTAGTCCTTATTATAATATTCCCAAAAATTATATTATTAAATAAATTTAATTTTATTAAATTATATTTCTTTTTTATTTCTTGTGAATGTAGGTTTTTCACCAAAAATCAAGTTCTCTGCTCTGCACATGTGGAAAGATACAAGATTATAAATAAAAAATTGAAAACTATAAGTGCACCAGATATTGAAGTCCTTGATCCATAAAAAAATAAATTTAATTTCGATACATACAAAAAAAGTTGTGTTATACAGTCCACCTATTCCTGAATTATAATTGGTTTGACTTTGAAACTTGATTAAGGAAAAAATATTCAATAAAACACTATGAAACCAATTGGAAGCACTAGATATCATAGTTAAAAATATAAATTTAAAAAAATATAGAATTTTATCCTTCATGGAAAAAAAGTTGTGTTATACGGTAAGTGTCACTCCTTAAAAATGGCGTTTACTAAAAAAAAATAGTTTTCAAAGGAGATGGAAAAAGAAGTGCAATCTGATTCCAAAATATTTGAAAAAAAAAATATTTAGAATCTACAAAAAAAATTTCACAAATCACTAGTTTGCATCATCTTCAAATTCCTCACGGTTTAGCCACTATAGGTGCCCGAAAGTGAAGATTTAGTTAGAAAAAATTAGTTTAGTGTCCATTTTGGCCAAAAATTGTAAACCGGTATTGTGGGATCACCCCATGTGATGTTTGATATAGTATTTTCTTTCTCACTATGCAACTTATGCCTATCCTTTAATATAGGATACTTGTCCTCCCTATGAATGATTTACATTGCTTCTCTCTTAACAATGACCATCATGTCACTCTTTAAAACATCACTATAGGTTGTTTTCTTCTTTTGCAGTTTCACTATGATATGATTTTCTCAATGGGTTTCTTGTTCAATTTTCTCAATATACTTTGTCTCTGTGTTATGTGCATATGCTATAGTTCTTGGACAATAAACTTTGTTTATCTATAGCTTCTTTTTTCCTTAAAAATCATGGCACCAATAACTTGCACTATGAATTTACCCTGTTTCGTGCTTTGATCACTTGCCAAAATTTAAAAGTAATGACATGTACTCTATTCAATTTTCCATATGTGTTTCTATATTGAATTGTTTCTTACACTTAATCATGCAATTTTGACTATTTTTGAAAATGATGATGGCCAAGCTAAAAGGAAATGTTAATCAAACATGCATATTTTTCCTTAGTTGTCTTTACTATGCTCTCAAGTCATAACTTATCCATTCAAAAATTTATCATTTCTGTAACAGTATTATTGTTTTTTTATAAACTATTGAAGAGATCTTCATTTCACTTGTCATTGATAACTACTCCCTCTAGATAACTTATACAAGTCTCTAGCAATAGTTGATGAATCTTTATGATGACTATCAGAAACACATGTAACACATTGTACTTTGCAATTTGTTTTAATACCATGATATTGTATGCATCCTTAATGATTTCCTTGAACAAGTATATGTCTCTTATGATAGTGGCTGAAATATCACTATCATAGATGATGTATGGTTGCTTGAGGGAACCATAAAGAGATGAATTACCTTTCTATGATTATACAAATCACAACAAGGAAACATTTTGGGCTCAACTCTTGTGGGAGCCACATTTTACTCCACATGCTATAATTTGATGAAACAACATAGTAACAAGGATTTCACCTATACTTGCACAAGAAACATACATGTTAGATAAAAATTGAGCATATGATGGATATGTTTGATCATGCTCTTTTTTTTCCTAGACATCTGTAGTATGCTAGTTGTTTTAATCTAGATGAAGGTCAAGCTATATGTTTTCAGATGTTTGCAGATATATAGAATCGTGATCTTTCATTTCTCTAACCAAACCTTATCTCACTCATGCAGGAAACCTAGGAGCAGCAAGGAGCAACAACTAGAGACTGGACTAACATGAAGGACTAGAATCGATGTAGGATAGACTCAACCAAGACTCATCATTTAGGAAAAGATGGGTCACCCTTCTCTATATGTGCATTTCTTTTCTGCAAATGTAGAGTTTTTCTTTTTTTTGCATTAAAAGAGTTAGTCTCATGACTTGGGTGAGACATTATCCATTTTCATTATCAATAAAGATTACTTTTCTTGAAAATATTGTGCACTTTCTCCTTTGTTATATGTAATGCAATCTAGTAATGTAATCTTCTAATTTTATTTATGCACATGAATCTAATATAGTAGAAATAAAATGTACCTTACTCTTCATTTGAAAATCACAAAAGCTCTACTTGATTGAGCTATTAGCCAAAATAGGTTACATGTACTTTTCCTTATTGTTTGCTTCATGTGCCCTGATCTCATCAGCTATAATTAGACCATTAGTAGGAGTGTAAGGATTCTTGAAAGCTTTCTCCACATCATTTCCACAATACTCTAGATACTCTTAAAAGAGTATTTTCCAGATAGCATAATTAGTTCCATCAAACCTTAGATGATTATGAGTGATTTTTCCAACCATCCCAGACCTTCCTTAAGTGGTTAAGCTATTCTCCAAGGAATGAAGATCTAATACCAATTGTTGAACAAGACAACTGAGAGGGAGCTGAATCAGTTGTCACAAATTCAACTTTTATAATATTCACTGAAACTTAGATCAATCACAATTCTTTTAACTCTACTAAAATGATTAAAGATTAAATGCAAGTGTGGAAACTAAAAACCATCACACACACATAGTAACACTAGATTTACGTGGAAAACCCAATGAGAGAAAAACCATGGTGAGGATTAACTCACATTATAGATAATATCAAAATTGATTACAAAAGGCTCACTACTAAAACAAGAACTCACTATCTAGATCAGGACTCACTGTCCAACAAGGCCAACCACTCGAAGGGCTTATTGCCACAAAGATACAAAGAAGATAAAAGACATGTTATAGAGAGAAGATAATCTGAATGCAACAGAGAAATCCACCACAATTTGCTCAACCACTTGTAGAAATGCATGAATGATAGAGTCCACCTTCAACTCACTACATCTAGAAACTTAGCATTTAGACTTCGCACTGATCTACCACACTCACATTACATTCATCCACTTGATTTTCACTTGCCTCACATCTATCTACTCTATTTATTTGCACTTATCTCTTTTTTTTTCTTTCACCACTGACTCATCCTATATTTATACCATCTTCAACTTTGAAACATATCCAAAGTCGACCATCCATCATTAAATTCAAATTAGGTCAGCAAAAAAACATCCTAAGGGGGAATTAGAATTAGGGCGACTAAAACACACACTTGATGAGAACCCAAATACGTCCCAATATGCTTCAACAATTTCAAAGGTCGTGTTTAAGACAAGGTCGACCGAACTAGTGTAAAACATAGAACAATTAAGCACAATCCTTCCAAATGCTGAAATTATCTTCAACATGATCATAACAAATTAACTCTAGAAACATAAGTCATAAGACTTAACCAAGGAGAAATTTGAACCAACAACATTTCTCTCAGAGCTCAGCCAGATACACACAAAACCACGGTTCACAACTAGTGAACATAACTTGCATTGTACAATGGATCAAAAAACAAAAATCTGGATATAGCATCTTCCAACAACCATGATCAACATATCTGAACTATACACACATAGAAGCAAATCCCAGACCAAAACCCAGAGAAACCACTGAATGCTTGCAATCTTCCTTCAATACAATTTTCTTAATATCCTTGGCATATAAAACCAATAACCTACATCCATGAAATTAATGACAACAACAATTAATTGATAAACAATTTACCAATTGACATCAATGATAACACCTTGCAACAACTTCTTCATACTTGCAACACTCTCTCTCTCCCCCCTCTCTCTTAGGACTCTCTCTCTCTCCCTCTATCCCTCCCACCCTACCTAGCTAAGTCCCTCTCACACCAACCCCTTCTCTCCCACTCCCTCTCTCTTAGGTCTCTCCCTTCCACCCCCTGTCCCTCTCTTAGGTCTCTCTCACTACCTCTCTACCTCTCTCTCTCTCTCAAGTCTCTCCCTCCCTCGCTCCCTCACACCCTACCTAGGAAAATATATCTCTCTTAAAAATCTCCATCCCTCTAAAGACATACATATAAGAAGACATACATACATACAAACATACATACATACTTACATACATACAAGTATACATACATGTGTGCATACAATCTTACATACATACAAGCATACATGTACATATGTACATACAATCTTACATGCATACATACATACATACATACATACATGTATACATACAAGCATGCATACATACATACATACATGTCATACAAGCATAGATACATAAAAACATACAAATATATATATACTTATATTCAATAGAGTAGCATTTAACACAAAGCAATACATAACATGAGCGTGTTATAATACACTCGTGTTATGTCTTGCTAGACATGTCTTGGGAACAAATGCAAAAACCATGTCAAAACTAAGAAATAATGCGAGTGTGTTATAATGCGCTCGCATTATTTCTTGCTTTGGGAGTCCCCAAGCCTTAGGCTTGGTGTTTTCCTTGGAATACCAACCCAAAGGCTTCGAGTGTCTTTGCAACATCCAAAGATGTATTTTTGCAAATTCTACAATATTTCAATAATCGTGTTTGTGCTAAGTATCAAGTTTTCACGTGTTTCAATGTCAAACAAATCAAACACTTGGGTAATGTTAGGCTCTCTCTTAGCTATCTAATGATGTAATTTTTTTCATATTTTGACAATGTTAAGCCTTTGATCTATAATTCCTTTTGTTTGTGTGCATGTTTTTTGGAAAAAAACTAGTGTTTGGTGTTTTTTTGTTAGAAATTAATTGTTCATCAAAATTTCAAATAATTTAAATTTTTAGAAACTAGACTCCATTCTATGCATATTAAAAACAATAATAATAATTTTCACTTAGTTTCCAAAATTTATAGGGGTAGCACAACCAAAATTGTGTTTTTCAGGAAGTGTCCACTTTGAAAATTAGTAAAAAATCAAATATTCATTAAAAAATTTAGAAAAATCAAGCATAAACTACATACTATTAGATAATTTCTCACTAAAGCGATTTTAAAAATACTTAAAAAAAATAATCGTACTAGGGAGCCAAAAAATTTGCTAAGTTATGTTTTTTTTACAAAAACAACACCAATTTCTATGGTCCCATCTTTTGAACCCCTTAATCTCAATCATTTAAAAAAAAAATAGTAGTTTAGAAAGTAGACTCGAAGCACTACGATCCTTGTTTTTGTTGCATCTCAAAATTCTGAGTGTAACTATACTCAATTTCATGTCCAAGGTTAGTGTTCCCTAATTTCAAAAAAAAAGTGGCTACTTAAGCCCCCTTTTTGGCCCCCCATATTTTTTCACTTACCTATATATTAAATTATATATATGTAACAAATATTTTGGCTCGACCCCAAAATCTCTAGCTCCTTCTTAGGGTTTTTCACCTAGGAGAGAAAAATGGGCCAAAATGACTTTGTTAATATTAGAAGAAATGGAAAGAGAGGTATGAAATGTGTGTGTGGATGTGTTTAAATTCTGGAAACTTAATGAAAATGCAGATTAAGGAATGTAATCTAACCTAATGCAATTTTTTTGGAAAAAACAATGTGTATTCAAACAACTTGACTAGGAATGTAAACAAACTGAAACATAAAATAACCCAGTTGAAGATATGAACCTAGAAGCCAGAAGACCAATGTGAATGTGCAAGACACATTAAAACACTAGTTTATCATTAATTTTAATTCAATAACCTTCTATATTGAGGTAATAATGTTATTAAAAACATTTTATAATGTTGAATTAGGGAGAAATAGGTTAATTAAGTCTAGAAAAGTGTGAAAGTCCTTTACAAGACTTTACAACACCTTTACAAGACATTGTTAAAAGCATGTTATTCAATTTGCAAGGGTCCAAGACCTAGTGTGGACACATAAAATGCCTCACAACACTAGATTAAGACCTCATTAAGTCCATTTTATCATGAATTAATCCCATGTCAAGCAAAGGGTCCTTTTTTCTACGATATATTTAGCCCCCACTTTAGTGAGAGGATGAACCTATTTCAAACTCACACTAAAGTAGAAATTCAAGAGACGTCTTCATGCATAGATGCAGATGACAAATAATTACAAATATTAAGGAGGTGTCCAAGCCCCCAAGATAAAAAATTATGCAAAGGCAAGGTGGAAAGAATGAAAGGTGAGGTAGAAAAGATGTACTCACTCTAGGGCCACAAAACTGGTAGTCTGTAGGGTGAGAAGGCCCATAAAGAAGTGGTTTAGTGAGAAAGTCATGCCAGTGTGTCGGCTTCCCACCATATAATGAGAAAATTCATGCCAGTGTGTCAGCTTTCTATTATACTAACCATAATGAAAATTATTTTGTAAATGTTTTTTGAATGATATGTAAATTTTTGTTAAAGGGGAGTTTTGCTTTGTTCATGTAAGGTATTCTTCTTAGGGAGCATTGTGCCTAATGTCTCCAAGAGAACACAAGTCAGGAGGTTAGACCGTTATCCATGGGATGCCTCGTTTGCATCATGCCACTTCAGTTGATCATTATCCCTAGTGCCAGATCGTTATCCATGGGATGCCTCATTTGCATCAAGTCACTTTAGTTGATCATACACTCTTGGAAAGAATCAAACCCAATGACACCACCAAGGAGAGGACACATCACAAGAAAAAATAAATCACACCATGAAATTTGCAAGTAAATGTTTTACCTATGTATGCCCCCACTTTAAAGTGGTTGCTAACACCATTACTGTAAGAAATTGCTTTAAAGTAGAAGATAAGAACATGAGAGCTTATCTGAAAAGCCCTATGCCAAGTCATATGTTTTTGAAAAGCTATGTCATGAAGAAAGGGAGTATGTCACATTTGATTCAATCTTTAAGATATGTCATCCACATCCCAAGCTTGCTCTTATACGTTCATGAAAGGTTAAGGATTAGCCAAAGGAGACAACGACAAGTGACATATAGGGATAAGGCTTTCTAGCCCTTTTCCCCCACTTAGTTGAAGAAAAAGGTGAGTCTAGCATGGATTATAGTATGCTTCCCCTTGCAATGGATGCAAAACATGTAATAGAGAGTATGTTATGGTACTACAACTATTACAAGGCAAGGAGCAGCAACTAATGTTATTTATATATCGATTTAGGATGTATCAAGGGTAAAGATTTCTTGGCAGAATTTTGTGTGACAATATGGATGTTGAGTGAAGGTTTGTTGGATGGGTTGATGGCTATGAAAGGAAAATCATGAAGAATATGAGTTAGAAGAATGAGGGTGGGTGTATTGTGAGCTTGTTTCTTAGTACACATAGGGTGATGATGAAGGGTTGAATTGTTTTGAGTAACAATAGTGGTGAGGATATGAGAAGAAGGCTTGAGTTGGTTGTTTGTTTTCTCAAAGGTATCATTCTTATGTGCCATAATATCAACCCTATGAGGAAAGCTAATATGTTCATCACATGTCATAATGGAATTTGGAAAAATAGCTTCATCACTCATAGGGGAGGGATCAAGAGAAAGATAGCTAGGAGTTTCATGGTTACTAGTGATTGGACTTGTTTGTTCAAATAGATGTTCCACCACAATATCGTCTAACACTAAACTATCTTCTTCATGTGTAGAGAAGATATTAGGAGAAGAAAAGGGTTGATTGTCATGATTATTGATACTAGGTAAGGTAGGGGAAATTATTTCAGCTTTGTGTGTCATAATGTTGCTGCAAGGGGGAGGAGAATGAAGACAAGCAAGACTTACATGATCTTCAATAATTGAGTCTTCTATCCTCAAGATACCTTCATCACCAATGGGAGAGATATCAGGGGAAGAACGAGTATGATTATCATGATTATAAATGTGTGCATCCTCTTGTGTTAAACCTTTATTGGACGAGCTAGAAGAGATGAAGTCTTTAAGAGCTTCATCTAACATGTCTAAGTCCTCACTACAAAAAGGTTTGGGGGATAAGTTATCATCAATTTGGTTTAGGTTTATCATGACAAGATTTAGAGGATGGAGTGAGCAAGATAAAGTCCTGAAGAACTTCATCTAACTTTTCTACATCACCACTACTAAGAGGCTTAGATGAGAGGGTTGTTCAAAATTGGATCATTTGTTTGATTGGATCATTTGATGTGTTTTGTGATTGATTGTTTATATGTGCTAATGTTTCCTCAATGTAATCTAATCTAAAAGGACTATGAAATAGAGTTGAAAATGGAACTTGCAAGATTCTGAATGCCATGAATGTAAATGATGCTTATTTCTAAGAAAATGTAAGATAAAGACATAAGATGAAATGTAACTTTTCAAATTGCAAACAAAGTAGTTGACTAATGCAATAATCTAAAAGATGAAATGTTGTAAATGCAAAAGTGAAATTGAAACAATGCATGAAATGAGCTAATTGAAGCAAGATGTAACAAAATGCATGCTACAGAAATGTAACTGACTAATATTTATGGGTAAAGGCACCAAACAAAATCCTAAAAACAAATTTCTGAGTTCCGAAGTGTTGTTCATGGGTTAGAAGGGACTGATTCACCCAAGGTGGCGAATGAGTCCCAATATGGACCTTTTTGAAAAATTTTAGATATTTATAACTGATTTTAATGTGTTTTGAGTGCCAAGGTGTAGGTCTAAATGAAAAATGAAGAATTTATGAGCTGTACAATGATGAAAGATGCAAAAATGCAACCTATTATGCACTTTTACCCATGCAAAAATGAAATCCTAGAATGCAAGATAACTAATGCAAAATGCAATGCAAGAAAATATAGGAAGATTAATGGACTCCAAAATTAGAAAAGAAAGAATTTAAACAACAAGTTCACCAAAATGTAACAAAGATTTTGGCTCCCCAAAATCTCTAGCTCCTTCTTAGGGTTTTTCACCTAGGAGAGGAAAATGGGCCAAAATGACTTTACTAACATTAGAAGAAATGGAAAGAAGGGTATGAAGTGTGTGTGTGGATGTGTTTAAATGTTGGAAACAATGAAAATGCAGACTAAGGAATGTACTCTAACCTAACACAAAAGTTTTGGAAAACACAATGTGTATTCAAACAACTTTACTAGGAATGTAAACAAACTAAAACCAAAAATAATCCAGTTGAAGATATGAACCTGGAAGCTAGAAGAGGCTAGAATGAGGCTTTGAATACTTATAGAAAACACCAAAAATGTTCACTAGGACTGATTCGCCATGTATGGCGAATGAGTCCTATTTTTTGCCAGAAAGTGTCAAAATCAGTTTTGGGGAATTGGGTATCCAGATCTTCAGAAATCACTATTAAAGCCTAGAAATGGGACTGATTTTCCATCAATGGTGAATGAGTCCTTTTCTAGAAAATAGAGAAATCTGGAATGGATTTTGTGGCTTAGGATCTGCAATTCTATTTTTTATGAGTCTCTGGATCTGAATTTGCAAAACTGGACCTATAGACTCTCTCCAAGCTTGAAATGGGGCTTGAAACACCTTAAATGAATTTTATGGGATAAGCACACATTTTCTCACCTTCTATTTTGATAAATATGCATACACAAACCCATGCAAAGGGGAAAAAGTGTTGGAGGTTAGGATATGGGGGTTTGCCTTGGTCAAATCCTGTTTAGGTAATTAAACCAAAATGAAGAAAGAAATGAATGAAACATGTAACAATGGAATTGATTACCTTGCCATGATGAATGATCTTGAATTTCTGCAGCAATACATGAAGATTCATCCCTTTAATGCTTTAGAAAGCTACCTTGATGACTTCTAATGAAGAAACCCTAAATTGCTTGACTTGGATGGGAAGATATCGATGATGAATTAATGATGAGAGATGTAAAAATGAGTTTTTGTTGTAAAATGAGGATAAAAATACCTATTTATAGACAATTTTTCCTTAGTTCCCGATAATACCTTATCACAGGCTGACATGTAGTGAAAATAAACTTTAAATTTCACTTTTTCCTACTCAAAGGTCAAAATGGGGGCCATATGGGACTCATTCAACACACATGGAAAATGGGTCCCACCTGAATGGGACGGATTTTCCATGCATGGTGAATGGGTCCCACATGGGCCAATTTCACAGCTAAGAAGCCAAGGAATAAAGAAATAATGTTTAATTTGCAACTTTTTTGGATATTTGATTAATTAAAGCCTTGGGATGCACTATGTGGGTTATTAGGGACCTATTAGTGATGATGTAAATGTAAAATAGGAATTAGAACACATAAATAAATGTGAAAGTGTGATTAAATACACTTTACATCATTAAAATTAGATCCACATAGCCTAGAAGGGCACAAAAACCAATGTGAATGTGCAAGACACATTACAACACTAGTCTATCATTAAGTTTAATTCAAGAACCTTCTAGATTGATGTAATAATGTTATTAAACACATTTTATAATGTTGAATTAGGGAGAAATAGGTTAATTAAGTCTAGAAAAGTGTGAAAGTCCTTTACAAGACTTTACAACACCTTTACAAGACATTGTTAAAAACATGTTATTCGATTTGCAAGGGTCCAAGACCTAGTGTGGAAGCATAAAATGCCTCACAACACTAGATTAAGACCTCATTAAGTCCATTTTATCATGAATTAATCCCATGTAAAGTAAAGGGTCCTTTTTTCTACAACACAATATAATACAATTACATTTATTACTATATAATTTTTGATATAATATTTAAATTGAATCATTATTATATATTATTATTTTTATATAATATAAATTATTAAAGTACAAATTAAATTCTATATAATATAATTACATGTATTATTATATATAAAATTTGATCTCATATAAATTATATCATTATAAATAAATATATAATTAAATAATAAATATAAATAAATCTTAAATATATATTTATTATAATATAATAATTTTTTAAAATATATATATATTAATTTACATTTTATTAAATATTACATAATAATTGAACTGTAGATTTTTGGGTTCCTATGGACAACTCTAATTCTTCTAAGGTTTTTCACCTAAAAGGAGAGAGATAGGGCCCAAAAATGCTAAGGGTTCATTCAAATTATGCTATGTGATATGTTGTCTAAGCTAAATGAAGTTAACTAAATTCAATTAAGTGATCTATATGACTTAATATGTATGCAAAACTAAGATCTATGTTATGTTTGAAAACACAGTGTTGTTTGCCAAAAAGCTTTAAAGAATGAACAAAAATGCAAATTAAACTAAACAAAATGTAGTTTTCAGAATGTGTGCACCTGGGAAACTAAGGAAGACTAGTTCAAATGATCTAGAAAATTGATGAAAGTTGAATTTGGGTTGACTGGGACTCATTCACCAGCCTAGGAAAATTAGTCCTAGGTTAGGGCTTTTCTGCACATAAGCTATTTTTTGTCAGTCAAGAACCTGGATTTGCATCTGACTCAAATCTGCACCTTAGGGAGGACTCTCACCATGCATGGCGAAGCAGTCCGCTTTGGGATTTCTACAACTTCAAATTTTTGTTATGTACTTTGACACTTGCACAACAATTTCTGATAAAAACTCAACTTCAGATCTTAGAAAATTCCTACAAAACAACTAAAAATTATATGTCTAATGGGGGGTTTTCCTTGGTCATTTACCCCTAGTTGGGTAATTAAGCCTTTAGTGGAGAAAAATCTACACAAAACCCTAGCCTTAGATGTGTTAAAGACTAGGAAAGTCTAAATCATAACAAAAAACCTATTCTATTGATCTAGAATAAGAAATGCAAAGATGATTCATATAATGTAAGATCTCAACCCTAGAAACCTTAAAACACATGAGAAATAGGAATGAAATGACATGTAAATGATAAACAAACAAAATGAAAACCTTAATCTGAAGATAGAGTGAAAATGCAAGATGGAATCAATATGAAACCAAGTCCTTAGGTGTGATTTGGTGGCTAGTTGCACTTCCTCACCCTAGATTTCTTCATGATTCACCATAGACTTCCATCATCAACCCTTTGCAATGTTGGATCTTGACAAGAGAAGTGAGCTTCAAGACCTATAAAATCCTTAGTTTTCTGCCCTAAAACTTCAACTTTTGCTAATGAAACTTGTTGTGTAAGACTTGACTTTAGGAATTACTCTTGAAAAATGACAAAAAGATAAGAAAAGATATGTGAAATGACTTGAAATGAGTATTTATAAGCAACGACACCTTATTTTCCCATTATTTAGACCTAAGAGGCCGACATTCACTAGAAATTAAAGTTAAATTGATCAAATTCCCACTTAAATTTGAATTTTCCCACAAAGGGGACTCATTCACCACCCTTGGTGAATGGGTCCCACCAGAGGGGACTCATTCACCCAAGGTGGCGAATAGGTCCCACTACTATTGTTTGAGGGTTTTTTTTTAGGGTATGAGATAATTAAATGTTGTTTGTTGGGTTTTATGAGATTTCTCAGGTAAAATAGACCTCTAGATCAAAATTAATGGGTCTAAGGGGCCTATAAATGTTGTTTTGAAGGGTAAATGATGTGAAGGGACTCAAAATTGGGTCCAATTATGCATGAAATTGTCTCTTTTCTCAAGAGGGTCCAATTTTCTATGGCACAATAATAAATATAAATATAATTTATATTATATTTATAAAATAAACAAAATTGAATAATAAGTATATAAATATTAAACATATATAAAGAGCTACAACTCAAGGAAGCTACTACTCATAGAAATATTTTAAGGTCACTCCCAGGGAAGCTACAACTCCTTGTAGACTTTATTTTAGGGCTTCATTTCAAGGAAGCAACTAATCCTTAAAATTAGAACAAACTCATAAAATATTATAGCATGACAGTCCTTCTACTGTCAAAATATCACAATGAAGCTCAATCCTTTTGATGATTCCAATTCCGCTTTGACAACTCTTTTGTAACTTCTTCAAATGTCTCCCCTTCAACTTACTCACTCATTTCTTTCAACATTCAATAAGTTTTTCCTTTGTCTCACTTCCTCCAACAAACAATTAGGAACACTCTTCACTTCCCTTTTGTCATAATAATATGATCAACATGAATCTGGGTAGGATCTTCCATCTCTTATTGTTTATGAGGGAATTTGCACTGCATGTGAAAATCCACTTTTTGCATTTATCCAACTTAGAAAACCAAGTTCATAGGCTTAATTCCACCTAATCCCGCCGCTTGCATCACACTTGGCACCTATTTTGAGGGTCAATGGAGGCGTTTCTATTGGGGACGCCCATGCAGGGCGTAGATGTCTATGCGGTGCGCTTATGCCCCTGATAGGTTACCACGTCTGGAGCCTACAGAGGCATTACACTTCCCATTGGGGTCAATTTGTAATGCCCTCCTTGGCCGACTGACATGAATATGGTTGTTTCTCTTCATCTTTTCTTCATATTCACTCGAACAAGCATTTCAGCTCTTCAGATCTTCTTCCATCTTCTACACATCTCTTCACCACTTCTGGACTTCATCCACAATCCACTCCAAAATCTCTAACAATCTCTTCACCATCTCTTCAAGCTCCAAACACTTTACAGTTCATAGCAAAAACATCAACACTCCACCACTTTAGTAGAGCAAGTGTGGAACAAAACACCATTGTAGCAGAGGCTTGAGTTCATCTCATTTTCTCCCCCAAGCAGCCTTGAGTGCTCTTGGTGGAGGTGGTAAGCTTTCACTCCTCTCCTATATTACTTGGTTGAGTAGCATAGCACTATTTTTTAATGCTTTAAGTTCTCTTTACTTCATTTCTACTTTTCTCTCTATCTATCTGGTTATCCATGGAGGTGGGAACACCAAAACAAGGTCTGACTAAGGTAGGCCCCTATGCAGCCCCAACCATTTCTCTCCCCCTCCTATGTGGAGGTATTAAAGACACTCATGAGTTGGAAGCTTCATCACCCACATGGTCATAAGTATTTCCTTTCTCCTCCTTATCTTCTTTACCTTACTTTATTCCATTTCTACCACTTTCTGTTACTTTATCATGTTATGTTATTTCCCTATATTCTATAAGCTCTTAGCAATCAGATAAAAGCATTCACTTTGTTCTTTTCTAAGACATTCTCATTCTCTAGTCCATAGGAGATTCCAGCGTACCTCCAAGATGCCAATGCACCATGTTTTCATCCATTGTCTGCGCTGATGTACTTTGACGTGAACTTGATAGTTTGTCCAGAAAATCTCTGTGATCTGCTCTTTCAGATTCTAGAACTCTCGTCATTGTTCCATTGAGGTGGTATATGGAAGTTCACCCTGTGAGGCTCTCTGAATGAAGAGAACTCATGAGTAGTGAATCCCCCTATATTACATTTTCATGAACCTGATGTGAAGAACAGTGTTCTTCGAAAAACTAGGAATGTATTTACCCCTACATGGCGGGGTCATAACTTTTGACTCGATGCTCAGAATTCAGAACCGTTTGCACTGTTGGAAAGGTCTCCTAGAAAACTAGTCTAGTCCCTAAATTACAAGTGCCTTCGGTAGTCAAATTTTAGGGACCAACGCAAGTTATGACGTCAAATTTCACTTTAGAGACCTCTGAAAATTTGAATTACTAGAACATAGAAAATACCGAAAAAAATTGTAATGGATTTAATATCTTCTTTTATTAGTTTTGTATCTAATTTTGTTCAAAATGTTAATGATATTCCATTTCGTGCATGTGATAGTGACTTGGATTTTCCCATGTCACTTGGTATCTTTGATCCTTCTCATGAAAGTCCTCTTGTTTTGGAGGATATTTTGTTGCAAGAAGATGATACTTTTCTTAATATTACTCTACCTTCTATTCATTCCAATGCACTCTCTTCTAGAGATGTTGCATTTTTGAATGATGAACTTCCCCTTCATTCCAATGCACTCTCTTCTAGAGATGATACATTTGTGAATGATGAATCTCCTCTCCATTCCAATGCACTCTCTTCCAGAGACGTTGCATTGGTGAATAATGAATCTCATCTTTGTTCCAATGCACTCTCTCCTAGAAACGTTGCATTAGCGAATGATGAAACTCCTTCCACCTCTGATTCTCCCTGGATCGATGTTGAGAATGTTTCTTCAAATAATTATTCCACATTTGATCCTATTTGGATTGATGTTGAGAATATGTATTCAAATAATTTTTCTACTAGTAATGATTCTATAAATGCAGTCTATGTCTCTGCTGCCCCTCAAAGGGCTAAGAGACCAATCATTTACATGACTCTGGATAGTCCTTCTTCTAAAAGGATTTGTTCTATTGATGGTTTTTTTAGTGTAATTAATATTTAATTACACTTGCATAACTTTACTTAGGTAATATTTAACTCCTAGGTCTATTATTTTCATCCTTATCTTATTGAGTTATCTTGTTGCTCAAGATAAGATTAGGGTTATGCATCTTTTCTTTGATAAAGAAAATCATATCATGTAATTATTGAATTCCTAAATAATATTATGTTGCACATCTTTTTGCAATAGCTCTGCTTTTTTGTTTTTCTCTACTGTGGAAGGATTTTTTGGTTTGCATTTCAGATCTTGGTTTCTAACATGGTATCAGAGCATTGATTTGCAGCCCCTTCTCATTTTTTTGGAGAAATTCATTGCAGAGCACGTTCGGGGTTCCTCGAGGGTTTCATGCCTTGAGCTTATTTATGAAGCATTTTGGATCAGATCTGAGCATTCCATTGAATCCAAAGCTGTTAGAACAGTCAGGTTTGCCTTTCGTTTCATCGAAAAAGGCCTTCATTTGTCAAATCTATGAGGATTTGAAGTTTATGAAGGTTTCTAGATCCAGAGCGTACCTAAAAATTTTGGAGCGTTTTCAGCCCAAACGGACCTCACCATTGCATTCAGAGCGCCCAAAAACCCCAAAATCGGTCTTGTCAAATTGTCAAAATTGGACACTGTGACTCCAGCAGGTAATTTTTTTCATTTCTAGTTCGTACAGCCTAGTACAGAATGCAATCCAAGAAAAAATAATAAAAAAAACAGAGTTAATGGGTGCTGCCGTTAGTTAACCGCTAGCGGTCAACCACTAGTGGTTAATGCTAGCGATTAGCCTAGCTGCCAGCTTAACTCTAAACTCTTTTGGAGGAGTTTTTGTATTTTGGGCATAACTTTTGCGTTTGAACTCGAATTTTCAAAAACGAAATATCGCCGGAAAGCTGGTTCCGAGCACTTTCTAGTGGTGCAGTTTATTTTTCAGTATTTTCTATTTAACTCCATTTATTTTTGTTTGAATTTAGATGTTCATTTATGGCTTCCGAGCTCATAAATTTTTGCCACAATGTCCAATTTTTGTCATTTTTGTGGCATTGGAAAGGTATTGAGGAGCTCTATTTTTCTATCTATGCACTTTTTTCTGTATCTATCCCAAGTTTATCATTATTCCATATTTGTCCCGATGGGTGTTTTGGAGATTACTTGGATGTTTTGGCAGTTGGAAAGGTGAAACTTGAATATTTGTACTTCATTTTAGTACCACATCATCTTATTTTCTATTTATGCATGTTTAGCATTCTCTACTTTTACAATCATTGGGTTATTGTAATAAATGAACTGAGATAAATTTTCATCAGGGGGATTTCTCGCATAATAATCTAATTAGAGTGTGCATGCACTTTGATCTCCATTTTGATTTGTTGACAGCCTGCATGGGTTATATCTAGTTTCTTAGTTTCTTTTGGCCACATTTTTTCTCTAGCTTGCCACATATCAGATTCACATCGGTTCACACTTTAGATTGAGAGTTTATGTTTCTTGATCCGCATTGGTTCATATCCTTGTCAGTTTGAGGGCCATGTTTTTATGGTTAATGTTCCATTGTCTTTATGGTAATCCTTCCCATGGAAGAGTTTTATTCTCAATTTGGAATCAACATCGAGATACACAGTTTCTAGATTTTGTCATCATTTCATCTACTATTGCTTCATAGATTCAAGGGTTGTTCTAGTTTGTGAGTTTTCCAGTGTTCTATGGCATCGGGTCTGCTCTCACATTATTATGATTTTGTTTTTGGTTTTAATTGTAGACAAAGGTATCTTTCCTTGCTTGTCAGATTGTGGTTCCAGTGTTACTCCACAGTGTTCTTCCAGTGCTTCTTTGCAGCAGTGATCTCATTGTAAGGGGGTTTTGTCCCACTGGGTTTTCCTTCTCTACCTCATTATTGCATTTGTACTTGGGTACCTAATCAGGCCTTGTTGTTGGGACCCATTCATGCTTTCTTGCATTCATCTTAGTTTTAGGTGCATGGTTTTTTAGTCTCCCTAAGTTGCACTTATGGGGGGGTGTTAGTGTAATTAATATTTAATTACACTTGCATAACTTTACTTAGGTAATATTTAATTCCTAGGTTTATTATTCTCATCCTTATCTTATTGAGCTATCTTGTTGCTCAAGATAAGATTAGGGTTATGCATCTTTTCTTTTATAAAGAAAATCATATCTTGTAATTAAGAATTCTTGAATAATATTATGTTGCACATCCTTGTGCAATATCTTTGCTTTTTTGTTTTTCTCTTCTATGGAAGGTGATTTTCTGGTTTTCATTTCAGATCTTGGTTTCTAATAGGTGTCCCATTTGATGGTGGCTATTCTGATCTTCCTAAGACTCCCTCTTATAGAGCAGTAGCCCATACTTATGAGAATAGAATGAATAAATAACAAAGTCTTCCTTTAGATCCTAAACCTATGACTAAAGCACCTAGTGATTACGATCTTGTCGAGAAACCTTGGGTTACTCTGGCTAAGATCTCACTATGGGACTTGTTTCAGTCTACTCTAGTTTACCAAGGTATGCTTCAAGAAGCATTGCAAAAATCCTCTTGCCTTCTTCCACTAGGCTGGAAGATGTTGATGCGTTGATAGCATATATTTGTGCAGATTCATTGAATATCACGTTCTATCTGCAAGAGCTCCCACCTCTAGAAGTACAAAAGTAGGTGGATCCTCTAATGATCAGAGTTAACATTAATAATATTAAGATTAGAAGTACTCTCATTGATGCCAGTTCAACACTCAATGTGTGTAGTATTGATCTATTTCCTAAGATTAATATTGACCTATCTTCTCTTAATACTTTTTTTGTTAACATTCCTGGGTTCGATAATGTTGCGCGATGAGCTCTAGGTACAATAGTATTGCCTTTGTAGCTTGGACCCGTTACTGTACCCACCCTTGTATATGTTATGTCAGAGAAGTTACCATATAACCTTCTTCTTGGTAGACTGTGGATTCACACTATGGGCCTAGTTCTGTCTACCTTGCATAAATCCATCAAGTTCATTGCTAACAATAAAATAGTCACAGTTAAGGTTGACCCTGATGCTATGCACTTATGTGAGATGGCAGTTGTTGGTCGAGCCTCAGTTGTGCATACTCTTATCCCTTCAGTTTCTTCCACTATGTTGATGTTTACTCTAGCAGTATCTACTACAAAAGATACTCTTGAGATAAATATCCCTGAAGAAGATCCTGCTGAAGCAAGAAGTCCTAAGTCTACTCCTTCTACCCCTTCTAAAAGGAATGCATGTCTTGGTGATGATTGGGGTTCTCTATAATTTATAGATTCCTTCATTCGGGAATATAAATTTAACCCGATCCACTTAGACCTTTCGATAACATCATTCACACCTGTTATCAAAGATGGTTACTCTTTTGTATTGTAGGGTAAGGTGAATGCAAATTGTAATGTTCTTGATGTTGATCCTCCTTCTAAGGAAGATGATCTCACCGCTATTAAAGAGGTTAATGGTGTTAGCCCTATCAAGAAGGTTGATAGTGATCCTATAAAGAAGCATAATCCCCATTGCTGGAATAATGCTCTCTACGAAGATCCTCCTCATTTGTCTTCTACCTTTGTATCTTCTTCTTGCGAGCAGTCAAACTTTTCTCCATAAGAGAAAGTTTTGCTTCCTACTCCTCATCCTTTATCTAAGTAAGAGTGTATTTTTTTGTGGCTTCTAAAAGCTCGCTTAATCACTCTTCCTTCTCCTATGTGCAATAAATTTCATAAACATGATGAAGGAAAACATTCCTTTTGTGCATACCATTGAATGCTGGGTCATTCCACTAGCGAATGTAAAGCCCTGAAGGACAAAATTCAACAACTTCTTGATTCAAGTGTCATCAAACTCCCGTTTGATTGATGCTCCTTCCTTTTGTTTGCATGACAAGTGATATTTAGGTTTGCCTCTATCCTGCATGTTCTAAGAATCTTGCATGGTTCTCCTCCCCTGCATGTTGGGTGCAGTGATGACTCATTCAAAGATGTACATCCTTCTTAAGGACCCCTCTCTTTGCTATGTCTTTTAAATGAAGTGTCTCTTGAGTGGACCGCTTTCCTCTTTTGAAGAGTTCCCAAGGGAGCTCTTTGAAATATTTTCTCTCAAATGGATTCATCAGCATCTAGCTTGGGGACAGTCCGAATAGACCTATTTCACAACTTTTGTGTCTAGCTTGGGAGCAACCTGACTAGACCTCACTTTTCAAACAGCACATCCCTTGAGTGGACCCCTCTTCCTTTTGAAGGTTTCTCGAGGGACCCCTTTGAATTTTTTATGGTTTGCGTGACCAGCTACTTTTTGACATGTTCTATCTACGAGTAGACATGTCACCATTTTTGACATGTTCTATTTGCGGGTAGAAATGTCGCCACTTTTGAAATGTTCTATTTGTGGGTAGAAATGTCACCACTTTTGACATGTTCTATATATGGGTAGACATGTTGCCACTTTTGACATGTTCTATCTGCGGGTAGACATGTTTTCGCTTTTGACATGTCTTGTATGCGAGTAGACATGTTGGTGCTTCTGACATGTTCTATCTTTGGGTAGACATGTCACGCACTTTTGACATGTTCTATATGCGAGTAGACGTGTCGCTGCTTTTGACATGTTCTATCTGTGGGTAGACATGTCACCACTTTTTGACATGTTCTATCTGCGAGTAGACATGTCACACTTTTTGACATGTTTTATTTGTGGGTAGACATGTCACCACTTTTTGACACGCTCTATCTAAGGGTAGGCATGTCACTGCTTCTTGACTCTATGGAGTCTGCTTCCTTGGGGTTTCCTCCATGCGAGAGATCTTGGGAGTTGCCTCCTTGCAAGTCCATGGGCCTATAAGATGCTTTGTTGTTCTAACTTCATAGTTCCGAGCAGCTATGGAGTCCCTCTCTCTTCCTACACCTTTGGGCATGCCAGGTCGAGTATTGCTTCCTCGATGGTTCAGGTATACTTTTCTAACCCTACTTTCTTCTTGATCTACTTTACTGAGCACTCATTAATACTTGTGCTCGCTTAAGTGGGGGAAAAATGTATAAGAGTTAAGTTGCACCCCATGTGAAAATCCCTGCTTTCCTTTATCCACCTTAGAAAACCAAGTTTAGAGGTTTAATTCCACCTAATACCACTGCTTGCATCACACTTGAAACCTATTTTGAGTGTTATTGGAGGCGTTTCTAACCAGGACGTCTGTGCAATGCACAAAAATCTACACGATGTGCTTATGTCCCTGACACATTCCCATGTATGGAGCCTGTAGAGGCATTACACTTCCCATTGGGGTAAATTTTTAATGCCCTCCTTGGTTGACCGACCCAAATATGGTCATTTCTCTTCATCTTTTCTTCATATTCACTCCTTGAACAAGCATTCCATCTCTTCAAATCTCTTTAGATCTTCTTCCATCTTCTACACATCTCTTCACCACTTCTGGAATTCATCCACAATCCACTCCACAAGCTCTAACCAGCTTCTTCACCATCTCTTCAAGCTCCAAACACTTTACACTTCACCACTTCAGTAGAGAAAGTGTGGAACAAAACACCATTACAGCAAAAGCTTGAGTTCATCTCATTTTCTCCCCCAAGCAACCTTGAGTGCTCTTGGTGGAGGTGGTAATCTTTCACTCCTCTCCTCTATTACTTGGTTGAGTAGCATAACATTTTTTTGTAGTGCTTTAAGTGCTCTTTACTTCGTTTCTACTTTTCTCTCTATCTATCTGGCTATCTGTGGAGGTGGGAACACCAAAACGGGGTATGATTGAGGCAGGCCCCTATACAGCCCCATCCATTTCTCTCTCCCTCTTGTGCACGTAGGTATTGAAGACACTCATGAGATGGAAGCTTTATCACCCACATGGTTGTAAGTATTTCCTTTCTCCTCCTTAGCTTCTTTACCTTACTTTATTTCATTTCTACCACTTTCTGTTACTTTATCATGTTTTGTTATTTCCCTATATTCTATAAAATCTGAGCAATTAGATAGAAGCATTCAATTTTATATTTTCTAATACATTCTCATTCTTTGGTCAGTACGAGATGCCAACACACCTCTGAGATTCCAGTACGTCGTGTTGTCATCAATTTTTTGTGTTGACATCCTTTGGTTGAGAGCTTGATAGTTTATCCAGAAAATATATGTGACCTACTCTTTCGGATTTTAGAACTCTCATTGTTGTTCCATTGAGGTGGTATAGGGAAGTTCTCCTCCTGAAGCTCTCTAAATGAAGAGAAATCATGAGTAGCGAATCCCCCTATATTACACTTATCTTTCTCTTTCAATCGCTTATATAAACATCATAATGTATTACATATCCTAATTTGACTCAACCACCCATTCTAGATCAACTAGGTTTATAATTTATACATGGAACTACATTGATTACATTACATGTCATCCAATAACAACAAGAATGTTATAATTACAAGTCAATCAAAGGTCAAACAAAAACATGAAACATGTAAAGGGAAAGACCCAAAATGGACTACATGCAACACTAGGAAGAGAAACATTCCTTGTGAATTAAAACACATGCTTAACCTAGTCCTAAACACTCTTCATAGCATCGATCCTCAATGAACAACATCCACAGACTTCACATATACAAATCAGGTTGGCATTAAGCAAGAAAACATGGAACTTGTAGCATGTCGACCACTACAACATTAGTGGTACACATGAATGAATAAAGAATACTTCCACTTCTCCTAGATGAGTCGGCATGACCCATACAACACCTTCAAACACTCCATAGCCTCCACATACTATTGAACTTTTGAAACACATCTTTAACACATCTCAGTTGCCCAAGAAAAAGCATAACCCAACAACACCTTGAGTTTTGACCACAACCAGTTCCAGAGAAACCAAACAAAACCTTGCAGAGAAACAAAAAACATAACAAGATCTTCAATAAAACTCTCATACAAATATTTCACAACTTCATGCAACAAAAATTTTGTGAAAACTAATAGACATTGAAACCACTTACCAGACGATACAACCTTGAACTCTATCACTTACAAAAAAAATTGTGGAAGGACAAATTATATGAAAATTTGGATATTGCACATTCACAACACACTAAACTTAACTGTTGAATTGCACAAGCATATCTATAAAGGTGGGGGAATGTAGAGCCAAAATTTGCACCATTGTGAGCATCCTCACAAAAATAACGCTTCCTTCAACTATCACTTCTTAAACTCCTTTCCTATAACCCACATGAAAAAAAACTTTGACCACACATTCCTTGACACACCATGATTCTATCTTCCAAATTGTATGAGCACAACATGACCAATAGAGAAATGTGGAGCATTTATTAGAGACTCTGGCAACTAGTTGGCCAGACTACAACTCACTTACATGAAAGAAAACCAAAATGCAATGGTCATAAACACACTTTTGACATCAATGACAACCAAACTGCAACAATATCCCCCTTTGACATTGATGGAAAAACTAATATGATATGCAAACTTCTCCCCTTTTGACATCAAGGACAAAGGGCAACTTTCTTTCCCCTTGTGTGCACAATTACATACTCTCCTTCAATTTCTCCCCCTTAGGAGACAACCTCTCCCCCTAAGGTGCACAATGCATACTCTCTTCCCATTTTTGAAATATATTACAAACTCCCCCTATTAGTAACAACCACTACCTACTCCCCCTAAGAGGTAGCCACCATCAGTCCAGGAAAAAGATATAGCTTTAAATAATCCCCCTAGATAGATGCACCAACTATGCATCTAGCAAGAAGGAGGGAAAATTACCCCTAACTTCTACCTCAAATACTCGAATGTATCCTTTACAAGAGCCTTTTTCAAAATGTCTACAATCTAATATCTTGTAGGAATAAATTCCAACTTTACTTATTTATCTGCAACCTTCTCTCTCAAAAAGTGATACCTAATTGATATGTGCTTGGTTCTAGAATGCATCACTGGATTCTTGGAAATATTGATAACACTTGTGCTATCACATAGAATAAGAATAGTCTCATCATACTTTATCTTTATATCCTTTAATTTTTTCTTCATCCACAACACTTGTTTGCAACAAGATGTTGCAAAAAATACTCTACTTCTACAGTGGAAAAGGATACTAAATCTTTCTTCTTACTATTCCATGAAACCAATCTACTTCCTAAAATGAAAGCATCACCACTAGCAATCCTTCTATCATCAACACAACCAACCCAATCAACATCAATGTAAGCACTTAGATCAAATTCATAACCTTTTGTATACCACAAGTCATAATCCAAAGTAATCTTCACATATTAAAGATTATTTTGATAGATTTCACATGAGTTTCTTTAGTATTAGATTGAAATCATGCAACAAAAACATATCACATGAATGCTATTGAGTCTTGAAGTAGTTAGGTACAATAGGGTTCCAATCATAGATCTATAAATATTTTGATCATCCAGAGGAGACTCATCATCTTTGTTTAAATGACAACTAGATACCATAGGAGTAATAATTGGTTTAAAATCTTCCATTCCAAACTTCTTCAACATCTCTTTGACATTCTTGTAGCTTGAGAAATGAAGATATCGTCATTCAACTGAGCAATTTGAAGATCAAGAAAGAAATAAAACTCACCTATCATAGACATTTCAAACTTCTACATTTCTTCAAAAAAATTCTTGAACATTTCATCATTTCCACCAAAGATTATGTCATAAACATATACAACAACTATCAAAATTCTTTCATCCTCAATCTTGAAGTAGAGATTACTATATGTGGTACCTTTCTTGAATCCTTGTTGAAGCAAGTACTTATTTAACCTTGCATACCAAACCCTAGGGTCTTATTTGAGACCATACAAAGCCTTTTTGAGTCTTCATACCATGTTTGTTTCTTCTAATAGCTAGAATCCATCAAGTTATTCTATGTAAGCTGCTTCCAAATCTCTATTGAGGAAGGCTGATTTGACATATATCTGATAAACTTTGAAGTCCTTGTAGGAAGAAAAATAAAGAAACATTTGGATTGCTTTCATCTTTGCTACCATATAAAAATTCTTCTCAAAGTCAATACCTTCTACCTATGAATAGATTTTACAAACCAATCTTAATTTTTTTCTTACCACTTCACCTTTCTCATTCAACTTAATCCTGAATAACCAATTAGTTCCTATCACATTCTTGTCTATAGGCCTTCGAACCAATTCCCAAGTTTAATTCTTCTCAACCTGATTCAATACTTCTTCCATTTCTTGTATCCAACGCTCATCTTTGCTAGCATCAAAAAACAATTTGGTTCTACCTTTGATAACAAAAAAAAGTTTACTTGTTCACTTGTCTTTGTAAGGATTCTTCTGGTAAACACTCCTTCATTCTTATCTCCAATTATTTGATCTTCTAAATAATTTATTTGAACATACTTTGTAAGAGCCTTGTTGAGATTTTCTAGTGTTTCTTCTTTGTTTGAACATACTTGTTCACTAGCTCTATGACCAAATTTCTTGCATGTAAAACATTGACCAAAAAAGTATGAAACATTTTGATTCATTTTGCTTCTACATTCCATTGCCTTATGTAGAAAATTTATTGTAGAAAAAAAAAAACTAAAATATGGGAATCTTTGTGGATTTGGTTGTCTTATCGGTGGTCTTCTTTGATTCTAAATCTTCTTTCCATTGTTCTTCTTTTCAGGATGATTCATAGTTTGATATGCTTTTGAACTTTCACCCCTTTTAAATCATAAACCTTCTTTATCTTTAGAGCCTTTCTAATGAGTTGTAATAACAAAAAAAGTACTCTTTAACATGGCCTTGATTTAGTGTTGTAATATGTCTGACATATTCACATTAGGTCTTGGGATCTTGTGAACTAAATGAACTTAATTGTACCTTATTCAGAGTGTTGTAAAGTGTTGTAACACACTTTCACACTTTTCTAGGGTTTTGTTAAATAATTGGGCTTCTTTATGCTTTAATTGGCCTTATTTTACACCCACAAACCTCATTTAATGCATCTTTTTTATCATAATCCTGACATAAATCAACATCCAATCATAAGTTAGATGGTTTTAAGTTGTGTGGCCTAGATTTAGTGATCTAGGACTCATATGCCACCTTGGGCATATGAGTCTCACCAAGGATTTTGGGCCCCAATCTAGATTTTGCATCATTCTAAGCATTTGTGAAAATGTGTTCCATAGTTATGCATAATGGGATTCGTATTCCACTTCTGGTGTATGAGTCCCATGTGGCCCAAAATTAAATTTAATTCAAATTCTTGGTAGGATTTTATTCTCCTAGATCTGAAGTCGACTTGTAGTGTTGTAATTTTGGGAAACTAGGCTTAAACAAGTATAAATACAAGGTTCTTTCACTCATTCTACACCTAGCAAGTTGAATGAGCATCCTTATAGTAAATTTGAGTTCACAAGTGCATTCAAGTTTTTACAAGAGCATTCAAGAGTCTTCAAGAGTTGATTATCAAGTGTTTAAGAGCATAATTCAAGCATCAAGAATCATGCCAAAGTCATCATGCATCATGTTTATTTTTGAGCTAACAATTATGATGTACGGTTTTATGATTCAAGCTAGCATTCAATTCAAGATCTATCACATTCAAGCATGAGTCAAGATCTAAATCCATTGGAGCCACTTCATACAGGTTTGCAATACTTTATTGCTAGGGTTTGGTGAGTTACAACATTACATTTTGTTCATTCATCATTCTCCTTTCCTAATTCATTTTATTTCAATGTTTGATTAACAAAATGGGGTTTGACCAAGGCAAACCCCTTTCCACTAACAAAAAAACATTTTTCCCTCTCTTTAGTGTGCAATTTGTAGATTTAGGTTGAAGACACATCGAAGAGAAAGTTTTCAAAAAGTTGGCAGGTGTTTAAAGTTGACAAAGTTGTCACCTTGCATTGGAGATCATTGAAAGACATCTATAGGTTGCAAATAAGAGTTTTTGATCCGAAATCAGTTTGGAAGGAAAGAGAAAAGATTGGAGAATAAATTTGAACTTTGAATTCCTAAAACAGAGCAACAAGACTGATATACTAGAAGTGGTGTATCAATCCCACTACAGGAAAAATTTTAGATTTTTGTAGATCCTAAACTTGTATTATCAGAAACATGTTCCACACTAGAAACCCTAGTCTGGGACTGATATTCCTAGACTATAGTATGATTCCTAGTGTGCCCTAATTCCATTTTTTTTAGTGTTTTAGAGCTCATTTGAGTCCTCTTTAGGTTTCCAGGTGCACACCTTTCATCTCTTAGCTTTTTGTTATGTTTTGTATGCTTTTCTAGGTCATTTAGTGAAATTTTGCATTGCATTAGGTTTAAGCATTAGTTCTTGCATTTCATTAGTCTTTCCAAGCCCTACCTTGGTGGTGAACCCTCTTTAGTTTACAATCAAACCCTCGGACAACCCTATTGCACGATCTCTTTCTCCTTTGCATACTTTATATTGAGATCTCTAGGGATTTCCTTGAATGGATGATTGTGAAATGTGTTGTTCTATGTCCTAAACCATAAAGCAATTATATTCTATTGTTTCATTTTGGTGAACCTACATTTAGAACACATCATTTCTGATTTGGAGTGCATCATAGTCCTAGATCTTGCTTGCATTAACTTTGCATTAGGGTTTTCACTAGTTAATTTGCATCTAGGGTTTCTAAATCTTGCATTAGTGAAAGTGCATATAGGTTGCATTTTTGCATCTTGCATCATTGAATATCATCTGAAATTTTCATTTGCATTTAGTCTACAAATCTTTCAAACTAGAAAGCATAAAAAATACTTAAATTTTTCTAGAATTTGTGAAAAAAATCCTCAATAGGACTCATACACCCCTCTAGGTGATTTAGTCCCAATGAAAATTTTAAACTGCATTTTCCAGAATTCAAAACTCTATTTTTGTGCTCTTGTTTGTTGTTGATAACTTTTTGTTTCAGTTTATAGATTTTCTGTTTATTCATTTCATTGTATTTAGCTTAAATTACATTTACATCCATCATGCATTTAGTATCCCTTGCACGAGATTTTCTACTTGGTGTCCTATTAATAATACTATAGTGAGAAAAATTTCAAGACTCATGTCATCCCACGATAGCACAATCATCATGGATCTTGGGTTGCCTAGCTCTTTCACTACTATTGTTGACACTAGTTCACTAGGTATGGACCATACCCTTAACAATTCCTTGCCTTCAAGTAGTGTGACACATGTTGAAACAATGGTTGCTAGTGTTCCACAAGAAAACATAATCCAAATTGATGAAGACTTAGAAAACCGAAAAAATTAAATAAGTATTGTAAACATTTCAACTACCACAATCCCAACCATAGATAACATACATCACATGATTGAAACTAAGGGAGTTGATCTTATGTGTAGTATATTTTTGGACCATGTCTTACCTCAAACACTAGTTGTCCTTTACCCTTGAACAATGTCACAAGCCAAGGAGGAATTCAAATTCCTCCTCCCACAAAAATTTCCTCTATTCCTACCTAGACCAACCCTCAAGTTACAACAACAATGCAACCAACTAGTAATGTGATTCCTTCCTTGGGTATTTTCGCTAGTATCCCTAGTACCTTTGTGGCATTGCACATTATATCTCCTACCACCTTACCACCTATAAGCATTCCATTCAATTGTCCCTTGAACACATACACCACTCCACCTTATTCACCTCCATCTCACAATACAAGCAATGATCCTCTCATAATCCAACTTTTGCTAACCATTTCATCCCTTAAAAAACAAGTTTCCACTATCAACCAAAATCAAAATGGCCCACCTACATATTATGTCAAAAGCAATCATTTGTCCTTGGAGATATTATGAACATTGATATCGCAAGTTGTAGAGGTACCTAGATTCGAGAAATATGGAGGGAAAGGAGATCCTTCTAACCATGTTTATGCCTATATCACCTTATGTACTGACTTTATTTTTGAAAAAAAAACTCTTGGATAAACTTTTCCCTAGATCCTTGAAGTATACTGCCTTAGAATGGTTTTCTTCATTAGTGAACAACTCAATTTGTTCATTCAATGAAATTTTTTGAGGCATTTATCAACCATTTCCACATGCATATTACTCATATGATGACCTTAGATGATTTGATGAGATGTAAGAAAAAAGAAGAGGAAAAAATTATAGACTTTATTTTGCATTATCAATTGTTTTATTCCCAAATCAATGTAAAGGTTCCCAATCCTCACTTCAAAAGATGTTCATAGAGAATTTGAAAAGTAAGATACAAGAAAAGCTTACCATGATGAAATTCCCTTCCTTCATGGACTTATGTATTGCCCTCCATGATTATCAAAACTTGGTTAGTACTCGTGATGCAAAATCCACCTCTAGCCAAACTAAGAAGTCTGAGTCTACAAACCAAAATAATTACCAACCTTTTAGGAATTATAATAAAGGTTTCCTTCAACTAAATCCTCCTCAAGAAACAATTCAACATGTTGATAACCAAGTAGTTGTTGTAAAAGTGGTGATACCCTTTAACTATGGGGACCTAAAAAGAAAATTCACTCCCTTGCCCAATACCCTTCATAACACCATGTCACAAATATTAGAATAGAAAATGACTACTTTTCCTCCCATTAAAACTCCCGATCCTAATAAACCATTACCCAAAAACTATAGACCAAATTCTTACTATCATTATCACTGACAAAATGGACATGATACAAAACATTGCAAGCATCTTAAACATCTTGTGCAAGACCTCATTGATTTTGGATGGATTTATGTTGGAGGTGTTAATGATCAAGGAAATAAGTTTGTTGTCTCTCCTAACAAAAACTTGCAAATCTTTACCAATCCTATGCCTAATCATAATATTTCATTTGTCAAATCTAGGGAAACTACAAAGAATGATGTGATGAATGTTGACATAGATGATGACAACAATGATATTGTTCAAAATGATCCTATAGATATTGATCCTACGAGTGATATGGTTGGATTGATCGAGTTCATACCATGAAAGCTCCAAACTAAAAATCCTCTTGAGATTGTTTTCTCCTCACAAGATATACTTAAACATGCACCTAATGGTCCTCTTTACATAGTTGACTAAATCTATGACTAGCCCACTAATGGGATAATAATAGATCTTGTCTATGGAGAGAATGTGATCATTGAATAATTGTTACTTGTATATGAGCTCTATCAAGAAATATATGATAAACTGAAAGCATGGATCATGATGCATAGTTGTTTCGCTTACTCTATGATGGGATCGATCACCCTTCCTTTGCAAATAAGACCGAGTATCATTCTCCACCATCCCATAGTGATGCAAATCAAGGAAGCAAACCAATCACAATCCCAATTCAAGGTATTTCAATCAACTTTTCAGTCACCAAAAACCTCTTTTGTCAACTTTTCACAATCTCAACCTAGGTTCCTTATACGTCTCCAATAGGAAAATTAGCACATATCTTCTCAAAACTAGTTCCAACCCAAAAAAAAAAAGGTTTTCATACACCCTTTATCCTTCTTCAAAACATATCTCAAAATTAGCTTAGGTCACTTTGGGCCAACCTTCTCAAAACAAGGGTTCTATGTTGTCCTACAAGGCTAATTAGGCCACTCTTACAAAGGAACTTATCTTCAATCACCTTCCCAATAGAAAATCTCTGCTCAAACCTTCTCCGTAGTTGTCAAATAGCCCAAATCACCAATTTCCAAGGTGTGAAACCTCCACCAAGTCATCCAATTAGAAAACCCTCAATTTTTCCCTCTTCTAGGAGGGTTTATTGATAAACAATGATCCAATCCCTTTCTCTCTTTCTCAATGTTTCCAACACACTCAAATACACCTACACATGCTTAAAAGTTCATTCTCCAACCTGTTTCACCATTTTTTCATCAAACCCTAACTCTAAACCTCCATTTTCAATAAAAATTCCACAAAAACCATCTAGGGCAGCCACAATAAACTTCTCAAGTCACCTTCCCTTCTCCTAAAACTTAATCCTACACTTGAACTTAACTAAATGGACCCATTGGATTGAGCCACAGTAGTTACAGAAGGTGGAATGGTCCTTTAATGCATTTAGTAGCCTCTCAAAGCCCCCAACAAGGTATTACATACCTATTATAGAAAAAAAATTCAAACTTCCACCAAATTCAATCTTAAATGCTCAAACCAAATGCAAATAGAAGTTAACTCATGCCTTTAACAATTTCATAAGTCTTTTGGAGTAATGTGCTTCTGTATGGTACCATACATGCCTATAATAACAAGGAAAACACATAATTTACAAAGAAAATCGGGATATCATATTAAGTTTCATTTCCCACATATTTACACATTTTTTCCCACCAAAAACAACTACCTAAACTGACTCAGCAACCTTTTGAGCACCCATGACCATTGGTCTTCTTCAAAATGTGCATTTTTTTGTAAATTTTGATAATTTTGCAATTTTTCATGACAACTTTTTACAATATTGTGCAAATGTGACAAAGTGAACTCAAATGTCCCCAAATTACATAGAAATGGTCTATTTAGACCTTATTTGATGACAAAACTCAAGACTCCTATAACGTAGCCCATGACCAAATTAGACCATAAAGTGACTTGGTGCCCCTGCACCACATAGTCGGACCAATTTCATGTGAAGCTAGGCTATCCATGGCTTCACTCCATGAATTTCATCCCTTTAGTTGTGCATAGATGCTTAGAGTTTCCCTTTGACAATGAAAGTTTCATTGTGCATCATAGTGGCTTTAATCCTTTGTCTTCACATGGAAAATTTTCATTAGATTACTTTGGGCCCGAACTTATGGAACCCATAAAACCTCAAGAAGACTTCATTTTTAAATCCTACTAAAAGTTCAAATCAAAATGCATAGAAGAATTATCCCTCCAAAACATTCCTAAATCCATGACTGAACCTACCATACTTGACGAAACCATGATTGAACCAAAAGACATGCCAAACAACCAAGAACAAATTAAGATAGATCCTTCGCCTACTTCCTACAAAAGACCAAGAGATAACGAAAGCAATCTCATCATGCCTCCTAGGATAAAACAAGTTTAAAAAGTTAAAGAAAAATTGGTTACCCAACCTTCCATGGTTCCTACTGTTCCTCCCTTTAGGGGAAGAAAATAAATCAATGGTTGATCATCCCGCTCCTACACAAATACAACTTGAAAATTGCACTAAAAGAAATAGAGGTGCTAGAGAGAATAGGTGTAGACATCATGCCCTTGCTCAAAATTTAAATGATTAAATAAAAAAATAAAATCAAGAACCAAACTTGATTGAAGCAATGCATGACAAGTCTCCCCCTTTGATGAAACAAAAATATATTATACCACAACAAGAGCTAAACCCTTCTATAGACATTATCATTTGACCTCCTATTGTGATTAACTTTGATGATGATGAAGAGATTGAAAAGATTGAAAATGAAGTTCATAATGAATTGAATAAATTGTTTTCCTCTTCCATGAGCTTAAACGAGAATTCTCCTAAGAAGAGTGTTGAACCTGGTGATGGCCCTAGTTTGGCACTTCTTATTGTTGTCTACCTTTGGTATATAATGAACAAAATTAGGATGCAAATGACCTACTTTATGTTGACTTGCATATTTCTTACTAGTATTTTATATTATTTATTTTTCTTTTGTGTGATTGCATGTGTGTTGGTGCAGGAGCACCTACACCTTGTTGGAAAAATTGAAACCATTGAAGGTCTAGTAGTGGATTAGGAAATAGTATAGGGTTGATTTTGAATTTTTTATCTTTAATAAGGTCTATTAAGACCAATTTTAATGTAACTAAGGGCTTGGAGAGTCATTTTTGTTGAAAAAATGAAAGAGTTGCACAATAATTGTAAAAGTTGACAACTTGGGATTTGAAGAGTCATTAGAGTTTGAAGGGTGATTAAGGGCATTGGAAGTTGGGAACTGATGGAAAAAAGTATTTAAGAGCCTCTTCATGGCGTTTGTAGGCTGTTGATCATATTTGGAAGCAATTTCATTAAGTTTACAACGTTTAATCTGCATTTTTCCTTTGTTTTCCTGAAGTTTCTTTGTGTTGTACGAACCCGTACAGGTGTGTCATGGTCTAAAAAAATTTGACGATGAAGATATATGTGTTTTCTCTCAATTAAAGTTGATTTGAAGTCTTAACTCAGAATTTTGCAAAAGATATCTCATATTTATTGTGACTGCCCTATCTTGCTGAGTTAAGGGTTTTGAGGGAAACAAAATGATGTTTTAACCAATCCACCTACTATTTAACCTTGTGGCTTAGTGGATTTCTTTGTAATATGTTAGAGTATATTTTTTTATGCATTAGGAAGCAAGGAGGGTTGAAAATTTGATGATGGTGTGAAGCCCTAGGGCTGGGTAATGATATTTCACCATGAAAGTGAGGAACCAAGATAGGGTTTTGACAAATTAATGAAAGAATCAGTCTTGTGAGTTTTTTTTGAGTTTGTGTAGGTGTTTTAGAAGATGTTTTAGGAACTTTTTTGATTGGGTAAGCCCTGGAGGTGTGATTTTCTATAAACCCTATGTATTTGCATGGTAAAGTGAGGGTTTCCAAGAACAACATTATAAAGGCCTTAAATGTGAAAACTAATCATGAAATTTGTTGTTTTGAAACATATCTAATGACTTTTTGAGGTGATTGAGTGAAGATCAGGTGTTTAGAAGGAACTCTCTTTGGAAAAGAGGGCTGATTCACTAGCCTAAGGTAGGGGTATGCTATTGAATCTCCATTTTTTACCAAAGGAATAAATGTTGGTTTTCACATATATGCTAAATAAATCTGAAAAGGGTATCTAAATCATTGATTAGTTTATGAAGTGTTTTGGGAGGTTTGGTTGAAAAAACCCTTAAACCGGGTTGCCTTGGCTACAAGGGAAAGCATAGTTAAAAGGTGAATTTTTGGGGGAAATCTTCTGATTTGTTTGGAGGTCTGATTGATACCAATTTGATTTACATTTGTGAATGTTTTGTCACCCCTGTGCTGCATTAGAGTGGTATCAGAGCAAGGGAGTAGGTCTCTTGACAAAAAAAAAGGTTAAGAGTTTGTGTGCAAGAATGTATACTTGGAGGAATCAAAATGCCTCCTAAGGGAAGTGTTGTTGCAAAGAAATTTGAAAACCAAGGTAAGAAGATAGAAGCCTTGGAGAGAGAAATTTCTATGTGGAAGGCTAAAGGTAGGGCTCTCTTAGAGGAGAGTGAGACAGAGGAAGAAACCACTAGTGATGAAGAGGAGATGGATCCAGATGATGCAAGGATGTTGAAACTTATGTAGGTTGTGAGGAAAGATGAACATAGAAAAATAGATGTTCCCATTTATGGAGGTAAATTAGATGGAGAAGAACTCTTGGATTGGATAGGGGCTTTGGAGAACTATTTTTAAAGTGAGGAGGTAGACATGCAGAACACAAGGTGAAGAAAGCAGAAACCAAGTTGAAGGGACATGCCATGTTGCGTTAGAATTTTGTGCAAGATGAGAGGGAGAAACAAGGAAAGAACAAGATCACTTCCTAGGAGAGAATGAAGATAAAAATCAAAGGTAAGTTCTTACCTAAATATTATAATATTTAATTGCTTAAAAGACTTCAAAATCTTAGACAAAAGGATCTAGATGTGCAAACATATGCTGAAGAGTTTTATACGTTAAATATAAGAGAAAAACATGAAGAAGAGGAAGAAGAGAAGGTGGCTATGTATCTCAATGGTCTAAGATATAATATTCAAGATGAGATCAATGTGTTGGCACCAAAAACATTGGAGGACTATTTTCAAATGGCTGTTAAGATTGAAGAAAAAATCAAGAGGCAAGAGAAGGCAACAAGAGGAAGAGGCAACACTTCTAGGGGCAGAGGTACAACTTCAACATTAAAAAAACCAAGGAAGACCTTGAAGATGCTAATAGGAACAAATAAAAAGCACTTGAAGAAAGAGGAGGATGGAGAGGTGGAAGGAAAAACTTAAAAAAAAGAGATATTTCAATGAGTTTGCAGGTACGTGTTATAGATGCAATGAATTTGGACACCCATCTTTCAAGTGTCCTCAAAAATAAGGTTCAAAATCAAGTGGTGATAGGAAGAGTGAAAGAAGAACACACCTGATCCAAGAGGAAGAATGTGAAAGTTAAATTACTCCTGCATACCCAGAGGTGGGAGAAGCACTTATGATAAGAGCTTTGTTGTAGGAACCTAAGGAGGAAGACATGAGTCAAAGAAGGACTCTCTTTAGAACTTCATGCAAGTGTAGAGGTAAGGTATGTCAAGTGGTCTTTGATTTAGGTTCTCAAGATAATATGGTGTCTAGGGAGATGGTAGATAAGTTGAAACTAGAGAAAATACCTCATGTAGCACCATACAAATTCACTTGGATAAATGATAGTCAAACTCTAGTAGTGAATGAACAAGCATATGTAGATTTTTAGATTAGGGAGTATAAGCAAAGGGTCTTATGTGATGTGCTACCAATGGATTGTTGTCTTTTGCTATTGAGGAGGCATGGAAATTTGATAGAAGGTCTATGTATGATGGTAGGGAAAATACTTATACTATCAAGAAGGATGACAAGATCTTTAAGCTAACTCCTTTGCAAGAAAGTGGAAGAGATAAGGGTAAGTCTAAGGTTGTCATTTTTGGAACAACAGAGCCTTTAAGGCCTGAGGATAGTAAGACTTGTGTATTTGTAGGTGTGGAGTAGGATTATGGTGTTAGGGAAGTAGGAAAAACACAAACAAGTGATGCTAGGACAATTAGGAGTTTAGTTTTTCAAAAGGTGGAAGATGGACTTACACCTAAGTTTGATATAGTCAGGGTCAAAAATGAAATGTTTATGGAGATGCAAGTGAAATAGGGTGGAATCATTGTTGGAAAAATTGTGTGTCCTATAGGTAAAGGTAATGTTGTTAGACAAGTGAAGATTGCAGGCATAGGGGTTAAAAATCTTGTTAATGTAGGGATGCATGGTACTAATAGTGTAAAAGGATTGATGGTAGTTAGATGAGGGCAGTATGAACAAAAGAACAAAAAATTGATGGCAATGATGACCGGGCAAAGTATACAAGCAAAGATGGATGGAAAAAAGTGTGGAGATGGAACAAAGAAGAAGGTAGAACTAGGAACTACTAACCCTTGTTTGTTTGTAGGTGCAAGGACTAGGGCAACATTAGATTTTGATCCAAATATAAGAGAAAAGAAGACATCAGGTATGAAGATGATGATCCAGGTAAATTTCAATAGGAGCACAATCAAAAAGGAAGAGAAAATTGTGAGATCTTAGTGCTTGAACTAGATGGAAGGGGTTGCTGGTCAGAGGAAGCAAGGAGCAGCGATGAAGCAAGGAACACATTCCAACTCTTGTGCCAAGAGTTTCTTTTCTTTGGGGGTGTATGGTACGGGAGCACCTACACCTTGTTCGCAAAATTGAAACCATTGAAGATCTACTAGTGGATTAGGAAATAGTATAGGGTTGATTTTGAATTTTTTGTCTTTAACAAGGTCTATTAAGACCAATTTTAATGTAACTAAGGTCTTGGAGATTCATTTCTGTTGAAAAAATGAAAGACTTGCACAATAATTGTAAAAGTTTTTATAAACTTGTAAAAGTTGACAACTTGGGATTTGAAGAGTCATTAGAGTTTGAAGGGTGGTTAAGGGTGTTGGAAGTTGGGAACTAATGGAAAAAAAGTATTTAAGAGCCTCTCCATGGTGTTTGTAGGTTGTTGATCATATTTGGAAGCAATTTCATTAAGTTTACAACATTCAATATGCATTTTTCCTCTATTTTCTTGAAGTTTCTTAGTGTTGTACGGACCCATATAGATGTGGCATGGTCTGAAAAATTATGAGGATGAAGGTATATGTGTTTTCTCTCAATTAAAGTTGATTTGAAGTCTTAACTCAAAATTTTGTAAAATATATCTCATATTTATTGTGACTACCCTATTTTGCTGAGTTAAGGGTTTTGAGGGAAACAAAATGATGTTTTAACCAATCCACCTACTGTTTAACCCTATAGCTTAGTGGATTGGTTTGTAATATGTTAGAGTAAATGTTTTGATGCATTAGGAAGCAAGGAGGGTTGATAAGTTGATGATGGTGTGAAGCCCTAGGGCTGGGTAATGATATTTCACCATGAAAATTAGGAACCAAGATAGGGTTTTGAAAAATTAATGAAAGAATCGGTCTTGTGAGTGTTTGATGAGTTTTTTCAGGTGTTTTGGAAGATTTTTGAGGAATTTTTTTAATTGGGTAAGCCCTGGAGGTGTGATTTTCTATAAACCTTATGTATTTGCATGGTAAAGTGAGGGTTTACAAGAACAACATTATAAAGGCCTTAAATGTGCAAACTAATCATGAAATTTGTTGTTTTGAAACATATATAATGCTGGTATGCAAGATTTTTGGATAAAATGTGTGTGATTTTTATATCATCAACGTTTCGGATCATACTCCATGATCCATCATCAGGATGATTATGGATCATGGAGTATGATCCGAAACGTTGATGATATAAAAATCACACACAGTTTATCCAAAAATCTTGCATACCAGCATCATGGACTGTGGAAACAAAATGTTATTAACATATATAATGACTGTTTGAGGTGATTGAGTGAAGAGTAGGTGTTTCGAAGGCACTCTCTTTGGAAAATAGCACTAATTCGGTAGCCTAAGGTAGGGGTATGCTATTGAATCTCCATTTTTTCCCAAAGGAATCAATGTTGGTTTTCACATATGTTAAATAAATCTAAAAAAGGGTATCTAAATCACTGATTATTTTGTGAAGTGTTTTGGGAGGCTTGGTTGAAAAAACCCTTAAATCGAGTTGCCTTGGCTATAAGGGAAAGCATAGTTAAAAGGTTAATTTTTGGGGGAAATATTCTTATTTTTTTGGAGGTATGTTTGATACCAATTTGATTTACATTTGTGAATGGCATGTCACCCCTGTGCTGCAACATGTGTAATGTGATCCCTCGTGTTGTTTTGTTTGGTTTATCTCTCTTTCTTTGTGTCATTCCTCTATTTTTACCTTCATTCTTCTCCATGTCATAAATCCTTTATCTTTTCCTTTATCTTTTTATTTTTCTTGTGTTTTCCTTTTGGGGATGACACAAGGTGTTGATACATTCGTGTCTCTTCCATGTTGACCCAAAATATTTTTCTTTATATCTTTTTCATTTGTCTTGTGTTTTCCTTTTGGGGATGACACAAGGCATCGAGATATTTGTGTCTCTTCCATGTTGACCTAAAAGGTTTTTTTTTTGAATCCTTGTGTCATTCTTCTAGTTCTATGAGTATTTGGGGAATGATGACAGTTTTGAGCTCTCTAACAACATTGTAGCAAGAATATACTAACTCCAAATCCATAGATCCCTTATGTGTGTTTGGAGTTTCATTTTGGGGGCAACCCCTTGTTCCTTTTGCATGACGTAGCTTTATTTGGAAACGTATGACTTTGCATAGGGATTTCAAAGTTAGTTCTCAATTCTTATTTATTGTTAGCATTTATCATTTGCTACTTTAAATTAATTGCTCACAACATAGTGTTTAACAATTTCTTTAAAGTGGGGGCATACATTGCCATTATTCTTTTTCATTTTTTACATGTTTCATGATGTAGTCTTCTTACTTCATGTGATATGCCTTTCATTTTGTGGATGGAATTGGGTGTGATGTCCTTCAAGAACATGATCTCTCTAAGCATATTTCATTCCTCTTAGTGGCTTGATGTGACACACTGCATCCCCTAAGGTGCGAATATTTTATTCTTTGATTGGTCCCCTCTTGGAGACATTAGGCACAATGTTCCCTAAGTTAAGACCTTACATGAACTAAGCAAGAATCCTTTGAATGTTCCCTACTTTTGCATTTGCAATTTTGGTTATATGGCCACCTTGCATAACACACTTTTCATTCATGTGGAGTCATCTTCTTTGTTCATGAGTTCCAAGCATATGAAGCTTTTCTTGCCTCATGAAGTTCAAATTTCATTATTGTGTGGAACCTTATGAAAGTTATCAAGAGGTATAACTTCGGTCCAATTGGATGGGAATCTAAATTAGGGCATAACTTTCCCATAGCCAATTGCATCTGTGTTGTGAGTGCATATTGGCCACATGTGTATATGCTTCACCCTCCAGGATTGCTCACCTAGTGGACAATCTGAAGTTCCATTTCCTTAGAGTGAGCATGAATATTTTGGATAAACAACCTAGATCTGATCCACATCATGTTACAAATGATCGAAGCTTGATCCAACCTTTCCCCCCCTCTTTCGTTTTGTTTTTCTTTTATCTTTGTCTTTGGTAGTGTATGCTTGTGCTTTACTATTACTCTTTATATCATTTTCATTTGTGTTATTTTGTGCCTATGTTGGTTTTCCATAGGACCTTGGTCCTAGGGTCTTGTGCAACCCTCTTGATCATGGCTATCCTATCCTACTAACATTGGTACATTTGGAACCCTCTTTATGTGCGTGGGTCTACTTTAGTGTGAGTTGGAAGTAAGTTCCTCCTCTTACTAAAGTGGGGGCTAGATGTAATAATGGAAAAAGTACTCCCTAACATGGCCTTGATTTAGTGTTATAATGTGTCTAACATATTCACATTAGGTCTTGGGCCTTTGTGAACTAAATAAACTTAATTGTACCTTATTTGGAGTGTTTTAAAGTGTTGTAACACTTTTCTAGGGTTTTATTTTAAATAATTGGGATTCTTTATGCTTTAATTGGCCTTATTTTGCATCCACAAGCCTCATTTAATTCATATTTATGAGGATAATCCCAACATAAATCAACATCCAGTCATAATTTAGATTTAGGTTGTGTGGCCTAGATTTAGTGATCTAGAACTCATACGCCACCTTGGGTGTATGATTCCCACCTAGGTTTTTAGGCCTCAATTTGGATTTTGCATCATTCTAAGCATTTTTGAAAATTTGTCCCATAGTTATCCCTAATGGGACTCATACGCCACTTCTAGCATATGAGTCCCATGTGGCCCAAAATTAAATTAAATTTAAATTCTTGGCGAGATTTTATTCTCCTAGATTTGATGTTGACCTGTAGTGTTGTAATTTCAAGATATTAGGCATAAACAAATATAAATACAAGGTTCTTTCACTCATTTTACACCTAGCAAGTTGAATGAGCATCCTTATAGAAAATTTGAGATCATAAGAGCATTCAAGTGTTTACAAGAGCATTCAAGAGTCTTCAAGAGCTGATTATCAAGTGTTTTAGAGCATAATTCAAGCTTCAAGCACCATGTCAAAGTCATCATTCATCATTTTTTTTTTGAGCTAACAATTGTGATGTAGGGTTTTATGATTCAAGTAGGCATTCAATTCAAGATCTATCACATTCAAGCAAGAGTAAAGATCTACATCCCTTGGAGCCACTTCATATTGGTTTGCAACACATTATTGCTAGGGTTTGGTGATTTGCAACATTACATTTTGTTCATTCATCATTCTCCTTTCTTATTTTTTTTATTTCAAGGTTTTATTACCAAAATAGGGTTTGACCAAGGGAAATCCATTTCCACTAATAAAACAACATTTTCCCCTCTCTTTAGTGTGTGATTTGTAGATTTAGGTTGTGTAAACATGAAAAATTGACATCACGCATCTAATCCGGATTCACTAATTCCATGTCATCTTTAATCATCCCTTTATCATCATTTTCCATCTTTAATTAAATAAATCATCTTATCTCTTTAATTAAATAAATCAAGTTTATTTAATTAATCTCCTAAATTCATCCATTTGAAATTAAATAAATTCATCTTGATTTAACACTAACATCTTCCTATTTGATTAAATAAATCAAATCTTTATTTAATTAAATCTAAAATTATTTTCTTCTCATTTTGATTTATTTTAATCCTAAAATCTAAGACAAAAGTCAAAATCACCTAATCTCCTATTAAATTAATCAAATCTTGATTAATTTAATCCTAATCACCTGAATCCTCTAGATTTTTCAACTTGCACCAATAAATCATTTCTTTGATTTAATAATTCGCTAATTACTTTCAAAATGGCATCACAAAGGGAATATTCATCCAAGTTTGAAAATCCCTCCAAATGTCTTGTCCTCCAACATAGCATTAAATCCTCTTACATTGTCTCTTACATGTCTTCTGCTTGGCATTTAAGACTCTTTATTTTCCCTCCAACAAGCCATCTTTTGAATTTCAAATCTCCCCCTCTTTGGCACATTGATCAAAATGTGCACATCCTTCATCCATTCATCTCTTGACAAGTGGCATTTGGCCATTGGTTGAAAGTTAGTCCCACATTGATTCATTTTGGGAATTTCCCCTCTTGTCTTTCTATAAATAAGAGGTTTCTCTCCTCATTTGATCATCCACAAATTGAGTAAACTTACTATACTCAATTTCATCTCCAAGCATAGCAATTTCCATCCATTTTATCAAGTCTTAGCTAGGTTATGCAGATTTTTCATCATGGAGCTCCATTGAATCTTCAACAAAGTGGATCAATCTTTATCACTCATCAATATTGCATCATAGGAGTTGGGAAAGGGCCAATTTTCACATCAAATTCGCACCAATTTCCCCATGGGATCAAGAGTTTGCTTTCTTAATTAGGATTTCATTGCTTTCTTATTGTGTTCTTCATTTTATTTCCTAATTTGAGCTTTACTAATGGATTTCATGGGAAATCTTGATTCTTGCTTGCATTTGAATCTTCTAATGTGTTTGTTTTTTGTGTTTTGTAGGTACTAGGATCTTGGTTCTACAGGTTGAAGACACATTGAAGAGAAAGTTTGGAGAAAGTTGTCAAGTGTTGAAAGTTGTCAATTTTTTCACCTTGCATTAGAGATCATTTAAAGACATATGTAGTTTGGAAATCAGAGTTTTGGATATGAAAATCAGTTTGGAAAGGAAGAGTAGAGATTGGAGAAAATATTTGAACTTTGAATTCTTGAAAAAGAAGAATGAGACTGATACACTAGAAGTGGCATATGATTCCTACTAGAGGATTTTTTTTTTGCAGATCCTGAATCTACACTATCAGAAATGTGTTCCAGACTAGAAACCCTAGTCTAAGACTAATATGCCTAGACTAACATACGAGTCCCAGTGTGCTCTAATTCTGATATTTTTAGTGTTTCAAAGCTCATTCCAGTCCTCTTCAGGTTTGCAGGTGCACACCTTTCATCTCTCAAATTTTTGTTCTATTTTACATGCTTCTCTAGGTCATTTAGTGAAATATTGCATTGCATTAGGTTTAAGCATTAGGTATTGCATTTAATTAGTATTTTCAAGCCCTAGCTTGGTGGTGAACCCTTATTTACTTTATAATCAGACCCTAGGACAACCCTATTGTAAGATCTCTTTCTCCTTTACATACTCTAGATTGAGATCTCTAGGGCTTTCCTTGAATGGAAGATTGTGAAATTTGTTGTTCTATGTCCTAAACCATAAAGCAACCATTTTTTTTCAATTCATTTGCAATCATCTCATCAATATTTGTAGAAATCATCTTGAATTTTTCTTCATGACTCCTTGAATTCTCTAGATTTGATCTCAAATTCACAATATCTTGTTCAAGCTTTGTACATTCCTCATATTTTCTTTCCACCATTGCTTTTCGACATTCCTCAATTATTTTTTCTTCAACTTGCACTTTTAGACCAGTGACAGTTTCATTTTCTTTCTTTAATTGTTCACTAACCTCCTTATTCCTTTCTCTAAAATTCTTGATTTGTTCTCTCAATTTTCTAATGCATTCATTTTCTTGTTTGAAATTTCCTTTCAAATCTCTATTTTCATCTTCATTCTTTTCAAGATCTTCAAGGGAAAATTTGAGTTCTCCATCTTTTTCAAGAATGCAATCATCTTCTATGGATCCAACAATAGGAATCTCTTCTAGAGGAGGATCTAGTCTTTTAATAGCCATGTGTTCAATCTCCAAGATCTTCCTCAAGTAGTTAAGCTCCTTCCAAGGAACCAAGCTCTAATACCAATTGTTGAACACCCAAAATACTGAGAAGGGGGTGCATCAGTATTCTTTTTAAGCCATTCAAACATTTAAACATCCAAACCACATAGGACATCAAATACAATAAAGAAATAAAGCATGAAACATTAACATCACATAACACATGAACACTAGGATTTTTATGTGGAAAACCCAAAATGGGAAAAACCACAGTGACGATTAGCTCAAAATATATTATAACTAGTTATAATATATTTAATGAATTGCTCACTTTAGGTGGACTCTCTATCCAAGTGGACTCACTGCCCATAAAGAAAAAGATAGAAGAGATATTGTGGATGACAACCTAATTTGAACTTTTAAAATTGCATCTATCATATGCATGAAATACAGTTCCATTAAAGCTTAATTAACTAACATTACACACTTCATCTAATTCAGATCTAACACTATGCTTTCCTCTACATTCAAATCACTTTAATCTTCTACTCAACAATCACAATTTAAATTCACAATCCTTTGATAGTATTTGCATCACATACATGTAGAACACTCACAACATTCATCACTATCTACAAAACATCAAAAAAGATCTAACTTATATATTTGCATCAAGGATAACATCAATTAGGTTTGCCTAATTAAATGTAACATTCAAAATATAACTTGTTGGCTTAAGCTCTTGCAATGGTATGAATTTTCACCCCTTAAAAATTCCACATTTATGTACCTCCTACCTTAGAAAATCAAGTTCGATAATGCAAATCCACATCCTTCATTCGCTTCCCATCCACTTGGTAGCTATTTTTTATGTTGGTGGAGCATATTCTATTGGGGATGCTAGCATGAAACATAGACATTTGCATGATGTCCTACCATCTTGACAAGATTCCTGCCTTTGGAATCCATAGAGGCATTACAATTCTCCATTGGTGATGAAGTGGAATGTTTTTTCTCCCTTAACTGACCTTGAATGACACCTTTTCCTCCAAATTCATCTTCAAATGACTATCTCCTTCATTCATAGATTCTCTCTTGAAATATCTTCATCAAACACACACTTGGGACTATTCTCTTCACTCTTTTCACAACATTCTCAAGATATATCACCTCTATTGAAGTTGTAAGTTGATACTTTGTTGGTTTTACTCTCTTCATTATTGTGGTAATGTTGGCATTTGCAAGCTCACTCCTTCTCACATTTATCTTGAGTGCACATGGTTGAAGGTGATATCACTCCATTTCCTTTTATCTTAGCATTATCATATTGTTT
Organism: Sequoia sempervirens; assembly: GCA_007258455.2. Lineage (NCBI taxonomy): Eukaryota > Viridiplantae > Streptophyta > Pinopsida > Cupressales > Cupressaceae > Sequoia > Sequoia sempervirens. The sequence continues at coordinate 194,795,191 of VDFB02000015.1, read as the reverse complement.
CGTATCATATTTTTATTTAGCATAGTACTTATTACTTCCATTTCAATATCTTTCTTTATCACTTTTCTCCTATCATTTCTATATTGGTTGTCTAGGGAGGTGGAAACACCAAAGTGGGGGATTGTTTGTGGTGATCCTCTTATGGACAGGAAAAAAGTAACCCTTTTACTTTTTCTCATGTTCAAGCCCTCTTAGTGGACTTTGGCTTGGTTTTTCCTAGATTTAATGTTGTAATGTGATCAACGCATTCACATTAGGTCTTGGACCCTTCTGAATCATTAAGACTTCTAAGATTTCTTGTAAAAGTGTTGTGAAGTGTTGTAGCCCATTTTCACACTTTTCTAGGACCCTTTTATTATAATTCACTTAAATATCTCCTTTTCATCACTTACCAAGTCTTATTTCAAAGTGTTGTAAAGAGTTGTAACAAAATCTCACACTTTTCTAGACTTGTCATCGCTAATTCAACCCTTTCTCATGTTTAAATGACCCCTTAATGCACTTTTTGGCCCTACTTAAGTGTATTTTTGAGGATATTCCTATTAAACATTATTTAATGCACTTTAATTTCCAAAACCCAGTGAAATTTCCCTAGTGGGACCAAGTCACCACCTGGGGCGACTTAGTCCCATTGGGCACAAAAATCAAAATAATTTTAATTTATTGGTGGTATTTTATTCTCTTACCCTTAAGGTTGGCCTGTGATGTGTTATTTTGGGGAAAATTAGGAAAATCAAGTATAAATAAGGGTTTTTCCTCTCATTTTCACCCTAATTCATCCACTCAAGCAATTCATCCATTCACTTAATAATTTTCAAGCATTCAAGCACTCTAAGCATAATCACGTCATCCATTGGAGCACTTCATTGCATATCTTCAAATTTCTACATCAAGGGTTTGGTGAGTTATTGACATTGCATGTTGTTTATTCATCATTATCTTCTCATTTCATAGGGTTTGATTACCAAATCGGGGTTTGACCAAGGAAAACCCCTATACTCTAACCCTTAACCATTTTTTCCCTCTTTTCATGTGTGTTTTTAGACCTTGTATGTAGATTTTTCAAAGAGTTTGGTGTCAAAAAGTGGTCAACAATCCATCAAAATTGAAGCTTGGAGAGTCTTTTTAGCTCATTTTCTACATATTCAGATTTGGACACCTATCAGAAAAGGAACTGCAGATTGGAAGCTACATAATCCTGTTCCAAAATTCCAAAAATTCCTAGGTGGACTAAGTCACCATCTGTGGTGAATTAGTCCCACTACCAGGCCTGAAAATTATTTTTTACATTTTTGAGTACCCATTTGGCAGATTCTTGTTCTGACATATTTTCTTTGAAACTAGACTACTTGTCGCCCAGCTTGGTGTAAGTTTCCCAGTCAACTCTATAGGATTCTAGAGCCTCTTTGCATTAGATTCTAGATTCCAAGTGCACCTCTCCAGTTCTATTCAATTCTTTTATCATTTACTTGCATTTTCAGGTGTTTTTGGATACATCACTATGTTTTCCAACACTTTGCATTCCTTAGGTTTGGCATTAATAAATCATTTCATTTTTTAGTTCATTACATTTATACATCATATTTAGGTACATTGCATCCCTCATAGCATCAATCTTTGAATGTAACATTGCATTTTGGCCCCAATCTTTCTCCTTTTAGGTGAAAACCCTAGAAGGAGCTTAAAACATTCGGGTGCCAAAATCTTTGGTTACACCTCTATACATAGCCCCAATTTTTTTTTTTTCTTGTGCATGTAGGTCACTCATTGAGTGAAGACCTTGAATATATCAACTCATGGGTAGGAAGGTGCACTTTCCATACCCTCTTTTGTCAATTAGTAGTTAGATCAAGTTAAAGTATTCTTCTTGCTATTCTATTATTTAGTTATTTTTTGCTTTCTATCATTGCATTAAACCATATCTGTTAGGTTATTAATTTTCCTTATCTTTTAGATTGTACTTTACACTTTTGATTTGTACAAATTCTAATGCCCCATTGAGATGCCAGTGCATAATGTTGTTATCTGTGTCCTCATTGTAGTCCTCTGACAATGATCCACTTAATTTGCAATCTAGACTCTAGAAACTTTCTCACCTGACTTCTTGAAAATTTTGGGTTGGTAGAGGGAAAGAGGTAGATCATTTTTCCTTCTTTTCCACCCCTTAAAACATCAAACCTATCTTAAACATTCATCTAGCTTAAGAGGTAGATCAGGGTAGCCTATTGTTCTACACCCTCCCATGACTTGGGGTCTTGAGCAGTCGGCCCCACTCCTCTATAGTTCTTCCATGTACATAGACTTCACGCCAAGATTTAAATCTCAAAATAACTTGAAAAAGGTCAACATGGACCTACAATAGATCCCACCTAATACTACAACACCTATTTAACCTCTGCATACCTTCAAACTTATTAGGTCAACACAACATACAACCTAATACCAAAATTATTCAACTATGTACCCAAATTCAAACATGTGGACCTCAAAACTCAATTCCAACTAGAATTCACACACTAATGCCATTTTTCAATACATCTTCAAAAGCACAAAGTGAAAAAATTATCCATAGAAAAGTGCAGACACTCCCACTCAAATGCACTGTACAAGAAATAACTATAATCTACCAGATTGAACTTCTTTTATTTATATCTCTTAAACCACAAGTCAAAAAAAGATGAAATTTTTGAATCAAATACTTCTAACAACCAATAAAATAATGTTAAAAGTGCAGAGTGAAATCTTCATTTTTGGAACAATGTAGACCCAAAAACTGAATGCTTTGTTACATAGAATTAACAAAGTTGACACTTAGTCAATTTTCCATCACAATCAACTTTACTAGATCAAACCATCTCGCAAAAATGTCTTTCATGAACACTCTGAAACCTATTAGAACCAATCAACATGATCTTCACCAATATCTCCACATCAAGATATAATGTTGACATCAATGAAAATACTGCAACACATCGTTATATACCTTTGTGCTTATTTCTCATGCTCATGTTGCCAACAACATTAATGGAATTCTTCCAACAACATGATTACACACATAGCTTCCTTTACCTTTAATGAAATAGAGGTACAAAGGGTCCAAATTTCCTTGTTGGAATACATCCTCAAATTTTTCCTTTCAATTGTATGAGGGAGAGCATCACTCAAGTGCTTTTCTGCCAACCACATAGTTACTGCGGTCCCCCACACATCTACCTAACAGGTAAGATGTCCCTACACTTTAATGAAGAGATTGGTTTGGAAAGCTCATAATACTAGCCTTCTTGAGCATGGTGTTGTGTCCTACATATCTAGAGCTACCATACATTGGTTACAACCTACACGTATGACATTCCCTACCTAGTAAGAAAACCTAGATCACAATGAATCAATGGTTTAATAGTGGCTACATACACTACTTTGGCCAAAGACTTCAACACCTAGTAATTCGAGTGTAGGTTGTATGTTCACCCACCCTTAGCTCAATTTGGTATTTGACCTTTCATACTCTTTTCAACTATAACATACATTCAATATAAAAGGTGATGACATAACAAATTGACCAACTAGGTTACACCCTTTTCCATGGATTATTCTAACCCTAGGAATAACCAAGATAACAATACATGCACACATACTAAGTGACCAACTAGGTTACTCCCTTTGCCATGGATTATCTAACCCTAGGAATAACCAAGTTAATCACCCATATTCAAATTGAAATTTCCATTAAAGTACTTCAAGATAGTAACATAGCTTATACTTCACAATTCATGTGACATACATATAGTCTTGACAAAATAAGTATAGTTCTAATAACAACATATCCACACAAAATGCTAATATAGAGTATATATGTATATGCCAAACAAAATGGTTTCACCAAAACAAGAATCTATCAAGAATCATGCAAGATTATCCAAATAAAAAATAAACTAATTTCATACAAGAATTCTTTATCATAAATTCAAATTATCCTTTCTATAAACAATGGCATTCATAGATAATAACATTTCAACATAAAAATATTAGAGAAATAAAAACCAACATGCCTGAAATTATAGCTCCAAATGAAAATACTGCTTCCCAAGTTCAACTCCCATAGTTACAATTTTTTCTCCTTCTATGCTCAACCTAAATTCAAATCTAGCCTATCACAAAACTCTCAACAAATGCAAATTCCCAAATCAAACTCTCTTTCTCACTAAGCTCTCAAAAACACACTTGCACAAAAAACTATAGCAAAATTATGAATGAAAAAATCATAATGAATGATTGTAACAAAAGGTAAAGAAGCTACCTCTATTTATACTTAAATATGAGCAACTCAATGCTATAAACAAGCTACTAAATTTTCCACCTTTTCTCCTCTTGCTAACACCACTCAACAGTAAGACTAATTTCTTCTCTAAATACATCTACTCGGTCATTTAGAATGAAATGTGGCTGCTTCAAACTCATAATTTCCAAGACATAAAGAATCCAAATATGTTCAACTTCTTAGAATGGATGAGTCACCCCTATTCAACAATGACTCTTTTACTGAGTCAAAACACAACAATGCATATCTACAAGTTGACTACCTCCATGAGCTTTAGCCAGCTCCATTTTGACAAAGTCTGCATGTACTCCTTTTCAATTGAGCATTGGTTTAGAATTCTATTTTCTCACTCCACTATTCTGGTGTTTCCTAATTTACACATCAATAGGCTGGCGTGTGGGTTATTTTATTAGCACTTTACAAACTGAAAATATTATTCATGTTGCATATAGTGCACTATTAACTCATGCACTACCTTATTCTTATCTTATGCACTTATATGCATAGCCATATATTCACATGATGCTGACTTTTATTTAAGCCAATTTCCTTTGCAAGGATTGAGCTAGATATGTGCTATGTTTAATTTTTAAACATTTCAAAATTCATACTCCAATATGTAATAGAATAATATCGTGTTCTAATTTTTGAACATTTCACTTGTTATCCATTATGTCGCTGGGTAGGAATAAGTGCAAAGCAAGATTTTTCAAAATTTCAAAGGAAGATGGTGATGGAGATGATGTTTCAGAGGGAAATTATGATGATTTCTGATTGCTTGTTGGTCTACTTCTTGTATATGCTTAGTTTTTGGGAGAGCTTCTTGTTGTCTCTTCTTGTCTCGGTGCTTGTTGCTCCTACTGTGTTTCCATGTGTGTCTATGCTAGTTTTTCCTTTCCTTGTTGGGTCTTGTTGCTCACCCCTATTGGGGGTTGTCTTTGAGGCTTTGGTTGTATTTTCAACTCTCTCCTGTATCAAGAGGCTCGCTAGCTAGTTTGGGACTATTTTGAGGTGTGTGGCTAGTTAAGGTGTTGGGGTTCTGGTTCTAGTGCATCTGGACATTACTCCTCTAGTGGTATCTCCCTTGTCCGATGTGCCTCTCTTAGTCCTGGTCTTTTTCGTTGATGGGCGGGTGGTGTTGGTTGTTTTTCCTTGCCTCTTTTTCTCTACCTTGGGTGTGTTCTCCTAGTGCTCACACACTACCCATGGCTCGACCTTTGCTGAGTGCTTCTACTACTTCTTCTTTTTTGTTGTTTTTTCTTTTGTAGCTCTAGCCTGACTCATATTTTTCCTCTGTTTAGGGGTTGTTGGGGTCTGTATGGATTTTGGGGATCCTTTGTGCAGCTCATCCCTAGCCTTTTAGGTTTGGTGATCACGAGTCTTTTGGGATATTTTGGCCTTCTCCCCTTCAGAGCTTGGTCTCAGTTGGTGGTGCCATGTCCTTGTTGTTGTCTTCGTGGTGGTGTTTTACTCATTCTTTGTGAGGTGATGGGGTTCCTTAAGTTTTTTCCTTGGTCTTCTTGTGGACTTTGTGATCTACAGTGTTGGTTGTTGTTTTGTTCTCTAGCTCTGGAGGATTAGGGTTATGAGAGTTGTTGGGCTTCTCTTTCAAATTCAATGGTTTTTTTATCTCCTATATTTGTGGTGTGTGAAGCTCTTCTAAACAAGTAAAAGTTTTCCAATCTACTTGCTCCTTTTATGGTAGGCTTGTCAATTCTCTTCATGAGTGTTGTAGGCTTTCTAGTTTCAAACCTTTTGTGATTGATGGGGTTGAATTTGAGGTTTATTTTCATGGCCTTGTGGCTTCTGTTTCCCACTATGGCTAGGATTTTTCTTTCCATTGGGGTGTGTGCAATGTACTTGGCTCTACAATCTATGTCTCCTATGGAGGTGGAGACCCCTCCTATTGAGGTGGAGATCTATCCTATGGAAGTGGATAGTAGTTTTGTGGGTATGGTGGGTTGTTCATGCTTCTATAGTTGGTCTTCTCCCCTGGATCTCCTATCAAGGTGGAGGCCACTCCTATTGAGGTGGAGTTTTGGTAGGTGTGAGAGTCTTTGTTGTTGTGGATAGAGTTCTCTTGGTTACTTCTCCTATAGAGGTGGAGGGGTATGTTGGATTATGGGGATTTTCGGCTCCATCAACACTACCTTAATTTATGACTATGAAATTGGTTTCATAAGCGAAAGGATTGTTGTTGTCTGGCTATTGTGCACCATTGGGATGAAAGTTGTAAAGGTTGAATATTTTTGGCTCTCAGTGTGATTGGTTTGCTGTAGGATAGTTGTCTCAGGGAGCATTGATATGATCAATTTTTATCTCTTGGTTTTGTTGCTTTGTGGATTTCCTATTGGCCTATTCTATTGGCCATGTGGCCTATTTTTTTGGTTGTCATGCCTATCTTGAAGGATGATGGTAGATTATTTTCCCACCCTTGGGGTGGAAGTTGGTTTGCTATGTTAACAATTCAATGGGTGGCTTACTGGCCTATTCTGAAGGTTGATTTGGTTTTGGACCAATTCATACCAGCTTGTAATGGTTTTCTTTTTTCCTAGATTTTCCACCCTTGGGGTGGTTGTTGTGGTTGGATGTTGTTTTTGTAGCTTTTTATGTGGCCTTTTGGCCTTCCCTACTAGCATTGTTGCTTGTTCTTCTTTGTTGTTTTGCTGGCAATGAGAGTTGTTTCTTGTTGTTTTTCTCATTTTTTGGTACATATTGCTAAGTCTCTCTTGAAGTAAAAGGGTTAGGGACCTTTCAAAATCCCTACTTACCCAAAAAAAATTCAAAATGCATTCACTATTATATATATAATAATATATATTATAATATTATAATTATACTATATATACATAAAATCATTCTTTGATATTTAAATATATTCAGAATTATAAATTGATAATATATATACATATATATGTGAATATGTATGTATAGGTATATACATGAACATGCCCTATATATTTTTATATATATATTATATACATATAACTTTATTTTAGTATCCAAAATATACTCATACATTTACATATGCATCGCTCAACATATACATGCAAAATATTTATATGCATATATATGTCGTATATGTCCATTCAATATTCTCATGCATATGGTATATCTGTACATAAGTATGCCTAGATATGTCTACCTATGTATATGAATGCACATATATACTCACATGTATGAGTTATTGTAACATGTACATATATACATATATACATTCTGAATAATAGGAAAATAGTTGCTTTATAACCTAGGTCATAGAACACCACTATTCTCCTATTATCATTCAATAATGTCCTAGTAACCCTAATTAGATCGACTATCAACCTCACAAGGTGAGTCAATTCTCAACAAGGAGGACCTAGGAAGGGGGTTCTTTTAGCCTTTAGGGGTTCACCACCAAGCAAATGCTTGGAAACAAAAAATGAATATTCAACTCACAAAAATCAAGCAATGCAAGACAAATAAGGAGATCAAATGACAAAATTAAACCACAAGTTAGGGATATGTACCTGGGAAGTTTGGAGATGTGAGGATTCCAAAAATGCAAAGAAGCTACCAAAATGAGCTATGGAGGACTAAGAAGCCCTTACTATTGTCTTAGTCCTGTTGTTGTTTTTTAGGGAAAATGTAGAATGTTTGGATGTCGGAACCGGATCTAGAAGAATTTCTGAAAAATACCCTCAGGAGGACTAAGACACATTTACTAGTGTTTTAGTCCCGATCTAAATTTCTAAAATTTATGAGTGTGGTCCTGAGGCTTGATGTCTTCTCTTCCTTCTTCTCTGATCTTAGGTTCTGAAACCTTCAGATTTGGCTTGTAGGTGAGTGTTCGTGAAGATGACAACTTTTCCATGCAACTTTGCAACTTTGCACTTCAAATGATCTTCAAGTCTTCAACCTAGATCTGCAATCACAAATATGCAAGAGAGAGAAAAACTCGTTGATTTTTAGTGAATGGGGGTTTTCCTTGGTCAAACCCCTTATTGGCAATTAAACCTTGAAATGAAATTATTGAAATGGAGCATGAAATATGAAATATATAAATGATGTCACCTTGTATGATGTCTTGTGAAGAAAATCTACAATCTACCATGTAGTGCCCATGAAGAATGTCGATCTTGGATCCTTATATATGATGTGAACAATAGTTACAAATAGATATTCAATGCTACATCCATAATCTTGGGTCAACAACATGAATGGATGCAATAAACCCTTGACATGATGGTTAGATCTTGATTATGGCTCCAAATGCTTGATGAATTTCTCTTGAATGCATAAAATTTTGTTGGATGAACCTTGTATTTATACTTATTCATGCTGAATATCATGAAATTACACCACAACAAGCCAACATAGGAATTCATTAAAAAAAGGAGGCTAAATCCTGCCAAGATTTGAAATTGAATCCCAAAAATAAGCAAAGGAGGACTAAGATTCCCTAGGTGGCGTCTTAGTCCCAAGGCTCAAATCTCAGGGCACAGACTCCAAAAAGGGACCTTTTTAGGTGCTTTCAAAATAAGGGTCCCAAGACTTTTGGGGGACAAAGATGCCCTAGGTGGAATTTTAGTCTCAACCCAAAAATCAAGGACACTCTGATGACATCATTAAATTATTTATCTTTTGATGTTTTTCAGGATTTTCCATAAAAAATATATAGTTTATTATCCTTGTGGATACAAAATAGGACCAATTAAGCCATAAAGAAGCATAAATAAAGCAAGGTGGGCCCAAACATGTGTGAAAATGAAAGGGTATGCATTTTACTACACTACATTTAGCCTCCACTTTAGTGAGAGGATGAACTTTCTTCAAACTCACACTAAAGTAGCCAACCATGAAATCAAGAGGGGTTCAAATGTACGAATGCTAGTAAGATATGATGACAACTATCAAGAGGGATGATCAAGCCCCCAAGGTCGAGAGCCTATGACAAACCAATATAGGCACAAAGGAACACACATGTAGATGATATATGAAGCCATAACCAGATTGCAAACATACACCATCAAATATAGGGAAAGAAAAAGGAAAAGAAAAAGAAAATGCAATGGATCAAGCTTCGACTGGCAATCCAACATGGTGGAATTGGTCTAGGTTTTTTGTCCAAAAGGTTCACAAGTGGAATGCATTGTCCACTATGCACACAAAATACATGCTCACAAGGGCTAGTGAAGCTATGTGTCCACTAGGTGAGCCCTAGGAAGTCCATATCAAAGTCATACCCCCATGAATATGATAAGGACAAAAATAAAATTCACACTCACAAGGGCCAGTGAAGCTAGTTGTCCACTAGGTGATCCCCAGGGGACCATATCAAAGCCATACCTCCATGATTTTAATAAGGTACAAAAATGCAACATAATAAAAAAGAGAGAGGTTCAAAGGGGTTTTTCTTAGTTCATGGGTGATCTCACAATAGTAGTTTACAATTTTTGGCCAAACTAGACACTGACTTGATTTTTTCTAACTAAGTCTTCACTTTCAGGCACCTATAGTGGCTAAACCATGAGGAATTTGAAGATGATGCAAACTAGTGATTTGTGACACTTTATATGTAGATTCTAAATATATTTTTTTCAAAAAAATTGGAATCAGATTGCACTTCTTTTTCCATCTCCTTTGAAAACTAGTTTTTATCAGTAAACACTATTTTTAAGGAGTGATGCTCACCATATACAACATATTTTTTTTCTATAAAGGATAATTTTTTCTTTTTTTGAATTTAGATTTTTAACTATGATATCTAACACTTTTATTTAGTTTCATAGTGTTTTATTGAATATTTTTTTACTCAATCAAGTTTTGAAGTCAAACCAATTACAATTCAGACATAGGCAGACTATATACAACATAACTTTTCTTTTATGTATCAAATTCAATTTTTTTAACTAGATCAAGGACATCAATTTCTAGCTTGCACATATTTTTCAAAATTTTATTTTAATAATTTGCAATTTTTCCACATGTGTAGAACATAGATCTTGATTTTTGGTGAAAAACCTATGTTTAATCAAACTAAAAAAACAAATACATAATAAAACCAAAACATATTAAAATTATATTCGATGGATAGCTCGTTATGAGGACTACCATCATCTAATTGGGTCTGTGAAGTATCTTCCATTTTCATCCTCAACTCGAGCTTTGAAGGGAAAAATTCTATAGATTTTTGGTGCTAGAGGGGGAGAAAGGGGAAAAGGGGGGTTCGAATGAACCAAGGTTCACTAGAACCAGGGGGTTCACTTGAAACCCCCTTCTAGCGAACCCCCCTTTAATGCAATGAAAAAATAAAACACATTAAAGGGGGCTTGACTAGAAAGGGGGGGTTTAGCGAACCCCCTAAAGTGTTTTCCATGTGAAAATGCATTTTTCCCTCATGCAAGGTCTCATCTTAGGGAACATTGTGGGTTTACCCTCATGCAAGGTCTCATCTTAGGGAACATTGTGCTTAATGTTTCCAAGATAGGATAAGTCAAAGAAATATCACACTCTCAGAGGAAATCAATCCTAATGACACCACCAAGAAAGAAACGCACCGCAGGAAGAAATAAAATCACATAATGAAACATGAGTGTCAATGTATGCCCCCAATTTAAAGTGGTTGCTAACACCATTGTTGTAAGAAATTGCTTTAAAGTAGAAGAAGATATGAGAGCTTACTTGGAAAGCCCAATGCGAAGTCACATGTTTCCAATAAGCTACTTCATGCAATAGGATGGAAGGGTTGCTTAGTACATCACATGCGAGCCAACTTAAGGCATGTCGTCCACATCACAAGCTTTCTCTTACATGTAAATGAAAGGTGGTCAACTATCCAAAAGAGACAACGACAAGTGAGACACGAGGAAAAGGATATCTAACCCCTTGCCCCCACTTAATGTAGTACAAGGGTGAGCCGAATAAGATGAAAATGAGTATCAGTTAGAGGAATTAGGTGCTTCAACACAAGGAAGAGCACCACATTCCTTGAGATGTTGAATAAATTGTTACTTAAAGCCTTACATTCATTAGTAGCATAACCATGAACTCAATGATATGTGCAAAATGAACTATTGTAGTATAATTTCTTTCATGTTCTTGGAAGCAAAGAGATCAGATGATCTTGGAGGAGTCTCGTCAAGATACTCTCTTGATCAATGGTAGAAGGTGTTATTTTATTTTACGAAAAAGATGTCTCTTGCTTAGTATTAGGTTTCATACCTACAAAAGAATTTTTAGATTGTGACATTTTGTTCTCTCCTTTATAGGAGGGTGCAAAATCTATTGAATTCAAATCATTAGTGTTTTGTGAGATGAAATTGACATTAACCAAAGATTTATTTGTTTCTTGCAAATGATAACAATCAAGACCACTAGTGTCTATCAATTCAGGATGCACTACTGTCAAAGTTGGCTTAGAGGAATCTTTTGTAAGAGTGTTGATATTAAGTGAGGATTTTTTTGATGGATTGATTTCTATGAAAGGAAAATAACCAAGACCATGGGTTGTTTCTTGTGTGTTAGGATCTATAGGGACATGGATACCTTGTTCTCGAGCACCACATCATTTTCCACTATATCCAAGGTGTTTCATAAGCTCATAACCTTTTTCGTAAAGCTTTTTCATTTCTTTAGGATTTAGTGGTTGTTGATAGTCATTTTCTTTGAAGTTTGTTGTGCAATTTGTTGTCTTTTCTTCTAAAGTGGTTGAGGTGGATGCTTTTCAAGGGTCTTTTGTGTTGACAATACTACTTTTTCTTTTCCCTTGTTAGAGTCTTTGTTGATGATCTTGTATTCTCCCTTGAATGTTGGTTCAAAACTCAATGATCCCACATCATCTAGTGATATCATTGTGAAGGGTTTAGGACATCTATATTTTTTTTGTTCTTACATGGGTTCTACTTGTGTAGTTGGTTTCAATGTGTTCAAAGGATTCTATTTATTTTTATCAAATTGTAAGACACTATAAGGCTCATTATCAACATCCAATGTGTACACTTTGTTGTTGTAGATGTATTTCATTTTATGATGAAGAGTGGAAGGCATCCCATTCATTGCATGAATCCATAGTCTACCTAAAATAATATTATATGAAAGATCATGAGGCATAACATGGATTGATGTTTCTAATGTGGCCTTTCCAGCTGTAATAGGAAAAGTGATCACACCAATTGTTTGTTTTCCTACATTGTCAAATCCCTTAATAGATAAAGAATCGGGTTGATTTTTTTATTTATCCACACAAAGCCTATCCAAAAGGGTCACACTACACAAATTAAGGGTTAATCCATTGTCAACAAGGGTTCGCTTTATCCCTGTGCTTTTATATTGAGCTATTATAATGAAAGCATCACATTTTTTTTGCTCTTCCAAAGTAGGGAGCTCACTTTGGTGGAAAATAATGTCATCATTTGTTCCTTGAATCATGGTTTCTATGTCATTCAGTTGCACATTACAAGGGATAGGAACTTGTTGCAAGGCTGTTTCAAGCATGGTGTGATAATTAGGTAAATTCTAGATTAGGTTCCATAGGGAGATCTTTTTAGGAGTATTCTTAAGTTGTTCAACAAGATCATACTCTTTTCCACTTTGTGAAGGAAAATGAGGGGCACTAGGAAAGATAAGATTAGGCAATAGGAGGGATGTTGAAGGTGTTTGTCTTGGTTGCATATTGTTCCTAGTGTTGTATTCATGAGCAATGGTATTGTAACTTGGTTGGTGTGAAACATTGTTCTTAGGTGGTTCGAGGATAAGGACATGTTTATTTTGAACTTGTGGTTTTTGAGAGGGTGGATAAAGGATAATTTTAGGCTTGAGAGAGTACTCCAAGGGGTATCTAATGTGCATAACCTCAAAAGGCTTATCATTATTTTCATGATCTATTATTGAAGAGGAGTCTAATGTTACTTCCTCATCCTCATTTAAGAAATTACTATTGTAAATTTTCTCATTTTCTTCCACTATTATGTCTTCCCTAGTAGGAGAGTTTCTAGGAGAACTACAAACCAAATGTTCTTGACATTCAAGGGTTGGTTTCTCTAAAATGACTTCATCGCATGTAAGAGAGTTTTAAGTGGTTGAATTGTCTTGTTCATCAATAATGGGGATATTAGAAGAAGGATCTATTTGATTTTCCTTTTTCTCTAAGGTCTCATTCTCTTGTGCTATACCATCTACCCTAGTAGGAGAGCTTGTAATATTTTCATCCATGGTTAGATTTTGTAAATTAGCTTCATCACAAGTAGGGAGTCATTAAGAGAAGGACAACTATGATTTTCATGCTTACCAAATAGATCTTCCCAAATGGTAGGAGCATTAGGGAAGGGAGGGGCAACATTTTCATGACTCTCGATAGGTGCATCTTCTAATACCAACCTATCCTATTTGTATCGAGGGGGGATATTAGGAGAAGGAAAAGTGTGGTTGTCATGGCTATCCTCTTTCGCTATAACATTCTCACAAGAAAGGGATGAATGTAGACTAGGTAAGGTGATGTTTAGAAATGTTTCTATGATCTCATCTTCTTGTTTTCTAATATATTCCAAAGGGGGAGGAGGATATGGACTATCAAGAATCTTAATTCTTGTATCTTCTTTCACCAAGATACCTTTGGACCACTAATAGGATAGGTATTTGGAGAAGAACAAGTGTGATTGTTATGATTGTCTACACTACCATCCTCACCAATGGGTAATGTAATGTTAAGGATTGTGTCAATGGTTTGATCCCCTTTCTCTAACATGTTCTTATAACTATGAAAGATAGTAGAAGGATGACTAAGATGTTTCTTAATGACCTAATTGGTGTAATTTAAATTGAAATAATAAGAGGGGATGTACCTATGCAATCCATTTTTAACCATATCAAAGCCACATCTCTTGAAAGAAAGCATACTATTATGGAAAAGTAAAGAAAGTGCAATGCAATGTTCTAAAGTAAAATGTAATTTTTAGATTGGAAACAAGGTAATTTACTGATTACACTATGCAACAACTTGAAAGATGAAATGTTGTAAATGAAAATTTGGAATTGAGAAATGAATGAAATGAAGCACTTTAAACTAGATTTAGTGAAATGCATGTAACAAAAATTCAACCTATTGAAATATATAACCAATGAAAACAAACAAAAATGTAGAAAATAAAATTTAAACCCTAGAGACTATAGCTTCAAACTCAATAGGGACTAAGATTCCAACAAGGGTGTCTTGGTCCTATTGGTGGAATTCTGAGGTTCCAGGAAGTGGAACAAAAAGTACACAACTCAAACAAGGTTCTGAGCTAGAAACCCTAAGAGGGACTAAAATGCTAGGAAGGGTTTTTTTTGTCCTAGTTGAGGTTTTTTATAGAAAAACAACAAAATCTAAGTTGATAATAGTGTTCCCAAATTTCTTACCCAGGGACCTAATGTTTGGAAATAGAAAATTGTGCAAATGAATGCAAGAAAAAGTAACTAGTCATAAGAAATTGGATGCAAAAGTGAATGCAATTTTTTTCAGTTTTGAAAGTAATAATAATGTTCCTAAATGCAATTAGGATGATTAACAATGCACTTTTTAGTTTTTAAATGAGATAAAATGATGCACAAAAGCAAAAATGCAGCCTATATGCACTTTTACTAATGCAAATATGAGAAACCCTAGATGCAATTTCACTAATGCAAAATGTAATGCAAGAATGAATGCAACCTAGATCTAGGGAATTTATGGACTCCAAATCAGAAAATGAATGCTCAATAAGTTGGGTTCACTAAAATGAACAATAGGAAAATGACTACTCTATAACCTAGGTCATGAAACACCACTATTCTCCTATTATCATTCAATAATGTCTTAGGAACCCTAATTGGATGGACTATCAACCTCACAAGGTGATTCAATTCTCAATAAGGAGGACCTAGGAGGGGGGTTCTTTCAACCTTTAGCAGTTCACCACCAAGCAAATGCTTGGAAAAGACAAATGAATATTCAACTAACAAAAATCAAGCAATGCAAGCCAAATAAGGAGATCAAATGACAAAATTAAACCACAACAAGTTAGGGTGTATGTACCTGGGAAGTCTGGAGATGTGACAATTTCATAAATGCAAAGAAGCTGCCAAAATGAGATATGGAGGACTAAGGCGCCCTTACTATTGTCTTAGTCCTGCTACAATTTTTTGGGGTAGATGTAGAATCTTTGGATGTCATAATCAGATCTAGAAGAATTTTTGACTAATACCCTCAGGAGGAATAAGACAACTTTACTTTTGTCTTAGTCCCAATATGAATTTCTAAATTTTTTGAGTGTGGTCCTGAGGCCTGATGTTTGCTCTTCCTTCTTCTTTGATCTCATGTTCTGAAACCTTCAGATTTGGCTTGTAGGTGAGTTTCTGTGAAGATGACAAATTTTCCATGCAACTTTGCAACTTTTCACTTCAAATGATCTTCAAGTCTTCAGCCTAGATCTACAATTACAAATATGCAAGAGAGGGAAAAACTTGTTAATTGTTAGAGAATGGGGGTTTTCCTTGGTCAAACCCCTTATTGGTAGTTAAACCTTGAAATGAAATGAATGAAATGGAGCATGCATTATGAAATATATAAATGATGTCACCTTGTATGATGTCTTTTGAAGCAAATCTGAAATCTACCATGTAGTGGCCATGAAGAATGTAGATCTTGGATCCTTAGGTATGATGTGAACAATGGTTGCAAATAGATCTTCAATGCTACACCCATAATGTTAGCTCAACAACATGAATGGATGCACTAAACCCTTGACATGATGCTTGGATCTTGATGATGGATCCAAATGCTTGATGAATTACTCTTGAATGCATAAACTTGCCAAGTAGTGAATGAATAATTGAATGCTTGTTATGAAAAATGAGTGGAGGAACCTTGTATTTACACTTATTCATGGTTAATATCCCAAAAATACACCACAACAAGCTGACATAGGAATTCATTAAATAAAGGAGGCTAAATCCTGCCAAGATTTGAAATTGAATCCCAAAAATAAACTAAGGAGGACTAAGATGCCTTAGGTGGCGTCTTAGTCCCAAGGCTCAAATCTTAGGGCACAAACTCCAAAAAGGGACCTTTTGAGGGGCTCTCAAAATTAGGGTCCCAAAACCTTTGGGGGACAAAGACACCCTAGGTGGTGTTTTAGTCCCGACTCAAAAATCAGGGACACTCCGATGACATCATTAAATTATCATTTATCTTTTGGTGTTTTCCGAGATTTTCCATAAAATAATATAGTTTATGAGGCTTGTAGATGCAAAATAGGACCAATTAAGCCATAAAGAAGCATAAATAAAACAAGGTAGGGCCAAACAAGTGTAAAAATGTAAGGGTATGCATTTTACTACACTACACATTCTATGTATATACTCATCGATTAATGCATAAATGTAAACACATGAAGAAAAACTTTCACTTAACATAAAGACTCAATCATATATTCTCAATCAAGGACACTTGAAAAGAACGAAACCATAAAAGAATACCAAAAAATTTCCAAATCATGATTGAAGGTTACTTATTATTTTCCGAAATAACTTGACTGAACTAGACCAATCTAGGATGTGAGTGTGTGATAGCTCAATTAGGCACATTAAGGGTTACAAGACCAAATTATTATCCTAAGTGATACTCCCCCTCTCTTCCAGAGGTTTGAATATGTTCTTGCATCCAACTTAGTGCATCAC
The DNA here is from genome assembly GCA_007258455.2 of Sequoia sempervirens. Taxonomy (NCBI): domain Eukaryota; kingdom Viridiplantae; phylum Streptophyta; class Pinopsida; order Cupressales; family Cupressaceae; genus Sequoia; species Sequoia sempervirens. The sequence goes on along the minus strand of VDFB02000015.1, from coordinate 194,778,195 downwards.
AACAGTAGTTAGGGCATGTGCAGGATCATCATGGAAAAAACAGGCCCTTAAGTGGCAAAACATTTAGAAAAATCAAAGTTAGGAAACTTGACATAAAAATTTGAATAGATTCTCTATATTATTTCAAAAATATGTAAGAATAGAATCTGTAGAAAATTGAATGTAGTTTCTAAACTAGGTTTTTTTTTAAAACAAATCTATTTGGTGAAATATTGAAATTTCAATGTAGTAGTACTTAAATTTCAGAGAAGAAATAAGAAGTAGGTGTCTGTTTGACCACCCTAACCACAAAAAAATAATAATATTTTTTTATAAGATTTTAGACATAAATGGAGGACTCATGTCCGGATGTGATGCATATTTTTTTCTAATTTTTTCCAAGTAATTAATTAATTATGAATTTTTTATTACAAATTTTAAAAAATATAAAAACTTGTATGTCTAACCACCTTAACTTGGTCAAAACTTCATGAAATTCAATTTTTTATTTTTTTATTCCTATAGTATTTGAAACATAGAATGCGATGCATGTTTTGGATTCAAGAATGAGATCTGTGTGAAAGCTATAGATGTTTTCAATCAACCTATCAATCAAGACTTTAGTCATAATTCAAATAGAAAATGAATAATAATTATTTATTAAATTCAATGTAAAACATAATTTATATTAGTGGAAATATGAGAATCTCCTTTAAAATCTTTTCATTTCATCAATTTTCGGTAAAAAAAATCGCCACATACCCTACAAATACCCATCATATTGCCGCTTTTTGGCGCATCATGATCTTGCACATACCCGTTATCTGATAACATTACATTCATATGCATCTTATATTTTCATTTTCAAAACATTTAAAATATCATATTGAATTGCACATTCATTCATCACATCTTCCATCAATATATATACAAAATATAATCATATATTAAAGCATTTTAACTTAACAAAGTAACAATAAATAGGTAATAACATAATGGGGTGTAACACAAATGGTATCAAACTTGGATGAATCTCAATTAAGGATAAAAAACAAGAGATAAGTTAATTATTATGAGCATTTATTTAATTAATAGTTGGAAAATGATGAGTATTAAGGAATGTGGACAATTTTAGGTGTCTAGAGAGTTAATGTGAATATGTAATTATTTTTGGTCTTCACATTTTTTAACATCTAAAATAGTTAAATATTGCACTAAACCATCACCACATAAGGCACTGCATAGAAATGCATCTTAAAGGAATACATAAGAAAATATAATGAAATATTCTTTGTGCCTTTTGTGATATAGGCCATACAGAGAAAATACACAATGTAGTGAAAAACTTAAAATATAATGAAGAAAAAAGTAAAATACCTGGGTTGAGTAGAATGAAAAAAACCATTGCAAAATAGGTTGATATTCTATGTAGTCAAAATGTAAATCCTATATGTAGAATTATATTTGATATTCTTTATAGGCTTGATTCTTTCTAGTGAAATTCCTCCTAGTTTTTGAAAATGTGTAATTTGTGGATTTGAAATCATGGAATTTTAATGGATGGGAGGGGATGGTGTAGACTGAAAAAGAGTCCATTTTACATATTTAATATTAATTGTTTGATTTGATTCTAATGGTGACCCTAACATTTGCATAATTTTTTATATTCAATGAAGCATATTATTGTAAGGCTTTACTCTGATATATTTCTTCAGGTGGCTTGTTTTTCTCACATTTGCATATTTATTTTATAGGTATCAAATATCTAGTGGTTGAAGTCTCTAATATGAACATTTATTGCATAATATTTGTAAGAGATTGGAATACTTTTAAAAGATAAGTTTTTAATTATGAAAAGTTCGAAACACATTTAATTAGTGAAGGACCAAAGTTGTACATTTGTATATTTTCCATTAATAACTATATGTATTGATATTGATGGTTATGTGTATATATTTGGATAAATGGGTATGTGTAGGATCATGATGGGCCAAAAAGTGGCAATATGATGGGTATGTGGCTGATGACTTTTTTTTTACCAAAAATTGATGAAATGAAAAGGGTTTTTAAAGGAGATTCTCAGCTTTCCACCAATATAAATTATGCTTTACTTTGAATTTAATAAAGTAATTATTATTCATTTATATTCAAATTACGACTAAAGTCACCGAATTGATTGAAAAACATCTATAGCTTTCAAAGCGGTATCATTTTTTGAATCCAAAACATCGTCATTCTATGCTTCATACTATAGGATTAAAAAGAAAAAATAATTTCATGAAGTTTTTGACTAAATTAAGGTGTGGTCGGACATGAGTTTTTATATTTTTAAAAGTGTAATAAAAATGATAATTAGTTATTTACTTGGAAAAAAAATATGCATCACATCCGGACATGAGTCCTCTACTTACATTTAAAATATTATAAAAAATTATAATCATTTTATTATGGTTAGGGTGGTCAGACAGACACCTACTTCTTATTTTTTCCCTGAAATTTAAGTACTACTACATTGAAATTTCAAATTTTCACCAAATATATATATTTTTTTAAACAAACCTAATAGTTTACAAACTACATTCAATTTGCTACAAATTCTATTTTTACATATTTTTGAAATAATATAGATAACTTATTAAAAAATTTGAATCAAGTTGCCTAACTCTGATTTTTCTATTTTTTTTGCCACTTAAGGGCCTATTTTTTGCATGATGATCCTACACATACCCAAATTAATTGTGAGATTGTACAAACTTGATATGATTTTTTATTATAGTTTTGTTATATTTTCATAAGTAAACTTTGTGTAATGAATTATATTGTATGTTGCTTCATATGGATAATGTAATGAACCACTAATATTTCATTTGATATGCAATGAATAATTGAATAGATTTTGATGTATCAAAACTAAGATAAAATAAATTTTAAAAAATAGCTATATGATAATTATTAACATTTTTACGTTGAAGGCATTACCTATTTGAAATTCACCAAGCTTATTTTCTCCATTGACAGTGTATAATCATAGACAAGGCAAGCAAGACAATTGGACTGATTGTGACTGTTCCCTATCTCATTGATTTATGATCATCATCTTTTACGTTCGTTGTTTTCCGTCTTTTAATTAGCTCGACTATTGTTTGAGGGTTTTTTGCTCTCGTCTTATTTGTTCAATGAAAGCCACTAATAAGGATGGTTCGATTTCACGGTGAAGTGGATAAATTTTTTACAAATAAAAATCAAAACCCTGAACATAAAGAATATTTCACAAGTTGTGTGGGAATTTCTAATTAACACATTTCTTCTTTAATAATACAAAAATATGCCTTTAATAGGGAAGACAATGCTACTATTTTCAATTTCTACATGGAAGTTAAAATACTTTTAAATTAAATAATATTTTATAAAATGTAAATTTAAAAAAAAATAGTTTAGTTATATTTATAAATATATTATATTTTATAATAAAAATTATTACATATAAATATAATTTTTTTTTATATAATACATATTAAATTATATATAATACAATTAAATTTATTACTATATAAAAATTTGAATCGATATAAATTATATCATTATAAATAAATATATACTTAAATAATAAATATACATAAATATCAAATATATAATTTTGTAATATAATAGTTTTTTAAAATATTATTTTTTAATTTACATTCTATTCAATATTATATAATAATAAAGATAAATATATTATATTATATTATATTTACAAAATAAGTATAATGAATAATAAATATTTAAATATACATAAATATTAATTATATAATTTTACAATACAATAATTTATTAAAATATATTTATTAATTTACATTATATTAAATACTATATAATAAGAAATATATTTCAATTTATAAAACAAACATAATTGCATATGTTTGCACATATTCTATTATAAGTATATTAAACATATTATATATTAAATTTAAGTATATCATTTAATAATATAATATTATATTACAAATATATAAACATAATATTTTTATATTAGCTATAATTGTACTGGGTTTATCTTTCTATTATTGCTAATATTGTTTCATATTAGTTATACTTTTTATACATATTTTCTTTCAACTATATATATATATATATTTATTATTTACTCTATTTTAGTTTCTAACTTAGATTTAAAATTGAAATTATTTTAATTATTTATGTCTACTTTTTGAAATTACAATAATAAACAAAAGCTATTAGAAATAGTTTAATTTATAATTATATTTTTTTAATTAGAAAAATTAATATTGTACAATAATTATACCTTGAACTTTTATCTCTCTCCCCTCCATCTCTCTCCCTTTCTCTCCCTCCCTCTCTCTATCTACCCCCTCTCTATCTCTCCCCGTCTCTCCCTCCCTCACTCCATCCTTATCCCCTATCTATCTTTTTGGCATACAACAAATTCACCACCAACAATTCACCACGGGAAAATTCATCGTCATGACAATTCATCGCGCAAAAAATTAATTGCATGAATTTTTGGCAGTTAATTTTCCATGGTAGTGAATTTGCTGGTGACAGTGAATTTTCCCATGGTGAATTGTTGATGGTGAATTTTCCATTGGTGAATTGCTGGACCAAATATAAAACTATAAACCAAACCTGGAAAATGTATTTGGGTGATGTGGATAGCTTGTTCGCTTGGGATGCTCCTACATCAAAAATATCAGTGATGGAAATGTTGCCTCCACCCATGGTATTGGAGAATTTCTTGTAAGCATTAATGCAACATTTGACATAGATGATATCTTTGAATGTGGGGTGATCCCACAATAGTGGTTTACAATTTTTGGCCCAACTGGACACTGAAATTATTATTTTTAACTAAATCTTCACATTCGGGCACCTATAGCGACTAAACCGTGAGGAATTTGAAGATAATGTAAACTAGAGTCTCGTCACATTTTGTCTGTAGATTCTAAAAATATTTTTTTCAAAATTTTTGGAATTAGATTGCACTTCTTTTTCCATCTCTCACGAAAACTGATTTTTTTTAGAAAACAACATTTTAAAAAAGTGACGCACACCGTATAACACATAACTTTTTTCCATAAAAAATAAAATTCTAATTCTTTCAAATTTAGATTTGTAACTCTGATATCTAGAGCTTCCACTTGGTTAGATAGTTTTTTATTAAATATTTTTTCTTTAATCAAGTTTTGAAGTCAAACCAATTACAATTCAGATAGAGCGCAATCGTATAACACGTAATTTTTTTTGTATATATCAAAATTCAATTTTATTTTGTTTGTTGGATCAAGGACTTTAATATTTGGTACTCATATTTTTCAATTTCTTTTTTGATAATCTGCTATTTTTCCGCATGTGCAGAACAAAGACCTTTATTTTTAATGAAAAACCTATGTTTAATAAAACTAAAAAACAAATACATGATAAAACCAAAACATATTAAAATTATATTCGTTGGATAGCTTGTTTCGAGGACTACCTGATTTCAGTTGGGTTTGTGAAGATTCTTCCATTTTCATCTTCAACCTGAGCTTCGAAGCATAAAAAATTAGGTTTTTTTTGTGAACAAGGTCAAAAATTAGGGAAAAGGGGGGTTCGCTAGAACTAGGGGTTCGAGCGAACTAGGATTCATTCGAACCCCCTTCCCAAAAGGGGTTTTTTGTTTGTGCATGCATTAAATGGGTTTGCTTGAACCCTGGTTCGAGCGAACATTTTTTTGGTTTGTTCAAACCAATGAGTTCATTCGAACCCCAAAATGAAATTTTTTGGCATGGGGTCATTTTTTACAAGTTTTCCTTCCTACTTCGAATTGTAAACCACTTTTGTGGGTTTACCCAGTGGTGAATTTTCCTAGAGCCTATCTTTTTATCCTACGTCTCTCTATTTGTCTATCTCTATCTGTCTATTCATCTCTCTTCCTCTCCCCCTCTTTCTATATCTCCTTATATCTCTATCTCTCTATCACTCCATCTCACTATTGATATCTCTCTCTAGCTCTCCCTCTCCCTCTCCCTCTATATCTTTCTATTTCTTCCTCTCTATCTCTCCCTCTATCCATCCCTCTGTCTCCCCCTCTCCCTATTGGAAACATAACATTTGTTTATTGATAATGGAGCCTAATTATCTTCCTAATTCAAAGGTTTTGTTCCAATTTTTTCAATCCCTCTAAGTGGATGCATAGTTCATTTGAAGCTATTACTTCTCCATTGAAACCTTTGTTACACAAAAAACATCATTTCCTAAATGTTCTATCAATTATCTCATGTATTACACAAATATATACAAAAAATAAATCAATTCTTTTCAAAATTAACCTTCCACACCTCTTTGGTGTACCCATTGCACACAAAGGTGTGATTGCTAGTTATTAATATTTTAATATTCAAATAAAAATTATGACACATATTCAACCGATGGATATTTCCCCCCTATTCTAGAAACAAATGGGACAAAATCATTAGAAATAGAAAGGTAGAAAAGTGGATACGAATTTTGTGCAACTTGCTCAGATATCTGAACAGGCAGAGAAAATTTTAACTGTACTTCACATCTAAATCTGAAAATACAGTCCATGCGCCGTCAAATTTTGTTCTCTGATTTACCTTATCCTCCGTATTATGTACGATATTGGAGACACTCTGTCCATGTAATAATGCTGTATCTTACTTCAACGGTGGCTTTCGCTGTGGTTTACACGTGAATTTTAGTTTCTTTTATGTTTACAACTAAAATGCCACCTTTCAGATGGGCAAAGTAAGCGAAATGATGTCATTTATGTAGTTAAAGGCCGGCATCCTCATCCACATTCCCTCTCTCAAAAACTCTTCCGTGCTATGCTATGGATGGCATATGCTATGGATATCCACGCACTATTCTTGCGCGTCCCACGTTTTGTGACCGCTGCCGTGGTAAAAGTCTCTCCTACTCCTCTTTAAATCGAGCATGAAAAAAGTTTGACAGCGACGATCATCGAAATGTGCCGCTACCACGCCGTCCCAGCGAAGGGGCCATCGAACCCTCTTGTCGGAACCACCTCACGAAAGGCCGAGCTTCAGCTTCTTCAAGGACAGGCGTCTCCTCCTTATCCACACCTACATTTTCAACCCACAAAATCTGCTTCCGCAACGTGACAGATGATGCTCAAACAATGAAACCTGCACCTGCAACTGCAAACCCTGCCAACACCCATCAGGGGATCGACGCTTCCAATTTCACCGACTTGAGCTTTCTTGAAGAGGAAGAGGATAAAGAAGACACAGGAGGAGAATGGGGTGATGACTGCGGAAGTGACACCGAGTGCTCCACTCCTCCTCAACACCCTATCCTATTTCCCCAAGAGCAGCTCTGCCGCATTCTAGAGGTAAGTCTCGAATTCACCTTCACCCTCACAAACCCTCCTCTATTCTCTGTGTGCTCTGCTTATTTAATATATGCAACTGCAGGGGGTGTGCTCCTACAGAACACAACTGGAGGTGACGCTGGCTAGAGATGTGAGAGAAGCTCTGCGGATTGCTACAGAAAGAGTAGGCCTTTCTGCTCACAACGAGAGCCACAGAAACAGTAATCTGCGACTATTTGTAATGAACAATCTACGGTGCGTAGGGTATAATGCAGGTATCTGCAAATCGCGGTGGGAGGAAACCAACGGATACCCTGCAGGTTAGTATGTCTGCAATCTGTAAGAAGCAAATCTAGTCCATTAATGGGAACAGATTTCCGCAATACATGAAGATTATTGCAAATCTAGTCAGGCTGTGATTTTCCTAACATATTTCTCATCTCTGCAGGTGATTATGAGTTCATTGACGTGATTGAGGGGGCAAAGAGTAATGATCGACTGTTGGTGGACATAGATTTCAGAGCGCAATTTGAGATCGCTCGGCCCACACCAGAATACGCAGCTTTGGTTCAGGTGCTTCCTACTTTGCTGGTGGGAAGGGTGGATAGGCTTCGTGACATCATCTGGATAATGTGTGACGCGGCGAAGAGATCGCTGAAAGCGAGGGGGATGCATCTGCCCCCGTGGAGGAAAAAACGTTATATTGAAGCCAAATGGTTGGGTTCGCAGAAGCGCAGCACCAGCCCCCTGCGTGAGCAGCACGAGCAGCACCTTCTTCTCAGGCAATTCGCCGGGATCGGTTCCTTCCAAGGCATGGAGTGGAACGCCTGCTTTCTTCACCAGATGGAACTGCACTTTGAAAAGGCGGTCAGAGAAGCTAACGAGGACGCTCGCCAAAAGCTTAAAAGCCAGCGGCAGGAGCATCCCTCCACTGCCCTGCTTTCTTTCCAGAGTAATCTCAAATCCAGAGTTAGTGGTAAGGGAGAGAATCCTGCCGGAAGGATTTCTGGGTTAGGCAAAGCATTGGCACAGGCCACTCGTAGCAATACCAGCAACGTATATTAACTAAAATAATGGGAGCCTCGTTTCCATATTCTCTTGTTATTAATAGGAAAGGGGGACTGTAATGTACAGGGATATGAAGCAATCCTTCTCAGCTGTGAATATAATTTCCTCTGGTAGACAGAAACATTAACTAAACTACCAAATTCTCAGCAGAATAAGGATTTCTGTATTTTGTTGAGAAGATACACCGCTTTGCATTTTCATTCGGTTTGTGCATATGGAAATCGATCCAAGCCAGAAAGGAATCGTCTTAGTGTAAAATAACCAGAAATTCCAGAACTCTCTTTCTGGGAAAAAATGTTTATTCAAAAAACCCAACCTACCTCAAATACTGTCTTTTCTGGTGTCAGTAACCTAATCCCATTCTCTGTTTTAGGTTTTACTTTTTGAGATCCACCAAATCATGTTTCCGCCCATAGAAGCTAGCGTTCAATAGCTTAACGCATAGACAAGCCACGGACAAATATAAAAGCGATCAATTGAAAGAAACAGATACTCTCTCTGCCAAACCTAGATACGCTGCTGTAGAAGGTCGGGCCTCATACAGCGATTTGGGCGTTTATGGTTCTAGGTTCGAGATTCAGTAGGTTCAGAGGTTAAACGCCTATAACTTTTCTAGGCAATGAATACTTTTTAATAAGTGTGATTGTAGTTTCGAGTTTGTCTGGTATGATTTTATGTGAAAGTTTACAAGTATCAAATGGTGTGATCTTTATTTTGTATTTTTATTTAATCATATACATTAGTTTCTTATATACACACATTTTTATATATGTATTTTATTTGATCATTTATCACATGGTGTATTATTATTTATCTTCCATTCTAATTTTGTAATAATTTAAATATTTAAAAGATTATATGTATAGATGGGGCTAATCTGTCTTTATACACACATTTCTATACATGTGCCTTATCTAATTATTTATCACACATGTGCATTGCTGGAACCTTCCCATTCTAATTTAGTAATACTTATTAGATCATTTATCACACTTGCATACTATTAAGACCCTCCCATTCTAATTTTGTAATATTTTAATTATTTTAAAAGATTATATGTATATGGGGTTAGTTTATCTTTATACACACATTTCTATACATGTGTCTTATCTAATCATTTATCACACTTATGGACTATTAGGACCCTCCCATTCTAATTTTGTACTATTTAAACATTCTAATTGTCAATAGTGTAGTTATTAGTTTATATTGCATTGTGTGGATTTAACCTACATTAATGGTAATTCATAAGTTACTTTTTGTGAGGACTCTAAATTGATGTTGTAATAAAGAAAAAATTATCTTCTAATCATGTATTGTAATAGAGTATTGATCTTAAGGAGGTTGTGCTCTTGCTGAAGCTAGTGATTCTTGTGATCAATATAAATATATTTTGAGCATTGTTACTTTCACATATATTGTTTTATTTTATCAATATTTTGTAAGCAAAGATCCTAAGTACTATCAAAATGTTTTTTAAAGACATGATCCACAATAATAGTATAAATTTACGATTTTTCTGTGATTGTCTAGAGTTTGCACTCATTTTGTTCTCTCAAAATTTTAGTGATTAGAAAATGATTACAAAAGTAATGACACTATCAACTGTCTTGAAAATCTATTATTTTTTTTTTACTTGTAAGTAGTTTTTTCAAAAGTAGAAATAATCTATAGAGGATTTCAATTATCTATAGAAGAGATGTTACTTTTTGTCCAAGTTACATTGCCCATTGCAATGTTGGAACTTACATACCCAACAATTTTAACTTCATAAATTGTATCTACTTTAATGTCAATCCTCATAATATTTTTTATGACTCATTTCAAACCATAACCTGTTATTTTATATTCCAAGGACCATATTTATAATTATTTATGTTTAATTTTTTTTATTTTTGATGTTATATTTTGTTGTGACTAACCTGTAATCTTTTGTATAAACATCCTATGTCTAGTTTAAAGCATATATGCATAGGAATCTCTATAAGTTTGTTTGTATCATCAATAGAATAATTCCATATGACTATTTCCTAATATCCAAATAAGACAAATTTCAATTAGGTGGTAAGATGAATGAGTTTAGCTTACTATTAATTCCTTTCTTTTGACTCCTCTCAATTTATAATGTTAATTATTTGGAAATATATCCCCTTTTGGATTTACCATTATCTTTTTCTATTACAACATATAACATTGCTCATTACATGCTTCTACATTGGATAAAATTTCTCAATCCCATGCTTTTTGGTTCTCTCATGTTATTTACAAGCATCCCACAACACTCTTAATACCTCAAGCTTGCAATATCATATTGTTCACTTGAATTTTGGTTACTCTCCAAGTTCTAGGTAATTCTATATACATTCTCCATTGTCTTTATGCATTTACTATTTATTGGTACTAACAATTATTGACTTCTTTCCATTATTATTGTGTGAAGGAGAAATTTTAATGTTTTTGTTGTAAGTAGCATAAAAATAAATCCCAATCAACAATAGAGCACAATGTAAAGCAAGAAACATAAAAATAATGAAACAATATCACCTGGTCTTCATGCCTCCATTGAATGACCTCTATTGCCCTTCTCCACCTTGCTGCAAATTGTATGATTGCCCTCATATTTTGAGTACAACTATGACCTATGCCTAAGACAAGAAATATATTGAAGTATTATGAGTGCTCAAGTATTCAAGTTCTCAAGCATGCTGAAAATAACTTTGTGTGTACAAAATGACTTGAGAGAGATCCTTTTAAAGAATGCCAAATTGAGAATGGATGGCCATGATTAAAAGTTTATAAAAACCTAAGATCAACGGCTAGGATTCAATGTGATGAGGAGCATTAGGGTTAGGGAAACATTAGGTCAAAGTTAGGGCAAGCTTTGAAATAAAGGTTTGAGATTTATTTGAAAGCAATTAAATCAATGGTGGAAAAAAAGAGGTAGTTGGAATAATATAAATTATTTAATTTATAAAGGAAAGTTGACTTTTGGGAGATAATGGTTTAATTCATAAATGGGAATAAGACATAAGGAAATAAATAATTATTTAATTATTTATTTGGTGGGATGGAAAATGGGTTAAATAAATAAATTTATTTAATTGAAGGATACATGGTAATGTTATTAAATAAAATTTAATGGTAATTATTTAATTGTAGGTGAAAATGAAAAATAGGTAATTAAATAAATTAGAAATTTATTTAATTATTGGAAGGAATAAGGATCAATTAGTGATTTATTTAAACAAATAAATGTAATCTATTTATTTAAATAATCATAGAGGAATAAGTTATACTTTAATTATGTAAGGGAGAAGCGTGGTCATCATAGAAAAATGTAGCTTAAGGGCCTAGGTCATTTTTATGTGTCTACAATTATAGTTTTTATTTGAAGTATTGGTTTCTTTCAATGTTTTGAAGAGATACTATTGTAATGTAGTTCCTAAAGTTGTACATCCTTACAATTTCATATTATGTATTGTGCTCACATTGCTATCTATCCCCTCATATTTTTTATGCACATTTCTATACATGTGTCTTATCTAATCATTTATACACATTTCTATACATGTGTCTTATCTAATCATTTATCACACTTATGGACTATTAGGACCCTCCCATTCTAATTTTGTACTATTTAAACATTCTAATTGTGAATAGTGTAGTTATTAGTTTATATTGCATTGTGTGGATTTAACCCACATTAATGATAATTCATAAGTTAATTTTTGTGAGGATTCTAAATTGATGTTGTAATAAAGAAAAAAATATCTTGTAATCATGTATTGTAATAGAGTACTGATCTTAAGGAGGTTGTGCTCTTGATGAAGCTAGTGATTCTTGTGATCAATATAAATATATTTTGAGCATTGTTATTTTCACATATATTGTTTTATTTTATTAATATTTTGTAATAAAAGATCCTAAGTACTATCAAAATGTTTTTTAAAGACATGTTCCACAATAATAGTATAAATTTACGATTTTTCTGTGATTGTCTAGAGTTTGCACTCATTTTGTTCTCTCAAAATTTTGGTGTTTAGAAAATGATTACAAAAGTAATGACACTATCAACTCTCTTGAAAATCTTTTTTTTTTTTTTACTTGTAAGTAGTTTTTTCAAAAGTAGAAATAATCTATAGAGGGTTTCAATTATCTATAGAAGAGATGTTACTTTTTGTCCAAGTTACATTCCCCATTGCAATGTTGGAACTTACATACCCTACAATTTTAACTTCATAAATTGTATCTACTTTAATGTCAATCCTCATAATATTTTTTATGACTCATTTCAAACCATAACCTGTTATTTTCTATTCCAAGGACCATATTTATAATTATTTATGTTTAATGTTTAATGTTGTGATTTTTGATGTTATATTTTGTTGTGACTAACCTGTAATCTTTTGTATAAACATCCTATGTCTAGATTAAAGCATAGATGCATAGGAATCTCTATAAGTTTGTTTGTATCATCAATAGAATAATTCCATATGACTATTTCCTAATATCCAAATAAGAAAAATTTCAAGTAGGTGGTAAGATGAATGAGTTTATCTTACTATTAATTCCTTTCTTTTGACTCCTCTCAATTTATAATGTTAATTATTTGGAAATATTTCCCCTTTTGGATTTACCATTATCTTTTTTATTACAACATATAACATTGCTCATTACATGCTTCTACATTGGATAATATTTCTCAATCCCATGCTTTTTGGTTCTCTCATGTTATTTACAAGCATCCCACAACACTCTTAATACCTCAAGCTTGCAATATCATATTGTTCACTTGAATTTTGGTTACTCTCCAAGTTCTAAGTAATTCTATATACATTCTCCATTGTCTTTATGCATTTACTAGTTATTGGTACTAACAATTATTGACTTCTTTCCATTATTATTGTATCAGGGAGAAATTTTAATGTTTTTGTTGTAAGTAGCATAAAACTAAATCCCAATCAACAATAGAGCACAATGTAAAGCAAGAAAAATAAAAATAATGAAACAATCTCACCTGGTCTTCATGCCTCCATTGGATGACCTCTATTGCCCTTCTCCACCTTGCTGCAAATTGTATGATTGCCCTCATATTTTGAGTACAACTATGACCTATGCCTAAGACAAGAAAGATATTGAATTATTATGAGTGCTCAAGTATTCAAGTTCTCAAGCATGCTGAAAAAAACTTTGTGTGTCCAAAATGACTTGAGAGAGAGCCTTTTAAAGAATGCCAAATTGAGAATGGATGGCCAGGATTAAAAGTTTATAAAAACCTAAGATCAAAGGCTAGGATTCACTGTGATGAGGAGCATTAGGGTTAGGGAAACATTAGGTCAAAGTTAGGGCAAGCTTTGAAATGAAGGTTTGAGATTTATTTGAAAGCAATTAAATCAATGGTGGAGAAAAAGAGGTAGTTGGAATAATAAAAATTATTTAATTTATAAAGGAAGGTTGACTTTTGGGAGATAATGGTTTAATTCATAAATGGGAATAAGACATAAGGCAATAAATAATTATTTAATTATTTATTTGGTGGGATGGAAAATGGGTTAAATAAATAAATTTATTTAATTGAAGGATAAATGGTAATGTTATGAAATAAAATTTAATGGTAATTATTTAATTGTAGGTGAAAATGAAAAATAGGTAATTAAATAAATTAGAAATTTATTTAATTATTGGAAGGAATAAGGATCAATTAGTGATTTATTTAAACAAATAAATGTAATCTATTTATTTAAATAATCATAGAGGAATAATTAATACTTTAATTATGTAAGGGAGAAGCGTGGTCATCATAGAAAAATGTAGCTTGAGGGCCTAGGTCATTTTTATGTGTCTACAATTATAGTTTTTATTTGAAGTATTGGTTTCTTTCAATTTTTTGAAGAGATACTATTGCAATGTAGTTCATACTAAAGTTGTACATCCTTACAATTTCATGTTATGTATTGTGCTCACATTGCTATCTATCCCCTCATATTTTTTATGCTCACTTTTGTTGTTGTTATATCTCTTGTGTTTATTTTCATAAGTTTTGTTTTAGTATTTTATTGTCTTTTCTATCCTAATGTGTTTGAAAACTTCAAGAACTAAAGTTTCCTAGATGTGAATACGACATGTATACATCTATGTGACACACTAATGTCTTGAAACTAGTAGTAATCAAAAGACTATTTTTGAATATTTTTGTCACCTCATTTGGATGCTTAAGTTTGTAAAATACCTTATTTTTCATGTCCAAATGATTTTTTTTAAAGAATGTAAGAATTAGATAGCCCCCTACAAATTGCAGTGCACCTAGTAAACCTTATTCACGTGATCAATGATGCTAGCATGACAAACCCTCTGGTACCACAAGGATGGGTAGAGACTGGACCTTGTGACCTCTTACCTACAATAGGATTCTTTAGCCAATCGACCTAGGGCCTTTTCTCTTATTCCCAAATGACTCTTAAGACCTTTAACTATCCTTAATTTCATTCTAAGTGGAATTTTTAAATATATTTTTCTTCTTCTGATTTTATAGATGCTTTGAGCTTTGGTTATTACAAAAGTATTGAATCTCTTGGAAATATATAATAATATTTATAATAGGCTCTTGTTTTGATTCCAATCTCTCCATGTAAGTAGTTATTAGATTTTCAACATCTTTGCAAGGAAATTTGGATATTACACCAACACGATCTTCCATTAAATCTTGTTTTAGGGTTATTTAGTTTTCATCTCTTCTATTGAGGTAATAGCCTCTTCCTCTCTCTTTTAATATCATTCTCTTAGTGTAAAATCTATTTGTGCTACAAGAACTTATGGAATTCCATCTTTCCTTGAATATATTTTATGCGCACTCATTTTTCTTTCTTGCAACTACATGTTATTCTAAGTGAAGGTATTTAATTACATGAGGGTTTGTAAATATCTTCCCTTTTCTATCATCTTATTATTTTCTTTTAAATAAATAGATTAAATCCTATTATTTCAATCTGCATTGTTACTTTTTGATCTCCTAGTTGTTCCTATTTGTTTTACAAATTGGATACATTTCTTGAGGAAAAAGTTGATATTGGTCAATCTTATCATATAGAATTGTTGGATAACAGATTTTCCTTCTCAAATAAGTAATTTCTATGACTCTATTATGCCTAAAAATGAAGAAATAAAGTAACAAATAGTTGGGTAAGTTGTTGATTAGCTTCCCCCTAGATTTTAATGAGGTACAACTCCCTTTTATGATCAATTTTTTTGATTTTTAGAATTTTAAGATGAGGTATACATTTAGCCAAAAAGTAGGAAAGGAAAGCTAACACTTATACATAGCCATGTCATAAATGCAATCATAAGATTAACTGCACATAAAGATTTTAAATTATTTTCCACAATGCATAGTTTATGAAATTGAAAGAATTTCAAAGAAATGAATACCACCAACACTTCAACACATAGATTGAAATACAAATAATATCTAGGTAACTTTAGATTTAAATTTCATCACACCCCAGAAAGAAAATGAATGCCACAAAAATGAATACTACATTTACAAAGAAAGGAAATATCCAAATACTTACCCAAGCTTATATACTTAGAAATAAATATGAAAGCATCACATTCAACTTCACATATGCATAGATAAAAATGAATTCCTTCAAGAACTAACAATTTTTTTTGTTCCTTCTTTTGATCGAGTCTCACTCTTACTCTACAATGTAATGGGGATCAAAATTTTGGAACTTTTTATCATCCTTTGACTACATATTTAAAGCCTTCAAAATGTAATGGTCAAAGAGTCTTGAAATCAATTCTTTAAAAGAATCAAATGTTAAAATTAAAAAACAATTTAAATCTTATAAACTTTAAAATTCAAAGAAATATGTGTCTATTACTAAGGTAGTTGGTTCTATGGGCCCACATTTGCTTTAGCGGCTGGGTCATGCTGACTGGTTGTCACATGTGCTTTGTAATCCTTGAATGAATGAGTGACAATTGGAATATCAGTGTGTTGAGGAATAGTGACATTCTTGGTCCTGATTTTCCAAAGAACTTTATTGTTGTAAAGGGTGGCAATTCTGGTAGTGAGATTGGCTAGAAAATTCCCATACCATGACAGTGTTGAATCAATTCTAGCCAATCTCTTCAAGTTGTTCTAAGTGAAGGCTTGTTCACCTAACAATGTATCAAAAAATTTATGAAATTCTTCCTTTAAAGCATTAACTGTAGCCACACCATCATTTTCTTTCTTCTTGAGTTGACAACTGATATCTGACAATTCTTCGATGAGATCAATATTTATATGGTTTCATTATTTTTGTTAGCAAAATGTTGAATATCATTGAATGTAATTAATTGATTCATAGTTTAGTATGAAATGATACATATAGGACCATTACAAACTGTTAGAGGATGCAGTTTATAACTGTCATAAGATGTAGTTGTATAACTATTATAACCACATTAATATTTGATAACTACAAAATGTAATAACAATTACACCAACATTCCCCCCCTTATTACATTGTTCCTACAATTGTATCCCATAAAAGCTCTTATTCACTTTGCCAAGGGACCCCCTTAAGGCTTACATAATAAAACTTGTTAATTAAAATATATATACATCTTTGTGAAGATATTCCTTCAAGAAACAAATCTTGAATTAGGCGGAGCTCCATCAAGTTGTCTCTTAACCCTCGTAAAGTTGCAGCCCCTAGCTAAATTATCAAGTTCTTCTTCCTCCCATGAAATCTTGAATCATAGATTCCCAAATTATCTGAAAAAAAAACCATATTGAGCTCTTTAAACACATGTCTCCATCAAGTTGTATGATGACCCTCATAAGGGTATAGGGTCAGTGCAGGATCATGGGGGTCCAAACTAGGCCTCTAAGTGGCGATGAAAATTCAAAAAATCAGAGTTAGGAAAATTGACATAAAAATTTGAATAGGTTATTAACATAATTTGAGAAATATGTAAGAACAAAAATTGTAGCAAATTGAATGTAGTTTCTAGGCTACTAGTCCTTTTTTGGAAAAAAGTAAATCTATTTTGCAAAAAATTGAAATTTCAATGCAGTGGTACTAAATTTTCAAGAAGAAAGATATAAGAAGTAGGTGTATGTTTGACCACCCTAAGTACAAGAAAAAATAATATTTATTTCTGAATCTTTCAATATAAGTAGAGGACACATGCCCAGATGTGCTGAATTTTTTTTTATGGATTTTTTTCCATGTAAATAATTAGTTATGATTTTTTTATTAGAAATTTTCAAAATTATTAAAATGTCTGTGTCTGACCACCATAACTTGGTAAAAAGTTTATGAAATTCTATTTTTTTTAATCCTATAATGTGACGCATCTTGTAGGTTCGAAAAATGTTAAGTAGTTTGAAAGTTATAGAAGTTTTTCAATCAGCCTATCAATCAAGACTTTAATTGTAATGTATGTAGAAAATCAATAATAATTATTTATTAAATTCAAAATAAGGCATAAATTATATTGGTGGAAAGCTGGCAATCTTTTCTACAAACCCTTTTCGTTTCATGAAATTCAGATTAAAAAAAGTTGTCAACCACAAGGGCGAACTTCGAAAAACTAAGGAAATTTTGTAAACACATTTTTTTGGTTGATTTTGCAAGTTAGGAAATCCCAAGCCAAAAAACAAGGAAAACCCAAGGGAAATCCCAAGGCTACAAATTTTGTTAGACAAAACAAATATCTATTTGAAATGAATATCCATTTTGGAAAGCGGGGACCCATTTTTTTGGAAAACAAAATGAATATATGTTTGAAATGGATATCCATTTTGAAGACCTAAAAAACTCTCTTTAGTAAAATGGGCATAACTTTTGCATTTCTTATCAAAATTTTGACTTTTTACAGGTGTTGGAAAGGTGATTGAGAGCTCTACACAATGGACTAGGTGGTGTTTCTATATTGTACAAAAACATATTATAATAATTTGAAATTCATATTTCATTTTTGAAACATAAAATGCTCACTACTTTTGCATGCAAAGTCTCCTTTTCATGATTTTTTTGTAACACTAATTGAAAAATACTTGAAACATTAGAAACAGTAATGAATAATGAAATATTTATATTTTTTTTAGTAAGGAGATGAAAAAGTCTTCATAAATCATTATATCTCTCTATCCCTTTCTCTACCTCTCTATATATCACTATGTCTCCCCTTAAGCT
>VDFB02000015.1:194663986-194759525 GCA_007258455.2 Sequoia sempervirens | reverse complement strand
GAACGGATTTCAATGTCAGAAGACCATCCCATGTGGGTATCCGTAACCACCACATTAATGGGTACTTCCTATGAATTGTAGTACTTGAATTCATACTTTGCTCTTGCATTAGAAGTGCTCATTTGGGATACAATGTGCTCTACAATTTTCAAAATATTTGTCTGTGTGTGTGAGTTAGGGTTAAATTTAACCAAAATTTATGTTTTATAAAATATTCAATTCATTCTTTGATCAAATTTAACAACTCAGAGGAAAATTAACATTCCAATTTCAAAATGGGAAAATACCATTTTCAAAGACTTCTAGCTTGAGAAACTCTTAGCAATAAATCAGTTATTTGAAACATGCTTAGTTCTAGTTAAAAATGGCGATTCTTCATAATACAACTTCAAAACCCTTGGTAGGCATGACTTATTTTCTCAAAATTTTACGTCTCTTTGCATGCCAAAGTAGCTTCGTGAATTCAATGTCTTTAGAAAATTTGCAATATGATGCGAAGTGGTGTGTTGTAAAATAAATTGCACGTTCGAGGTGATTCCAAGTACATAGGTAGTTCGCCACCTTCATTAATTACCTGTTATTATGCATTGATTCCTAGAATAAAGGTGTAATCATTACGAACTATGGTTCAAATCACAAACACCTAGATTTTTGAGCTGGCTCGCTATTTTATTTTATTTTATTCAAGGGGTAAACACTTTTGACCAGAGTTATGAACCAGATACAACCATTCAACAATACCACCCCAATGGGGTTTGAACCTTGGTGGCAAGAACAATAATTCCACATATAAACAATCACACCATGCCAATACTGGCAGCTGGCTCGCTATTTGAGAAGAAAGACAACGCGATGATTATATGTGGCAGTTATGTGTCATGCTAATCCTATACAAGGTATATGCCATTAAAGATATACAATTAGTGATGACCACTAGAGATGAAGTTTTTAATAATTCCTTTAAAAGAGATTCACATAACACCAGGATGTAGGAAAATACTTCTTGAAAAAGAGGAAAAATGGAAAAAAAAAATGGGAACAAGAGAGAGACCGGAAACTAAAACTGAAAGATATACTTGAGAAAAATTCAAAGCAGACTTTCTGGTTTCTAACTTATACTTCAAAGAAACAATAAAGCACTAGACTCCGGTAAAAAATAAAAAATAACCAGGTTTATAAAATTTGATCAATGAAATACTGGGCGAAACTAGAGTTATTTTTAAGATATAAACTCCTTTGGCTCACACAGGATTCCAGAATTCTAGTGTTCGGTAACATAATTTAAAACATTAAGAGCATATCAAAACACCGAAAGACCGAGGAAAAATAAATCATACAAAGAGGCCAAGTGAAACTGAGAGGGCAACAAACAATCGGCCAAACAACAAAGAAAAACAACACCAAAGTGAGAAAAAACAACAAAACAATAAGGCAAAGAAAGAAAAGAGGGGGTCCACATTAAATTTCCAAAAAGGGGAAAAATGGGGCGTGTTGTGAGACTACACAACAACTAGCAACAAATAAAACTAAACAAAACAATAGAAATTCAATTCTAGAGCTAACGTCAAAACTCTAACTTTCTTTAGTATTCTAATTATAAATCATGGGATTCTTATTCCATTTCCAAATCTTAGTTTGGTTAACATGCACAATTAAGTATTACTGAGCTCACATGTGTGCAACTGATTATTTCTACTATAGTAAACTTAGAAATATCAACCTTTTGCATTAATCTACATAATATGGCAATTCCTTTTAAGCCAACCAATGATAGAGCCTTGTTGCTAGTAAAACATCCATAGCCCCGACAAGGTTATCTTTGTAATTCACCCCAAAAATAGCTCTGTTGCCAGTCAGGTGTCCATAGCCCTAGTAGAGTTATTTGGATAGCCTAAAGAGTTGATATCACTTTTTTTATTTTTTTTAGATATAGCAATGATAGCTCATTTTTCACTTTTGATATTGCAATAATAGCTCATTTATCAACTTGCAAGCATTGAAGCATTGCTATTAGGTTGGGAATTCCAGTGGTAGAAAAGGTAGTCTTTCAATTTTTCAATTAATGCAAACAACTGCTATCCCAAATTTTAGTAGAATGATTTAAATGTGTTCGTTTGTAGGTCAACATCAACTGAATAATTCGTGCTAATCAAAGTACATAAAGATTGAACAATTCTTGAACAACTTATAAATGGAAAACTAATTTCGATCGGAATAGAGATCAAAGTTCTGGAGTTGATGTTTTATTGACTTGTAAACCTTCAAAAGTTGCTAATTAATGTAAAATAAAACAACGCAACACCCCAAAAAGGAAAAAAAAAAACTATTTACAGAATAAATAAATAAATAAATAAAATAAAATAAATAAATAAATAAAACTATTTACAAAAACTATTTACAAAAAAACTATTTACAAAAAAATATTTACAAAAGAACTATTTACAAAAAAACTATTTACAAAAAACTATTTACTCAAGACTGAAAATAATGCTTTAGAAACTGCCCATTCACAGGTAATGGGACATCTTCGCTAGTCAAGGACTTTAGTCCATAAGTGCTATCACCCAAGATTTTAGAAATTTGGTATGGGCTTGCCCATGATCTGTTAAACTTACCATGTTCATTTTTACGTTCCTGAGCTTTATTCAAATATAGGACCAAATCAGATATTCTGAAAGTCTTTAATTTGGCACACTTGTCAAACCATATTTTCACTACGGATTGATGTTTAGCAAAATAATCTATGGATCGTGTTCGTTTTTCATCTAAATGCATCAATTGTAGCAATCAAGCTTCAATTTGATCATCTAATCCAATGTATTCTTGTGCAAACTGCCAGGTAGGGATTTTTAAGTTTATTGGGAGTATAGGATCTACCCCATATACCAAATGATAAGGAGAATTCCCTAATGCATCTTTCATCCTAGTACGATCTACCCAAAGGGAGAACTTTAACAAAGAATGTCATTCCCTAGGATTCTTTTCAATCATTTTTTTAATTATATCCAACAAATTCTTATTCAATGATTCAGCTAATCCATTTCCCTATGGATAATAATTAGATCAGAATTTTAATGTTATGCCATATTCAAATGCCCAATTAGAAAATTTTAATGAAGTAAAAGCAGGGCCGTTATCACATACCAATGCGTACAGAGTTTCAAACCTGGTGATAATTTTTTCTTCCAAAAATTTGATGACTACATCGATAGTGCATTGTTTTGTTAGGGCATGCCTCTATTCATCAAGTACAATAGTCTGTAGTAGTCAATATAAATCTGTGTCCAGCTGAAGATGGAGGATTAATATTTCCAATAAAGTCTAACCCCCATTGTGAAAAGGTATGCATCTCCATCACTGGCTATAGTAGCTGGGCATTGAATCTTCCTTTATCTGACACTGTCTGACATGTATGATAATGTTTAACATGTTCGTAAGTATCTTTAAAAATATTGGGCCAGTAGTAGCCCACTCTCAAAATAAGGTGTGTAGTAGCCAAAGGTTCTCCATGAGCTATTCCAAATCTATCATGTAGTTCCTGCAACACTTTATCACCTTTTGTTCTATTTAAACATCTTAAATAAATTCCTTCATGATTTCTTTTAAATAGAACCACTCCCTTAATCATGTAACTCTATGATTTTATCTTGAGGGCTCTTCTTTGATTCCTTTGCATATGATCAAGGCAAGTATGGCTGACCAAATAATGCCAAATGTCTAAGTACCAGTCTTATTGATCTTTTTCACCCAACATGTACTACTGACTTGAAATTTGACAATCTATTTTTGCAATAGATTTAACCAAAGCTTGTCCCTGAACCAACCTCATATGTATGATGTCCAAATCATATTCTTGTTGTATGGTAATCCATTTAGCTCTCTTTTCTTTGAGCTCACTTTGTGTCAACAACATTTTGACAGCTGAATCTGGGACAATAGCTTTAACTGTACTCCTGAGAATATCATGTCTAAACTTGCGTACAACTTTGACCAAAGAAAAGGCTTGTTTTTCAACATCTATGTATCTCAATTCCGCTTCCTTAAATGGAGTGCTCAAAAAATCAATTGGTTTTTCTTCTTTATTTTTCCTTTCTATGTTAATACTGTAGCACAAGTATGACCAAAAGAAAATGAGTAAATATAAAAAGGTTTAATATAATCTGAACTTACTAGTACTGGTGCTTCTGTAATTGTAGTCTTTATAGTATCAAAGGTTATTTTGGCTTCATTCATCCACTCTATTTTGGTATCTTTCTTTACAATATCAATGAGTGGCTTCACTATTTCGGTAAATCTTGTATTAAATTTCCAAACAAAGTTAATCTTACCAAAATATGACTTCAATTATTTTCTACTTCCCGGGGGCTGTAATTTGAGTAGTGTGTTCACTCTGTCTGGGTCAATTGAAATACCATGTTCAGAATTGATATGTCCCAATAAATTTCCTTCAGTCACCCCGAAAATACATTTATTAGGATTTAGGGAAACTACATAAGTTTCACACTTCTGTAATATTGCTTTGAGATCTCGGACATGATCTCTTCTATCTTTAGAAAATACTGTAAGGTCATCCATGTAAATGATGATGCATTTTCCTATCAATTCTTGAAAAGCATAGTCCATGGCTCTTTGGAATGTAGCTCCAACGTTTATCAATCCAAATGGCATCCTTCTTTAAGCAAAATTGCCCCACTTAGTGGTGAAAGTTGTTTTCATTCGATCCTCCCTCACTACCATTACTTGGTTATATCTTGAAAACCCATCCAAAAAAGACATCATTTGTGAACCATTGACTATTTGCAAAACTTCTTCGAGTGAGGGTAGTGGATAATTATCTTTTTCAGATGCTCTATTGAAATTCCAAAAATCTACACACAGTCGTATGTCTCCATTCTTTTTCCTTACAGGGACTAAATTTTCCACCTAATTTGAATGTCTGATTGGAAAAATTATCTTGGCTGACAACAATTTTTGAACTTCCTTTTGAATCAAAGGCTCTAAACATGCATTAACTGGATGTTGTTTTTGTCGGAAAGGTTTCGCATCAGGCTTCAATGGTATAGTATGTGTAATGATGGAAGTTTCATACATTTTTAGGTCTTCATATGTCCATGCTATGAATTTCCCATAATATTTAAGTTCCTGAGTAATATTTATTTTCTCTTGTTCAGTACAAACCTTCCCTATGAGTATATTCTTTGGATCTTCTTCAGTATCCAAATTGTATAACTCAGATAATCCTCCTTCGCTTTGAGGTAAATATTTCTCTCTAATTATCTTATCAATATTGAGCAATCGTTCTAACTCAATTATTCCTTTCAGAATATTATTATCTTTGACTTGAGTCAATTATTCATCTTGAATTTTTCTATTAGGGTGATCTATCTCTTCAATAATTTGTGCTTCAAAAATACTGGAATTAGTAATGAATTCCAATATGTGCCTGTCATCTTCAAAAACTTGTAGATTAGTAACATTATTAGGAACTGAAGGTGATTGCACCAATTCAACTGTGAATCTTTTCAAATCTAAAGTCTCTAAAGGTTCCAAAGTACTAGCGGCAGTAGCTAGAGCATTAGCTCTCTGATTAAATCTTCTTGGGATATGAGTAATATTAAATGCGTCGAACTCTTTGATCAGGTCCCACACTCAATGTCAATAATTAGATAATTTCTTGTAGTGGCAAATATATTTCTTTCAAACTTGCTTAACCACCAATTTTGAGTCACCAAACACTTTGAGGATTCTGACCTTTTTCTTAATTGCCAGGATCAAGCCATGTATAAGAGCTTCGTATTCTGCCACATTGTTAGTACATTGAAATTGAAATCAATATGAAACAAGAAAGGAGTTACCTTGAGGGTTGATAAGTTCCACTCCAATTCCAATTCCTTTTTTAAATTTTGATCCATCAAATTTGATAATCCAAGCTTGATTATCTATATTCAATATTTTACCATTTTTTGACATCATTGTACAGATCTTTTCATTTTGTATGTTTTGATCTTTTTTTTATGTGTTTCTGGTTCAATTCTTGTGACATCATTATGTCCTAGACAATATCGGCTTTCAATTCTACAGATTACCTCTAGACACATCATATAGTTGCTCTCTGAATGTGAAACATTATGCAGTCAGCACCAGTCCTGCAATAATAAACTTTGTAGCGAAATTTTACTTTTATTATTCTCTCGAGCTTTTGCAATAATATTCTCTTGAAATTTATCATAAGGATTATTCTCCTCCTTAGAAGATTCATAATCTGATTCAATTAAAACATATGTTCTAGGAATTAACTCATTATATTTCACAACATCACAAGTGAAAACTTCTTCAATTTTAACTCCTGAATTGCGTACTTTATAAACTCCTGGTTCTACATCGATATATAGAACTTCATTTTTCTGATTGTAATCTGTGATCATGAATTTCATATGAGGTTCTCTTTCAATCTTGATTTCATTAGGCACTCTTTTCCATGGTAACCACATGTGTGAGAAGTCAATGGACATGTTTCCATTTAACCTTTTAGACCATTCTCTACTTAAAAACATACCATAAGTATCAGGTATTTACATGGCTTGAATGTCAATGTAATATTGAATTCTAGGGCTAGAAGCTAATTGCATGTGGATATTAGTCAACTCTCCTACCACATTTACCTTTTTCTTGTCAATTTGAGTGATTTTATTTAAAGAATTTGTAGAAGTTAACCCTAATGTTTGACATATGGATAACGACATCACGTTAGTAGAAGCTCCAGAGTCTACTAAGCAATTATGAATATTCTTACCAAATATTCTCAAAATGAGCAAAAATGGCGAGGACTCTAGCTTTCCTTTATAAAAGTCTACTTATGCATTAATTATGGGAACAATGTTCTTATCTTTCACTTTAGCCTGACTATCTTTCACTTGAACGTCCTTGGATTTGCTTTCTTTTGGAAAATCTTCCAAAGTATTCAAGAAATTTTTCTTAATCATAGGTGTTTTAAGCAATTCTAATAAAGAAATGCCAATCTTTACTTTCTTGATTTCTTCCGCTAAGTAATTAGTCAAATTGTTTTGATTAGTGGGATCAATCTTTTCACCTTTTGAAACATTTGATGAATTGTAATGAGAGGTCACCTTAGGTAACACAAGATTATTGCTTGATTTTCCATCAGCTGGAGTATTAAAGTTATTTGGCAGGATGGACGTTGTTAAAGGTCTATTTAATTTACCTCCACTGTTAACGTTGTTCCTCGTGTTGTAATTATGTCTCTTTTGATATTGTTGAAAAGTGTTTATTTCATCCATTTCTTCCATAGGCTCATTTTCATCCTGATAAGGAAAATTATATGTCTCCAAAGTCATAGTTGAATCATCACCTTCATATCTATGAGCATGACTTGTGGTAGTTGAAGGCAATTTGAAATGTTCATAACTTTCTAGGACTAAGGCAGAGTCATATCCTACCGAAACTAATTCATTTCCTTTAGAAGGCTGAGAATCACAATGCTCATTATAATGAGTAGCAACAAGGAAAATATCTAAAGCGATTTTGAATTGTGAACAATCCACTTCAGAATGAGCATTTGTATTATGAATCCTACACAAATTTTTCATTGCAAGATCAGCTAAGTTCACTTTTGAAGTAAAATTTTCATCGGTTGAATCAGGATTATCTAAAGGTGTTGAAACTCCCCCATTATTAGGGCATGTATTCCATGGTCTAGATGGCCTAGGAGCATTATAAATTCAATTTTGAGAATTTGAATTATTGTTTTGAGAATAGAAATTTTGATTTCTCAGTTGTGTAACTTTTGTAGTCAATATTTTGAGTTGAGTTGTTACTTCTTTCATGTCTTCCTTTTCCTTAGATATTTTGACATTTTGATTTTCTTGAGTTTATGAGAAAAAAGAACTTCCATTAGGGCATAGCTCTGTAATAGCTAGACCAGGGTGAGGGACTAAATATTGACTATTTCCTAGTTGAAAAGAGTATTTTGAGGAAATGTCCCATTCTGGACCACTACAGGATAAACATTAGGAGTCATGGAATGAGCTATAGGGACTCCATTTGTATTTAGGGTAGGGTAAATATTTAATTCATTTCCGCCATTCACAGATGATCCATTTCCAAGATGTTTCATTTCTAAATTCACACTTACGACTTCAGTATAGGCTTCTAGTAGGGTAGTGGGAGGATTAGCTCTTCACTTCACAAACATAGCAGTCAAAGGATCTACTATTGTATAATAAATTCTTATAGCAGAAAAACTATCCACTACATAAGGTTCTTGTAACCTAGAACAAGCCTTTTGAAATCTGTTGTTAAAAGCGGTTATAGGTTCTCCCTCGAACCTCTTTATTTTAGTGAATTGATGATATAACAAGGAAAGATTAGTAGGTGTTCTAAACCTAGCTTAAAATTGAGTTTCCATGTCTTTCCATGATCTAATGGAATCATGAGGCAAATTGATGTACCATTGGTAGACTTCATCACTTAAAGTATATGTAAACAATCATCACACAACATCTTTGTTGAATTCTTGCTTGAAAACATGTATCTTTGAATATAATAATATGTTCTTCAACATCTTTGTGGAAATAATACTTAGGACACAACTTCTTAGATTCTTAGGTAAATCATTATATACGGAAAATTGAATCGGTGAATCCACATTAAAGAATTCCATCACTATAGGAGGTTATTGTGTAACAATGGTTGGAATCTTCGGAATTTCACTTGAACTTGCAGAATTTTGAGGTCTAGATGATGTTCAACCACTAAGCTCAACTAAGGTCACCTGAGGATCACTAGACTGAGATCTAGTAGTTCTACAAAAATCCAGCTTAGGACCTAACAAAACCAAAAATAGTAACAATAGGCCCTCCTTCTAGCACCAGTTTCTTGTTGATGATGGTTTTACTCGCAGTAAACAAATCAAATAAAATCTCCATAGACAAGACCGTGAAGAACCTATCCTTCTTGAAAGATATGAAACAAAGAAAACCTAAGAGAGAATTCTGCATTTACAAAGCAAAGATTGACTTCTGTTTAATCCCAAGTCTTCAATAACTAGGTCATGGTTGCACTAGGGACACTCTCGGGTAATGATGTGACAATTGTTGTTAATCTCAAAGGGACTACAGTTATTTCTAGCTTTGCCAAGAATTACTAGCATATCACATAAAATTTCATTTTATCAAATGACATCATGAAATGAAAAGATTCAACATAATATTTCATGAATAACACAAATTATTGCTATCACTTAAGTAAATTTAGCATTAAGAATTCAACAATTCAATGGAAAATCAAAGATTTTCAATAAAACTATTTCCATTCACTTATATTTTTTGGAACATTTTCAAAAAATTAAACATCTATTCTAAAGTAAAACATAAAAATACTATAAAAAAAAAGTTTCTCCTAGTTATTCTCCATGGATGCCCCAAAGAATTAATCAAAACGGAGCAAACCGCTTTATATTTCACCAGATTGCTTCACAACTACGTATAAAATGGTACAAGCTTTTAGAGAGGGGGTTTCATTTATGGACATCAAATAGGTTCTGTATGCACCCTTAAATGGTGCAGCATATAGTCTTGTTCAGCCGAACTTACAAAACTAGCTACAAAAGATACTTAAATAGGTAGCTATCCAAAAAGCTCTAATATCAATTAATGTCTATGTGCATACAAATTTTTATGCCGGAATGGTTCAGAAAATAGGAAAAAAGAACAAAACTTAAAAGAAGTTTTTGCTCTTTCGACATCCACAAATTCTGAACTTAAAATAAAAATGTGGGAGGAGATGGTCTTTTATAGAAATAAGGCACTCAAAATTTCAACTTAAAAGTATCTTGAAGAAACCAAAAACAAAAAATTAAAATATATCACGTGGCATGTGCCAATTATCATCAAGAATATTCTAGAATAAGTCAAAGCTTTGACTTTGTGAGCAACAATGCTTTCTCCATACTTTAGCACAAACACTTTATCTCCATCAAGGCTACAAGAATATTTTTAAATACCGGAGTGTAAACACCTACCGATACTGTGATCAACCTACAAACTAAAACAACAAATAAATTCCATCACACTTCTGGTATCCATTATCTAGTTCTTTTCGTATTCATTTATGGCTCCAGTTCTGGTCTTCCTTCTTTCTTTAACTCGTATCCTTAGAAATCTCTTAATATTTTATGCATATGTTCCTTTCAAATCCTTCGTATTGCTCTCCAAGTGAGCTTAAGCCTGGTATATTCTTTAGTCACTTGAAGTATGATATCATTCTTCTCTGCTTTGCCTACTTCAAATTTAGCTATAAAATTTCTGCACTATATTATTTCATCAATAACCTCTCTCGTCAACAACTGAACAGGATCTCTATTTATTCTTTCTATCCATTCCTTGAAATATTTAAATTCCTTCTCATCCTGGCCTAATGTTTGGGGATCAAAGACTTTATGTGACAATACTTCAATAAATTTGTGATTTTCTCTCATTAATCTTCTGCACTCAATGGCGACTCTTTCAAATCCTTCAATACATTGTACTAACATGTCACCTTCCCATTTCAATTGCTTCTTCCACTTTCCTGGCAAAGAAATTTCACGTTATGATATTATATCATTTTGTATTAACTCTTGTACATCTGTCTATATGAGAATTTCCATATTTCGCCTTTCATCAATGACCCGCTCTTAGCGATGTTTACATTCATCTTCAAATATTGTGAATTTCTCTGAACGGTGGTATGCTTCCTTGTACATTCTTATTGTATCTGTAATAAGTTCATCTCCCTGCTTTATCCAATATTCAATCCACTCTTCAAACATATGAATTTTATGATGAACTATAACAATGGCATCTACCTACTCTTGTGACATTAGCACCAGATGTTGAGGTAGTTCAACTTGTTCTTGA
The DNA here is from genome assembly GCA_007258455.2 of Sequoia sempervirens. NCBI lineage: Eukaryota > Viridiplantae > Streptophyta > Pinopsida > Cupressales > Cupressaceae > Sequoia > Sequoia sempervirens. The sequence goes on along the minus strand of VDFB02000015.1, from coordinate 194,748,609 downwards.
CTAGATAAATTCAATGACTTGATAAAATGTCCCAAGGTAGCAACTCATTCTTTCAATTCTCTTTTCTTCTGTTTATATTTTTGTACTCTGGCAATAGTAGCATTTAAATTCACTTTTATTTCTTCTAGTTCTTGCTGCCAACATGAGTTTCCAAGATTAATACTTGTGATTTTATAATCCTTAGGCATTATCTCATGTCTTTCCTTGTCATTTGTGTGAGTAGCTATTTGCATAATTCTATTACCATTTGCATTCCTCTATTTTACATGCTTTTTCTTTTCTCTATGCCTAGGTTTAGGAGTACTCACTTCCTGTATGAAGTTATTGAGATTTAGAGGTAATATTTCTACTTCCATTGGAGAAGCTAATTCCCTAACTAACCAATCAGGTGTATCATCATTTCGGTGTACCTTTGTAACTCTTTCTTGTTTCTATCTATTACTTGATTCTAGAATTTCATTTCTTTGACTACCAATGTTTTCTGAAATGGGAATTTATTTTGCAATATCTAACATAGACTCAAGATTAGAAGGATTTAGCACTGCCTCCTCTATTTGGAAACTTATATTTTCCTGTCTATCTATATTTTATGATTCTTCTCTCTCAATTTTATCTTCTTCATTTATGGCTACACCAGGATTCTCTTCATTTTCAGTTCCATCTCCTATGAACTATGTAGCTTCTTCTTCTAGAGTTTTAGTTTCAACTTCAGTTTCAACATTTCCTTTATCTGATTCTTCAAAGACCTACGAGTGTTCATTAACATTTTGCATATTCTCAAAAGAAAATTGAGAATCTAGAGTGTCTTCAACAACTCTCTCATCAACAATATTTTGCTCTGCACCTTCGCCTGTTTACATTTCAAGCACATTAGGATTTCCTGCCTCTGAGGTGAGCATTCCTTGAATAAATTCTTCTTGTTCAATATTTATGGGGTTAGGGCTTGTATCATGAATTTCTTCTATCACTGGGCGTACTATGGGTTTGTCTTTGGATTTATTTTCCTTTACCTTCTCCCACATAGCACCCCATCTATCTACATGTTCCTTGATTGTGGCCTCATCTTCCTCAAAAATTTCTTCTAAAGGTAAAGGGGTACCACCCAGTGCTTGCTTCATACTAGCCATATTAACAGAATTGGGGAGAAGTGAATAATGTTCCAACCCTTTGAGATGCAGACCTGGTTTGTGTACCAACATTCCTTGTACTCTTGTTCCTTCATAAATAGTTATTCTAGTTCTAGGTCTGGCTGTAGAAGAAGATGCACCTTTAAGTCTTGCTTTTGATTTGTCTTTACCTGCCTCTGTAACTTTCTATTTTTCTGATAACTTCATGGGAACTTCCTGTCTTATTGCTTCAGGGGTTCTTTCTTCAATTCTAACACTTGGAGTAACCTTACTAGTCTTTCTTTTCATCATGGTAGGCTCTTCACTTTCAAAAGCAGTTTCATCTCTTTGTTTTCTTTTTTTATATTCTGAGTAGATGGGTTCAATTCTTGTTTGTCTTAAACTTTTGCAAAAATCATCAATCTAGTGTTGAGTATACCTTAGGACTGGCCTAGTAAAATCATTAATTGATGTCATGTTTTCGTCATCAACACCTAGGTTTGGAATGGGTTCATGATATACCCTATCATCATTATAAAACCGATTCAACACCTGACCATCATCTTCTTCCAATTGGTTTGGGATGTCATAGAATTTGAGCATTCAAGCAAACCCTAAAGTCATTCTTTCATACTTTTTCCTTCTAACCACGTGCTTGTCTTCATAGTTAAGCCAATAATCTTCTAAATGAGATACATGAGCATGAAAACTAGCTATATTTATAGCAATATTTCCTTCAATATCATAATACACTCTCTGGAGTGGAAATTCTTCAAAATGGTAGGTCGTCAGTTCCTCCTCACATAGATCAACTACTTTGATTGCACCACACTTATAATTCCCTATTGTGATGGGAAATTTAAAATAGGCCTTCTTGTGAGCATGGCTATAGAGAGCCTGAGATGGTTTTAACTATCTCACTAATTGAAATAAAATAATTTTATCTCTAGGATATCTGAGCAGCATGAATGGGTGTCCAACAAATCCCTCCACTCTAATGTAGGAGTAAGTTGGGAACTATATGTACTAGCCTCCCATGGGCCGAATTGCACTTTGTGCTTCCAGGGGTAATCTTTTAGATTTGTCACCCTCCATTGTTCTCACCAATTTCATAGAAAACAAATCATTAACTTATCTATTATCACCTTTATACCCATGAACAATGATTTGGGGTAAATGTGCATATATCAAACTATTGCCAACTTGTGTGCCCAGGTACCAATCTATTTTGGTCCTTGTTTACTGGCTCTCATAGCACAAGAGTAAATAACATATGATGACATGTAGAAATATCTGGTCTTGGGGAATGTAGTAATTTGTTCATGTATCTTGTCACTTATCAATTTTCCCCAATGCAATTCTACAGGACCTTATATCATTCGTGATATTATCACTAACATCTAGGGTTCAAATTTGCTTGCATCTCTCAAACTAGCTACTTTTCTCAACAAAGTTATTATGTCTTGTATTTCTTGTTTAAACATAGACCTCTGAATTACCTTGTTCTATGGTGTGATTGGCTATTGGCACCATTGTGTGCTGACAATTTCTCTGCTATGCTCTTTAGCATTCTGATATGTCTTGGCCTTGGCTTTTAGGTCAACATTGAACATCTGTGTGTAGGAGGGGAGACCAAATGTATACATAATTTCTTTTTGAGACAAGTCTACATAAGTTCTTCCTTCCTTTTCAACAATCCTTTCAGCTAGATTATAATAGCTTATGCATTGCATGACTAATTCTAGAGCTTCCATCACTGGCAAAAACCCTCCTGTAGGAAGTAATCCATTGGATACAACATTTTTGGTGCATTGGGTTGCATTCTCTTGAAGCAGTTGTGAATGGATTTCAATGTCAGAAGACCATCCCATGTGGGTATTTGTAACCACAACATTAATGGGTACTACATGTGAATTGCAGTACTTGAATTCATCTTCTACTCTTGCATCAGAAGTGCTCATTTTGGATACAATGTGCGCTGCAATTTTCAAAAAAATTGTCTATGTGTGAGTTAGGGTTAAATTTAACCAAAATTTATGTTTCATAAAATCTTCAATTCATTCTTTGATCAAATTTAACAACTTGGAGGAGAATTAACATTCCAATTTCAAAATGGGAAAATACCATTATCGAAGATTTCTAGCTTGAGAAACTCTTAGCAATAAATCAGTTATTATAAACATACCTAGTTCTAGTTAAAAATGGTGATTCTTCATAATACAACTTCAAAACCCTTGGTAGGTGCGACTTAGTTTCTCAAAATTTTACCTCTGTTTGCGTGCCAAAGTAGATTCATGAATTCAATGTCTTTAGAAAATTTTCAATATGATGTAAAGTGGAGTGTTGTAAAACCAATTGCATGCTTGAGGTGATGGCAAGTACATAGGTAGTTCGCAACCTTCATTAATTACCTGTTATTTCAAATTAATTCCTAGAATAAAGGTGTAATCATTATGGATTGTGGTTCAAATCACAAGTACCTAGCTTTCTGAGTTGGTTTGCTATTTGAGAAGAAAGATGGTGTGGTGATTATACGTGGTAGTTATATGTCACTTTGATTGTATACAAGGTATACGCCATTAAAGATATACAATTAATGATGATGACCAAAGATAAAGTTTTTGATAATTCCTTTAAAACAAATTCACATAACACCGGGATCTAGGAAAATACTTTTTAAAAAAGAGGAAAAAAAGTAAAAAAAAAATTAGAACAAGAGAAAGACTGGAAACCAAAATTGAAAGATATACTTGATGAAACTTCAAAGTAGACTTTCTAGTTTCTGACTTATACTTCAAAGAAACAATAAAGCACCATAATCCAATAAAAAAGAAAAAATAACTGAGTTTATAAAATTTGATCAATGAAATACTAGGAACTAGAGTTATTTTGAAGATACAAATTCCTTCGGCTCATGCAGGATTCCAAAATTCCAGTGTCTAGTAACAAAATTTAAAATATTAAGAGCATATCAAAACACCGAAAGACTGAGGAAAAAAAAATCATACAAAGAGGCCAAGTGAAACCGAGAGGGAAACTAGCAACCAACCAAACACCAAAGAAAAACAATGCCAAAGCGAGCAAAACAACAACAAATTACATCCTCTCTAGGGAGGGTTATTTGTGTTGAACCAGATAACTTCTTTTAGGCTCACCCTCAAAAGCAAGTTTGTGTTGAAGTAGACCTTTCATAGGATTTGAAAGAGTCCATTGATATTCAAATTGATGCTCTCTGGCATACCCAAAAAGTTACCTATTTTAATTTTCCAAATACTTTTTATAGGTGTCAGTTCGTAAACCACAAGATTAAGGATTTCCCTTTGGAAGTTCCTTGTACTCTTTCACTGCCACGGAAGTCTAAAAAGCCTCGTCAAGTAGAAAGTTCTACCGCAAAACTAGATGAGAAGTGGAAAATGGTTAAAATAAGTCCAATGGCTCTAGGATGGTTTCCAAAGTCCTTGAACCAATGAAGGAGACTTCAAACCCTTCAACGAAGGGGAGAGAGGCTCAGGTTGGTTCTACCAACACTTCCAGTGTAGCCAAGGCCTAAGGCTATGCCCCAGCTTGTTGTCATCATGATAGTATAGCCAACTGAATCTCCTCCCATTTCAGGAGCTCACAAGATGTCACAAATCCCTTCTCGACCTTTGGAAGAAGGGGAATTTGTTAAGGAGAAATAGAGATTTTTATCTCCAACCATTTAAATTGGTTTAGTTTCACCAGAAATTTTTCAAAATCACTTCTCTACCTTGGATGAGGAGTCAGACTCTGATGATATGGAAGATTTTCATTGCTGAATTTCCTCTCATGGAATGTTCAAGGTATAAAAGACCTCTCTAGGAATTATTTCGTTAGGGATACTCTTTGGAAGTATGTTGGTATTGATGTTCTTTTCCTTCAAGAAGTGAAATTTGTTGGTTTTTGGCTTGCTTCGGCTTGTCGCTCTATATGGCCAACCAGTAAAACGTTTTGTACTAAGCATGAAGTTGGACATGATAGAGCAATTACCCTTCTTTCCCCACAGTAGCACACTTATGTGGTCAACCATGGGTTTGACCCCACACATCGGCTCATTGGGGTTCTTCTTCACATTGATAATCATTCTTTTGGGATTATTAATGTTTATCCTCAAATGATGTTGAAAGATCACTTCTCTGGCATTGGATTTCTGATTCGCTACCAGTTTCTACTTGGTTTCTATGTGGCGACTTTAATATGGTTGAGATGGCGTACGATAAAGATGGTACTCTACCATTTCGATGGGAAGTTGGCGAAAGAGACCTACATGGTATTAGATGCATAATAAATTGGGCCTTTTTGATCCCAATATTGGCCACCACCATTCTCACTCTCTCTAGAACACTTGGTGTAATTATCGAGCTGGTTTTGAGTGGAGTTGACTTGGGAAATTCTTAAAGTCTAAACCATTAATTCAACATAAATAAGCTTAATTCTCCTAATTTCAAGAAATAAAGTTTGTACACTTATTCATAAAAAGAGAGCAATTATTTTTCCTAAAGGTAATCAATTGGTAGGGTAATTTGGGTTGAAGGGTTTAGATTTGCATATTGAGCCCATTATGTTGATGAGATTATTTTTACCTCATCATTTCCTCCCCTTCCTAAGTCTGAGAAGGTCCTCTAGCTCTCTGGTGTGTCCCTTGTCCATCATTCCTCCTGTTCATCTCCTCATACTTGGTAGTGAGATCATACACATCATTTTCCTCTATGTCCAATATATTTGGGTCCCTTAAGAATCCCTGATGAAAGATGACTCTTTATTTCCACCTAGTAAAGTTTTCCTCACTTTGGTCTAGATTGGTATATATTGAATGAGGTTATGAAAGAAGCAAGGGAGGTCTGTACCTCATATCAATCCAATTATTCTTTAATTCTTCAATAATTTTGGCCAAAGCTACTGGTCTTCCATAGGACCATCTAATATTAAGAGGTGAAATTATTTCCCTCTTCTTGAGATGCATATGATGAGGGGTATACCTCTCTTCACATGCATGCCATGTTGGTCCTATTAATTGTGGCCCTTGTACCTGAAAGTGATCATGACATAGCCGAAGTTTTTTATTGTATTTGACCTGAACTTCCTTTTTTAAGTTTGACACCTAGAAATTGTTTCTTGAAAGAGAAAGGCTTCCCATGAGGGTACCTTATCTGCAACCCTATAGTATTTTCCAACTATGCATATTATCTTGATCTGTCCTACCAGTGAAGTTGGTTTTTCATAGTGGACAGGAATAATCTCAATTCTACTTCTCCCACAAATAAATTAATAAAGAAATCTGTATACTTTTCTAAGAGAAAATTGTGAACAAAGAACTCACACAAAAAAAATTGCTGCTCAGGGAGTGACTCAACAAATATTTTTACAAATTCTCTGTCATCAGGGTCATGAGGCTTGTTTTGGTAAATTCTTTTCAATTTCCATCTTAAAATATGCTCATTAAGAAACATGGAGTACAACCTAGATGGTCTTCTATAGTCTAATAGTAATTCACCAATTTCACAGGAATCTTGTTTTCCCCTATATGCCCGATGGAAAGATTCTTTTAACATTACCAATTCCCTTTTCAATATATTATTTTCAAATTCCACATCCTTCAAGAGATAGCAATGCTCTATCCATTTCATTAATAGTGGGGGAATGCGTACCTAGAACTAGTCTAGAACAATAGGTTCAGTTTGTGTCCCCTTTGATTCCATGAATGGTTGAGTGTTGCTCTCCTACAGATTTTGTTCTAGCTCCAGAATTTTACACATAGAGGCATTTAATTCAATTTATTGTCTATTATTTTCTTCTTTAAAAGCACTGAATAATTGCATAAAATTACTTTTCAAATATTGAATACACTTATCTTTTTTACACAGAACAACCTGATGTTGCTTACCCTGTTGATTCCATTGTTGAATCTAGTATTGCAACTGCTCAATAAGGTTTTCTTTTTCCTCCCTTTGTGTAGTCAATTTGGTAATTTCTTGGTCTCTTTTATGTACAATAGCAGTTTTCACCTCAATTTCTTCTTTCTACTGCTTAATTTGTAATTCATCATCTTGCAACTTGGCTCTCAATCCCACAATTTATGCCTTTAACTCTTTTAATTCCTCATTTTTCTTACTAGATTCTATATCCCCTGTGTCCTTAGAGAAATATGTATGAGGAATTTCCTCACCAGGATGAGGCACATTGTCCTCCTTAGTGTCCTTAGGAAGAGATGAGTAAGGAACTTCTTCTATTTCTTCAGTATTCACAATATGGGGCATATTTTCTTCTTCAGTTTCTACAAGTAAGGTGGAGTGAGGAATTTCCCAATCAATATGAGGCATGTCTTCTTCTTCACCAGTATCCATAGAGAAGGATGAATGAGGATTTGCATGAGGCACTCTTTCCACAAATTCAGATATATTTCCCAATCTATCAAGAAAAGGAGAGAATCCTCCCATAGGTTCATCTTCATTCTGCCCTGAATGTGGCGATTGTATTTCCTCCCCTTCCTATTCTTCAGGTGATAGGGTTTCCTTTCCCTTTTCCTCTTGCTTTTTTGTTTCATTTATTTCTTCACCTTCAGGTGGACTATCAATTTCTACCACCTTTAGTGGAGTCTTGGCGTTTTTCCTTTTTGAAGTACTTCCTACATCCTAAGGTTCAATTTCATTGGCCCCTGAAGATAGCCTTTTACTCCTTCGTAGAGGAGGATTTGTTTGAAAAATACATTTACTTCGTTTATTTTTCTTTCGAGGAGGCTCCTCTTCTCCTCTAAAATGCACAATTCCCACCTCCCCTTCCCGTCCTGGTGTTTTTAATTCATCTAGAAATTTTTTTGGCACATCACTACTGGGATCCATGGAGGTATGTTGGGATTCAGTGGGGCCTAATGCCTCTGAGGAGGGTTCTTCTATAGATTTCTCCTTTTGTTTAGAGGATTCTCCCTCCTCAAGTGATCTCCCTGGCTCCTCATTTTCAATTTTCTTTAGAAACCTTTGCCATTTCTTTTCTATATTTTTGTGGAAATGGTATTTACATATTAGTTATATCATACCATGATGTTTAAGGCACCTTGTTCCAACTTTATACTTTTCCATCATAGAGGTGATTGAATGGTAGAGAAAAGGTGATAAATTTACCCTAAGAGTAGGATCCTCAATGTCATGGCGTAAATGAGTTAGGAAGTGGAAAGGGGGTCCCACAGTTGTAGTCATTTGTCCCTCACAAGTGAAATATCTAATAATCCAAGCTGCAATAGATCTCCAGGGTTCTGAAATAGACATTCTATGGATTCCCTTATTTGTCCCCCTGGTGTTTATGGTCATTACAGGTTGGGGTTCCCCTTCCCTATGTAATAGTTCTATTAAATTTTGATAGGGTATGTGGGTATTTTCATTCAAATGAATTCCTTTATTCTCAACAATGGAAAGATGAGCAATGATTTTTCGTAATTACCCAAAAAAAATTTCCACGCACCACGGTCTTCCCATCTACGAAATTCTCAACGAATTCCTTCACAAGCTGATTTGTGTACCCTTCAAATTGTTTCATGAAGTTCAACCATCCAAATCTCTTGAATAATGCTACTCTATTGCTCAACACCAACAATGGCACTGTAAAAGTTGGCTCAAACTTCTTTTTTAGTGCCTCCCATTTTTTATCTCCTAGTGATATTTTGCAAAACTCTGGAATTATCTCCTCATTGAATTGTAGATGGAAAAAGAGTTTTGCATCGATATACTCAATGGGGAAGGAACTAATTACCATTTTTCTTATCTCCTTTTTGCATAATTATGATGACCTTTCATGGGGAATTACAATTATTGTCATACTCTTAGCAATCATGTAAAAGGTCACAAGTTTTAAAATTATAAGGAGGAATAGATAATGCCAATTAATTAACATTTATTCAAAATAAGTAATAACTCTTTAAAATGAATAGATTTGCACATACCTTAAGTATTTTCATTAGATCAAATGTCACTCACTTGTACTGACATAATTGGATAGTCGTATGGTTGGTGAGGGTGGCGGCAGATAATAATGGCAGGGATGGGATGGCTGAAGTGATGGTGGAAATTATTATGACAAAAGGTGGCATAATAATCTTATTTATTATGGAAATATTCTATTAATGTGGTGGAATAATTATAAGGGAGTAGATCTCGAAGCAGAATTAAAGGATGGTCATGCGTGGAACTTAGGAAAAATTAAAAAAAATGGAAAGAAAAAATTTTATACCAAAAATCCAGAGCATTACCAATAATATGCAACTAAAGTAGAGAACAAGAGAGTTTTAGATCATCATAGAGAGATGTCATTAGAACATGTTGATGAAATTGAGGATTCTGGAGCATTGCTGAAAATATGTTGCTCAGACGCTAAACAAGATTTTTGGAGCATCGTTGAAAGATGTAGCTAGAGAAACACCCAAAAATTTTGGAGCATCGTCGAAAGATGCAACTAGAGTAGCAACCAAATTTTTTGGAGCATCGTTGAAAGATGCAGCCAAAGCAACAACCAAATTTTTTGGAGCATCATTCAAAGATGCAGCTGAAGGAAGAAACAACGAAATTTTGGAGCATCACTGAAAAGATGCAGCTAGAAGGAAGAAACAAAAGAATTTTGGAGCATCACTGAAAAGATGCAGCTAGAAGGAAGAAACAACAAAATTCTAGAGCATCGCTGAAAAGATGTATTCGGAAGGAAGAAAGTTGTGACATTTTGGCCTTGGCTTCCCAAAGCACTGTTGAGTGATGCATTAGAATGCAGGATCAGAGTGATGAGCGACACCAGTTTGTTGTGCAAATTCTGGAGTATTACAACAACCGTGTTGACAGATTCCAGAGCATCATAGCAAGGTGCGCCAGAATTGTGCTTCGAAAAAGGTGAAGTCTTGCAAAATGGAGACAAGATTTTAGTCAAGTCCAAATGTCAAAAACTGATAAAAAATGTTAAAAAATGGAGTTTATTATTATTATTATTATTGGATTGACAAAACTATGTTGACCCTGCCACAATAGAGTAAATGCAGTGGATTTCTCCTTGCGTTTCCACCATTTTTGTAAACTCTTTCTTGTTAATAGGTTTATGATAGAGACGTAATCGGTGCCCATTAACTAGGAGAGTTCAAGTATCACCATCAATAGGTTTTAGTTGGACTGAACCATTAGCAAACACTTCAAAAATTTTGTATGGTCCAAGCTAGTGTGTCCTGAGTTTCCCTTGGTGATCCTTGTATTTGGAATCGAATAGTAATGCCCAATCCCTGATATGGAATTGTTTCTCTTTGATGTTTTTTTCATGCCAGACCTTATGTTGTTGTTAGATCAATTCAGTTTGATGGAAAATGTCCAAACAAAGTTCGCCCAATTCACTAAGTTGTAAGACTCTCTCAATTTGGGCTCATTTAAGATCCATGCCCAATTCCATAGTTATCCTAAGGGTTTGGAGTTCGAATTCAATGGGTAAGAGGGGATTCTTCCCAAAGACTAACTCATAGGGGTTGTAGCCAGTGGTTGATTTCCAAGTCATGTTGTAAGCCCAGATAGCTTCTGGTAGTTTCCTAGCCTAGTCTTTCCTTCTTGAAGAAATAGTTTTTGTCAAAATATTTTCCAACTCCCTATTAGTGACCTCAACTTGTCTGTTTTCCTACGGGTGGTAGGGTGAGGGCTTCTTGTGACTTACTTGGAAGTGATCTATGAATTCCAGTAGCACTTTGGACATAAATTGGGGGCCTTGGTCCATGACGATTGTTCTTAGAGCTCCAAACTTGAGGAAGATTCTATTGTAGAGTAAATCGGCTACCTATTCCTCCTTGGCAATACGTAGGGCTTGCATTTATACCCACTTAGTTAGGTAGTTGGTATAGACCAAAATATACCTTTTTCCTTGCGAAGGAGGGTCTATTGGTCCGATAAAATCCAATCCCCATTTTTTGAATGGTCCAAGGACTACTTGAGGCTATAGAGGCATTTCGTTCGAAGCAGTTGGTCTATCTACTCTTTGACATTCATCACATCGGCACACATATTTCTTGATGTCCTTGTGCATTGAGGGCCAGTAGTATCCTACTCCCAAAATCTTGTAAGTTATCATTTTAGTAGAATAATTCCCTCCTGAAGGGTCATCATGATAGGCTCTGAGTATACTATAGGTCTCATCTACCCTCACACACCGCCGTAAAACCATATTAGGTCTGCATCGAAACAAGATTCCATTTATCCATTTAAAAGGGGCACTTTCTCTAATGAGGAATTTCTTTTGTTTTGATGAGAAATGATGTGGAACTTATGTAGTGGCCAAATAATTTGCAATGTTAGCAAACCAAGGGGTTTTAACGGAGATGGAAAATAGATTTTCATCTAGAAACTCATCTTGTATTGGAGTGCAGCCACCATCATATTTAATTTGAGATAAGAAATTTGCAACCACATTGGATTTCCCTGGTTTGTCAATAATTGTGACATTGAATTATTGGAGGAGAAGTAACCACATAATTATCCTTACATTTACCACTAGTTTGTTCATGAGATACCTAATGGCCGAGTGATCTGTATGCTCTGTAACTTTATATCCTATGACATAATGTCAAAATTTATGAATGGCATGCAGTACGACCAAGAATTATTTCTCTGTTGTGGTGTAATTATTTTCTATTGTAGTCAAGTTCTTGCTGATGAAGTATATAGCATATTTCCCTTCATTCTCATCTTCTTTCCCTAGAACCGCTCCAATGGAATCATCAGATGCATCAACATAAATATGGAATGAGAGATTCCAATTAGGCCCTCAAAGGATATAGGCAGAGATGAGTTTCTCCTTGATAATTTAAAATGAGGATTGACACTTAGGCGTCCAAATGAAGTCAACACTTTTCTGAAGTAGAGAAAACATTGGGGCTGCGATTTTGCTAAAGTTTTCTATTAATCTTCGGTAGTATCCCACATGCCCTGAGAAACTCCTGATATCAATCTATGTTTTTGGGACCTCAAGTTGTTGTATGACTTGAATTTTCTTAGGATCAACCTTAATCCCTTCGGTTGAAATGTGGTGTCCCAACACTATTCCTTGTTCCACCATGATCAAACATTTTTCATGAATTAGGGACAACTGATGATCTTCACATTGTTTTAACAAATTGTCTAGATTTGTGAGGGCTTCATTGAAGGTTGAATCATATACAATGAAGTAATCCATGTAGACTTCCACACACTCATTTACTAACTCAACAAACATAGCCAGGATGGCCCTTTGGAATGTGGCAGGAGCATTACACATCCCAAAGGGAAGAACTCTATATGCAAATGTCCCCCAAGGGTAGGTGAAGGTTTTCTTATCCTGATCTTCTGGTGCTACCTGTATCTGGTTGTATCCACTAAATCCATCCAAGAATGAAAAATATTTCCTCCTTTCCAAGTTATCGAACACTTGGTCCATGAATGGCAGGGCAGAATAATCTTTGCGTGTCAACTTATTAAGCTCCCTATAATCTACACACACTCTCCACTTCCCATTCTTCTTTGAAACTACAACAAAGGGTGACACCCACTTGTTGTCAGAAATTAGGTAGATAAATCCTACATGTAAGAGTTTCTCAATCTCAATCTTAACGATGTCTTTAAGGGAAGGATTGAGCCTCCGTTGTGGTTGGCGAATAGGCTGAACGTCCTCAGTATATATATGATGCATGCACACACTAGGATGTATTCCTCTCATATATTTATAGTCCCAGGTGAACACTTTAGATCTACTCACCAGGGTGTCAAACAATCTTTGTTCTTCCATTTCAGTCAACCAACTATTGATGTTCAAATTTCTTTCTGGTAGAAACATAATGGTTTTGACTCTTGGATGGTTGGACGTGACAGTGTACATAGGCCTTATCAGAGTGTTAAGTGGTCAGTTGTGTGGTACAATTTTATGAAGCTGGGTGACATTTGCAAAGAAATGGTAGGTTTTTGGAACTAAGTTAATCAAAGGGAAAGGTAGTCCAATAAAACTAGCACCACCAAATTTTTCCTGATCTAAGTTGATTGGGTCTCTTAGGATTTCTTCTACATTTGACATATCCTCACCACCCGAATCAATGCAAAAATTTTCCACGTCATCTTCCAATTCATCTTCCAACTCTTCACCATGTTGTTTAATAACTACCATGGCTAGTGAAGCCAAATTATCCTATCCATTGGGGCTTTATGGTTCATCAACCCATACTTTGTTGTGCTCAACAGGTTTGGCAAGAGGATACAAAAATATTTTTTTTCTATTAGATCCATGGGAGATGGTCATTCCTCCCTCCCTAAAATCAATTTTGGCTACAACCGTAGCCAACCATGGTCATTCCAAAATTATTAGATAACTATCTTTGGGTGTAAGGGATTCAATTATCTAGAAATCCACTTGATATTCCCATCCATCCACCTTAACGAGAAAATTTTCAATTATGCCTTTGGGAATAGCTATGCATTGGTTTTCCATCTGTAATACTATAGTTGTGGGGAATAGATCAGTAAGTCCTATTTTTTCTATCACATCAATAGTCATTACGTTAATGGCCACTCCAACATCCACTAAAGCATTAAGTATTGCTACCTCATTAACTGTTACTATTATAAGAGGACTTCTTGGGTCATCATATTTTAAAGCAATGACTATTCTAGCTAACAAATAAGCTAGGTACCCATTTATATGAATAGTGTTGATTCATTTTGGCTTTCTCCTTGGGGTTTTGATGCTCAATTGTTTAATCAACTGGTTTAACTCAGGTATCTTCTTAATCGCCTATAACAAGGGAACTTCAATCTGTTAGAGTAAAGGTTTTAACTTAATTATGTTAATTAGGTTACCTTTATTCCTCTCTTAAGATTTCACTTTAGTTTGCATATTGTGACATTTAATAATTATATTAATTATTAAATGTCTACCTATTAGGGTTACTTTTAGGTTTTGCATGATCTCCTTTTAAGGATTGATCTTTGTAATTATTTAATTCAGTTAATGCAATCTCTCTTGAAGCTTGCAGAGCACCCTTGCTTTTTTCTCTCCATCTCTTCCTTTCTGTGACAGGTTATTTGCATGCAGATGATCTTCAGGTTTTGTGAAGTTGGCTTTCTCAACTTCTACATGGTATTAGAGTGTGGATTCAGCGAACCCCTTCTCGATTTATGAGGTTTTTCTTCTTCAACAAGGGTTGCAGGCTTCAGATCTGAATCCTCTTTGTTTGTTTTGAAAATTTTGGAGATGGGCATTTTTCAGTGCATCCAAGATCAAATCAGACCTCTCCATTGAATCAAGAGTTGTCGGAATAGTCAAGATCAACCTTTGTTTCGTCAAATTTGGCTTCCATTTGTCATACCTGGGAGTGTTTGAAGAAAGGGATTTTGTGCTAGATCCAGGGGGTGCTCAAATTTTCAGAGCATTTTGAGCCTAAACAGACCTCACCATTGCACTCAAAAGGCTCAAAAACCCCTATTTCCATATAATTTTTTTCAAAATCCAAACAGTTGACCTCTGAGACAATTTTTTTTGCTATGAAAATTTGTACGGTCTTCCACATGCATTACAAGCCTGTTGAACTCAAAGGAGTTGTTTTTAGTCTCGAGCTCATAAATTTTGACCAGTTTCTCTATTTTTGTGATCTTAGTGGCATTGGAACCGTATTTCAGAGCTCTTTAGTTCCATCCATCCAATTTTTCCAGATTTCACTCCAAGTATATTTTATTCAGTTTTCTATGTTTTCACACTCTAGTGAATTACCTGGACATATTAGCTCTTGGGAACTTCTCATTTGTATGGGTTGCCTCATTTTTAGTTGTTTTTCATGTATTTCCAGTCTTTTGTCCTTTGTGGGAATTTTGAGCATCATTTGTAAGCAATCTTTTCTATGTAAATGCACTGAGATAAAGTAACACACTATTATACATGTATTTTGGGGATTTTGCACATAAGGTTGTGCCATATTTTGTACTCACACTATATTATAAAGTGCCATGGGGGGGTTGTGTAGTGGATTTTTTTTTCCATCACACCTTTGTCGAGTGAGTGTCCCTCCATGACGATAGTGGATCCATATGATTCCAGCCTCATGCATGTGTGCTTTGTTTTGCACACCACTTTTTTAGCTGTAGGTGCTTTCTTGTGCACTTCAAATGTTATTTCTTCTCCTTCATGCACTACATGGTGATACACAACATTTCATTGGATATGTTAGGCTCTCACAATTAGCATTATGGGGGGTATTATACTGTTCATGCTAATGCTTCCTTTGTTTTTCCTTGGAAGGAATCTTCCATTCTCAGTTGATCAATTTTTTTTAGACTATTGGTACTTGTGCCATCTATATCTTCGTTTCAGGTGTTTTCCTTTGTTTTCCATCTGATTCGAGTAGTTTCATTTGGGGAACTCATGTAGATTGTTATCTTCTTGATCATGATCATCCTATCTTTAGAGGAGGTTCTTCAACACCATTGTAGTCATCTTTTGACAGTTGTTTGCAGCTTCTTCTACTTTAGTGATGTTCTTCATGTCTTTCATCTCTTTTTGGAGTAGAGTTTTTCCCATGAGGTTTTTTCTATTTCTCCACTTTACAGAGATTTGGTTGTATTTGCGTACCTCATTAGGCCTAGTTGTCAAGACCCTTGTTTGCTTTCATGCATTTTAGTTACCTTTGCTTTCTTGCACATGTTTGTAGCTATAATTTTGCTCATCTTAAGGTGGGTGTTAGAGTAAAGGTTTTAACTTAATTATGTTAATTAAGTTACCTTTATTCCTCTCTTAAGATTTCACTTTAGTTTGCATATTGTGAAATTCAATAATTATATTAATTATTAAATGTCTACCTATTAGGGTTACTTTTAGGTTTTGCATGATCTCCTTTTAAGGATTGATCTTTGTAATATTTAATTCAATTAATGCAATCTCTCTTGAAGCTTGCAGAGCACCCTTGCTTGTTTGTCTCCATCTCTTCCTTTCTGTGACAAGTTATTTGCATGTAGGTGATCTTTGGGTTCTGTGAAGTCTGCTTTCTCAACTTATACAAATCTACAATCATTTAATTTCTTGTATCAATGTAGTCTCAATGGTTGAGATCGCTTCTGGAGCGTCTTCCATACGAATTGGTTTTACTCACTCCGAGAAAGGTGCTTTGATTTTTTTCCTTAGACATGGGATGCTTCAAAGGTTCAGTTGAAGGTTGTTTGTCTCTCAGTGTTGGATCCTTTGGAAGTTCAATTGGAGACTGACCCCCATCCTCTTGAGGTAGGTTAGAAGCTCCAGCTGAAGATGGCGGGTTGGGCTCAGGTTTTATGGATGTAGGTGTTATGGAATTTTTCTCAGCATACTTTGTGATAGGTTCATCGATGATTTCTTCAATAGTCAGATGCAAAAGTGTTTTACCAGACCTCATATGTAGGTTTCCATAGTGTATGGCATTAAGCCCAGTGACATTGTCTTGTTCGGTGGAATATACCAGAGTATTTGGGCGATTGTTCTTTGGGTTAGGAACCAGTTGCACCAGAAGTGGTAGTTGGTTAACTTGCTCAGTTTGTGGATTATTCTAGGGTGATGGTAGGAGAGCCTGTTGTTGGGTAGGAATTCTCTTGTGGCTAGTGTAAAATTGATGCTGAGGTTGGTTCCATTAAGGAATGGGATTTTGAGGGTACCACTACGGTTGAGGCTGATTATGCAATTGAGGGTTACCCCAAGGTTGGTTTATCCATTCTGGTGGTCCCCAGGGATAGGTTCCCTAATTAGAGGGTATTAAAGGTGGTAATTGAGGCCAGGATGCTTCCCATTGGTTATTGTTTCAATTTGGCTGGGGCCACTAGTTAGGATTGGAATTCTAGCCATAGGAAAAATTACCTCCAGTTATTTGGTTGACAAAATTCACTTCTTCCTTGACTAGGGTTGTTCTTTTCTTGGAATTTTTGATGGCATTCAGTAGCTCACGCTAATTGGTGGGGTGATTTTTGTCACACACTTGACAAATGTCAATCTTATCAACTTTTTCCAAGGAACATTCTCTTAACAAATTTTTGTTTCGACATCAAGGGAAATAGATAGATAAGGTCTCAGATTTTTGTGTTTTAGCCTGTATGTCATCTAAAGTGGTGTTTAACTAGACAAGAATGTTAGTCTTGAAGTCAACGATTTCTTCATGAAGTTTTCTAATGTCATTGGAACCTCTATAAAGGGTGGACTTCCTAATTCCTCCTTGAGTTTGAGAGAAGTTTTGACATAACTCAATAATCTCCTCTAGTCTTAGTTGGGAAACATCTCCTTTTCCCATTAAATCAAAACTCCTCTGAACTTCACTGTCAAGACCTTTGAGAAATAAGGTCTTCAAAAAATCAAGACTTATAACTTCTCCACCATAGCATTTAGATAAGAAGATAAACCTATCTAGGTAATCCTCTAAACTTTCATCCTTGGTTTTCCTTATTTTAAATAGTTCTTCTTTCCTATCACTCACTTTGTAACTTTGGTATTTCTCTAAAAAGACAGACCCCATTTCATTCATGGATTTTATCAACTGAGAAGCTAACCCCATAAACCAGTGCATAGCTGAGTCTTTTAGAGTGGAAGGGAAAAGCTTTAGTTTTTTATTATCATTCTTGTAGTCATATGTCTGACACAAGACTTTGAATTCAAATAGAAACTGATTAGGGTCCTCAGTAGACAAACCTTGAAAGGTTGGAAAGAAGTCCCTTGAGATATTTTTCATTGTCATATCATCATCTGCATCAATCATGATAGGATAAGTGAATGTACATGGTGGAGGGTTATCATTATTGTTATTATTGGAAGCATTTCTATGATCACACATGATGTTGAAGAAAATATGATTTTCATCCCAAGTTTTCTCAGTTGGGCATGGTTCAGGAGTTTGTAAATGAATATGCTCCTCTTCAACTATAGGTTCTCTTTCTAGACTATATTGGAAGGTCTCAGGTTGACCCCGTTCAGTCAATTCCTCTATAAGTTCTTGATCTGAGTTTCCTTCCTCCCTACTTGTTGTTGGTACATCAATTGGGGGGATTTTGGTATGAATCTTCTATGGGGGCCTCATTTCCTGACCATGCAAAAAAGAAGTGAAAGAGCTATTCCTATCCCTAAAAGAGGTATTCAAGATATCTCCAACTAACACAAGAAAAAGGAGTCCCCGAAAATGATGCCAAAAAGTGGTAGGCTATCTTTAGGTCCTAACACTTTAGTGAATAAACACATCAATATATCGATTGGGTGATGTCCAATATTTGTATGCAATAGAAGACATCTCAACTTCTCTCTTGGGTTTCCTAAATACTAACCTACTGAATAAAATTTCTACGCTAAGGGGCCTCTAATCTTGAAATCAGTAAATAATCTATCTAAGAAGCGGGAAAATGACTCAAACCAGGAAACAAAAAACTAAGAATATGAAAAGAATTACCACTAAACTAGAACACATAGAAATGATTAATCTAAAGAATGCATAAATTGTTGAAGAATTAAAATATGTAAAGAATTTAAAAAACATTTATCTAATGTGAAAGATAACAAGGCAATTTCTAATCATAAAACAATTTAACAGAATCAACTGAAGAAAGGTGCTCTAGACATTCAAATGTTAAGATAAAAAACTATGGACTTAGTTGCAACCTGTAGGCTTAACACTGACAACATACCATATACTCATGAAAGTGAAATGAAATTCAACTGTTATCTACTAAAAGGAAATGCATAATTAGAAATAGAATACTTATCTATCTATGTATAACCCTCGATTGACCAACTCTTGGGTGTGTCTACAACTACTTCAAATCACACGCACTGGAAAAATATAAGTTACTTCATTCCAAAGGCTTCATTCACATCGCTCAATAATTCAAAGAGTGGTGGGAAAAATCATATTCATATGGTAGTTTTTACTCGAAACATAGATTGGCATCATAATTATAATCTTCTTCTCTATTCATTATTTGCAACAGTTACATATTTATATGAAGAGAACTAAACAAAAACCCTACTTTCCAGTTAATAGAGTATTTTTAACAAATTTCCAATAATAGAGGGAGTTTAAAGCCCATGATATACAATATTAAAGAGGGTCGCATGAGCCATAAAGTTTTTGAAACTAAAAAATAATAGAATTATAAAGTCTCGGCCCAAAACGTGTGCTTTTGGAATTCTGACGCCTGCCCACTTGTTTTCAAAAGTATGAAGATCTGCATTCATTTCCCTTTGACTAGAGTGGTGATGGAGAGTGGAGTTGATCTGTAAAATGCTCAAAGGCTAAACCATTAAATCAACATAAATAAGCTTAATTTTCCTAATTTCAAGAAATAAAATTTGTACACTTATTCATAAAAAGAGAGAAATTATTTTTCCTAAAGGTAATCAATTGGCAGGGTAATTTGGGATGAAGGGTTTAAATTTGCATATTGAGCCCATTATGTTGATTAGGTTATTTTTACCTCATCACATTGGTTGCAAGAACAGCAATTCCACCTTTAAACCATCACACCATGTCAATATTGATGGTTTGTCCCTAATTTTATTCAAGCTATGCAAATGCTTTTCTCCAATGCCTCTGCTTGCATCACCATTAATGACCACCAGTCCCCTTCCTTTGGTTTACTTCTCTCAATCCTCTAGTTTTACTCACTTGACCCCTCACTTTAAGTGCTTGCTACAGAAGGGTTTGGTTACTTTCTGAAAATGTTGTTGTCCAACGACGAGTTAGAGGTATTTCTTTGCCCAACTCATCAGCTCAATTGGTCAATGGCCATTTTTCCAATGATTCTTTTCTCACTCTTTTGGAAGAGCAAAAAAATGTCAAATCCACTCTGGATTGCCTTGAGACTTTTTGTCTCTCCTCTATCTATGCCATTCAATGGCATAAAACCTTATGTTACAGGCAGTCTATTCTTCCCCTTCTGCAATGGTTTCAACATTATGGCTGGAAATGGATTGTTGCAGGGTAAATATTTTGATGTCTAGGCATTCCTTTTTCCTTCCAGGCTTCCCTTATGGATTTGTGGCAAGCATTTCTTTCTCAATTTGAGTAGAAGTTGACTTATTGGATTACCAACCCCCTCTCTCTAGCTGGTAAATTTCAAAATTTCTCTAAAATTTTAGCTACTATGCATGTTTATTATTCTTCTTGTTAGGATTCATCGAAAGCTACTTACGCTAAGCTTGAAAAAATCCTACATGACTTTCTTTGGGCCTCTTCTGAGACTCATTGAGGGTTTCACCATGTAGCCTAGGAATTTTGTTGCTTTCCTAGAGACTCTAGAGGGATTGGTCTGCTCTCCACTCAATAGAAAGGGATTTCCATGTATGTTAAATGGATAATCAAAGATCTTACTGGTGATGAGGCTTGGGAAATTCTTCTCAGGCATTGCATTCAGTCTTTCTTTCCTACTCACAAACTAGCCTAGAAAGAGATTGGTTTTCAAACCCTTCTCATTATGAGAGAACCAGTCCAAATAGTGGGAATTTCATGGCCAATAGCATTTGGAAAGCCTGGGAAGCTATCAAGCCCTGGCTTTGGTTTTTGTGATGGGATTTCACTCAATCAAGAGAATGTGTGGTGGCTGCCCCTTTTTACCAGTATTGGTCAGCCACTAGCCAAGTAACCCTATCTTAAGGCTTTAATATTTCACAAGAAAGGTATCCAGACCTTGCAACACATGTTTCACAGACCCGCGATGTGTCTTATTCCATGGGAGGTCTTTTGTGCTCAGTATAGACTTCAAAACCAAGAATGTGATACTTATGATGGTTTGGTGAATGCCATTTCGGCTGATATGCTTCAAAAGGTGGGTATTCATGCCACCAAGCCCTAGTGGAAGTGGTACCCAAACACCCCTTTTGGCAATTACAAGCCTAGGCTTGGTTATCTATGGCTCTCACCTCAATTTCTGATGATTGACAATTTGAACCAGCGGTGGCATCTCTAGTCTTATGTGTCTGTTTAGCAAAAGTGATTCTTTGCCACTTGGTCTATAAGTGTTGAGCTGAAACTCACCCACTTTTATTAGTGTATTCTTTTCCAAGGCTTATGTGTGGGGTCTCAGCTTGTCCACTTGGGGGTCTAGGACCCTCACTGCCCGTTCAATGGGCAGGTTGAGACATTTAAGCATCTCTTTTGGTTTTGTACCAAAGCTCAGTAGCTGTGGAATTGGATTCATGACTTCTTTCGACCATTCAAGCCAGAGCCATTTTCTTGGCATATGATTCTGCTAGGTGATTCTCCTAGGCTTCCCGCTAAGTATACCCAGATTTGACACACATTCAAGGTGGAAATCCTCTTCAGCATTTGGAAAGATAGAAATGTATGCATATTTTCTCATAGCCAGATGGATAAATATGTTTCTCCTTACTCTAAATCAATTATTTTTTCTAATGTTCTTTTGTAGATACAAGTGCAAGCAAAAAATGTTGCGCTTGAAGTCTCTAACTTACAAGTGATTTTGGATCACTGGGGTAATGCCCCTTGTACTATGGCTTAGGTGCCCTCTTTTCCCGCCTCCTCTCATGACTAGTCACCCTCACAAGGCTAGCAATGGACTGGCTCTGCTCACCCATGCTCCTAGGCTCCTCCTCACCATGGCTCCCACCCTCCTCAGTGGTTGTGTTCTCCTTCTCTATGGGCTAACCTAAGGTGGACCTTTGGAGGGACAATGAGGGGTGGTAGTGGCTCTGGTTGGCTAGATTCTACAAAGTGGCTCTCATAGTTAAACTTGGAAATCTCATCTAGACGCAAGAAGAATGACAAAAATAAAGAAAAAGAAGATGATGTTGGCTGGGGTCCTCCTGCATCACTCAAAACCCTGCTAATGTATGGGGAAATCATTCGGCTGACAGGGACCCTTCGCCTACTACTGGAACTGCTCTGGCCACTTAATTTCCTTTTTTATTTTCATGTTTATTATGGTTACTGCTTTTTGGGCTTGGCCCATGTTATGTTAGACTTTTGGGCTCTACCCATATGACTCTGAGGGTGTTCCTTTTTACCACCCACTCTTTTTTGTGAATATGTATTTCTATCTATTTTATTAATATAGATGCATGCCTATTCATTAAAAAAATATTATATTAATATGATTTAATACTTTATATATTTATAACATTAATTTTAAAAAAGTATTATTAATAAATACAATAATTTTATTTATTAATATATGATTAAATAAAACTAATTTCATAACAATTTTTTAAAGTTATAAGAAATAGTTTTATTTTCTTTGAAATTAATACAAGGCCATATGACCTATACAAAGGTCGTTGGCCTATATATTTTTCTTATATTTTTTAAATATTTTTAAATTTTTTAAAATAATAACTATATTAAATTATTAATTATAATTTATTTTTTTGAAAAATATTGTGCATACATAATTTATTCAATTAATTTTTACTGTGCAATAATAAAAGTTTTAAACTATTAAATTAAGGGAGGAAAAAAAATGAGATTTGTAAAATCAATAAATAGGTAGAATAGATTTTGATTTGAAAAAAAGAGTTCTTATAATGATCCTAAAATGGGGAATTTTTTGAAATCAATCTTACAGTAGATAAAGAAAATAAAGGTTTAAGAATGTGAAGTTTTGAATACAATTTTACTTATTAAATAATTCAAAAGAGATATTTTGTTAGAGAGATTCTTAAATGATTTAGAAATGAGATGACCTGTAATCCAAAATTTGAAGTCTACAATGGATTAAAGAAACAAATGCATATATATATAAGTATTTCAAGAAACAAATTTTTGGATGGAGAAGAACCTACCTGGATGTAGATTTCCAATCCTTCCTTGTTGAGCCAATACCCTCTTAAATGCCTTCTCAATCAACTTGAAGTGTTCTCTTTCTTACTTCAATACCTTCTTCTTCTCAATTCTAACCTACAAAATTATTCTTCCCAAATACTCCTCTCTATCCTAACAAATTGCTACCCTTAGAATTGCATGAAGAAAAAAAATCTAAACAAGATGAAATGATAATTACTACAAAGATTTTGAGTTTCATCCCCTTTGAAAAGGTTAAAGGGTTGTATTTATAGATGCATGCTTGATCGACAATCAAGATTTCATGGTAAAATCAACGAACAAGATCAAAGAAGAGAATAGGAAAGTTTCTATTCTAGTTTAACTCATGAGAGGATAATAATGAATTTTTAATTAAAAAGATGGATAAAGGTGCACATGAAGTTTCCTACTTTATGCATATTTATATAATGAAGTTTCCAAAAGAAAGAGTAGTTAATTGATAAGAGAGAATTTTGTATCCAAAATGAGATGGAGTTAACTGATAAGAGATGAGGTGTTGATTGGAAAAAAAGAATAGAAAGTTGAAGCAAATATGACAACTTTAAAATAAAATTTATTTAATATTTCATTCTAATAATTTGAAAAGGGTTCATATTTCCATAAATAAATTTTGCACCATAAATTTTATGTATTTATCAAAGTATCTTTTTGATTTTCTAAATATTTTAATTTATTGATTTTTAATTTATTTTTTCTTTAGTTTTAACTCCATAATAAAATAAAAATAAAAAATAATTATTATTTTCAAACTAAATAATAATAAAGATTTTTTTCAACTATTCTAGAAAGAGGGTTGTGACAATATGAAAGATGCCTGAATGCATGCACTTATGAATTCCAATTCAGAAATTTGCAAACACTAACAAAATGAGTAGACAAAGACAAAAATTATGAAAAAATTAGTCAATGCTAGGGTACAAGGACAAAGGAACCCAAGGGCGTCTGAGTCCCTGATAGGGGTTCTAAAAATTCAAAAGTTGAATGTTTAGGTTCTTTTTAAGGCCGTTGTTTCTATTTGCAAGTAGTGATTATTTTTCCAAAATTTCTTCAATTTAAGACAATGCAATTCAAATGCAAGTATGCAACAATAAAGGACAATTTTGAATGTATATATGATCTAAATTGCTGAGATAAACCCTAATGCAACCTATGATGCAATATTATATGCAACTTTTTGAATTTTTTATGCTTTTATGATGCAAAAATGAAATCCTAACTAAGAAATGCAAATCAATTCAATGAAAAACCTAGATCTAGGGTTTGAAAGACTTTCAATTTTAGAAAGTTTATGATGTCTTCACATCAGGTTGACCAAAATGTGACATATGAAAAAGGGAAAGCTAAGTCTAGGGTATAAACCTAGGGTTGTGTAATGTTGTAAAATTGCACCCCTTACAATTCATACATTATTGCATCTGCTTTAGTGTCCACTCCCTCAACATCTTGTGTAGGCTCATTTTAGCCCCTGCATCAACCTGTTTCCCTCTCAGGATGCTCAAGGACCCATTTTCAACATCTATCTTTGTGCATCAACTTTGTACCAAACCTTGTGCTTTTCTTGTTCGTGTTGTTTTGTAGCATGATGTGTCCAGACACTAGTGCACTACAAAGACGTCTTCACATCGAACTAGTGTCCTACAATGTTTCAACACTCAAACAATTATTTCTAAGCATGTTTTCCACTTGCCACCTCCTTTTGCGATTGTAACGACTTGGGATACCTTGTAGCAGCTTAGGAAGCTTCTTTTCCCTGCTTAAAAGTCATCTTCTCAACTCATTTTGGCCTCTTTTTCTGCTTCTAGCTTTATTATAGCTTCTAACTCCTCTCTATCCTTGGCTCTTCCATTTTCCTCTTCTCCTTGTCATGTTATCTTTCTTTCATAGCTCCAAACAACTTTCTACAACAACTTTAAGCGCTCTCAAAATTTTACAACACTCTTTGCACCACTCTTGGCTCTTGCAACTCTCTTTGTCTCCCTCTTTGGCTTCCTTAAGCCTTGCAACTTCATCTCCCTTATCTCATGCTTGTAAGCATCTTGGGGTTCCATATCCTCTATCAATTGCATCCTTACTTTGTGATACAATTTTTCCTCCTCGAGCGAGGATTTCTTTTGTCGCTCACATTTTGTGATACAAGTTCTCCTCCTCGAGCATGGATTGCTTTTATCACTCATACTTAGTGGTGCGGGTTCTACTCCTGAAGTGGGCTTTACTTTCACCACGTGCTTTGTCCATTTCAATTCATTTCTCTCTATCTATCTAGCTATTCATGTAGGTGGGAACACCAAAATGATGGTTTGACTGAGGAAAAACCTTATACAGCCCCAACATTCCCTCCAGATCTTACACATGAAGGTATTGAAGATATCTACTAGTTGGAGGATTCATTACTTTGGTGGTTGTAAGCACTTTCTTTCTTCTCCTTCTCTTTATCATTTCTACTTTACTTTATTTTAGTTTTGTTATATTATGTTGCTTTTTCACGTTCCAAGATTTCTTAGCAATAAAATTAGAAGCAACCACTTTGTCATTTCCTATGATAAACCTACTTTTTGGTCCATACAGATGCTAGCATGCCAAAGAGATGTCAGTGTACCACACTGTCATCCCAGACCTGCCATGTCATCCTTTGGCCGAAAGCCCATTAGCCAATCCATAAAATCTTCGTGACCTATTCTTTTTTATTCTAGAAATCTCATGTTTTTTCCTTGAGGTAGTTTAGGGAAGTTTGCTCAATGAGGCTCTATAAATGAAGAGAAATCATGAGCCGCGAATTCCTCTTCTCTACAGGTTGGTTTTTGGTCCTTTTTCAAAGGTACATTAGAATGCAAATTAACAAGGTGAATAGATTGACTTTCAACAATGAGGGTGTGTCAATCAAACTTGGATATGCATCCTTAGGGCCTTAGAAATGGATTAAAATTTATTTATCTTCACTAGCCTAATTAGACTATATGACCTAATATGTAAAATGCAAGATCCCAACAAAGTATAGATTGAAATGACAGTTTGCAGGCATATCTAGGAAGTGCAGAGGACTATGTACCTACCTAGAAAATTAGTTTTAGTTTGTGTAGGAGGAATTATACACCCAAGGGCAATGATGTCCTTGTAAGAGTGTCTTTCCCAGCTTTTGGGGTCCTCTAGTGGTAGATCTGAGACTCTTGTTTCTTCTTGCAAAATTTGTCGAAATGTTGTTCGATAATTATGTAGGTGAGTTTTCGTGGCTTGATAATATTTAGGCCTTTGAATGCAGCAATGGACAACATTTATTCAATCTTTCTCCAATCTTATTCAAACCTATAACCTGCACATTCAAAAAGAGGGAAAATATTGGGCCATTAGGGGCTTGCCTCAGCCAAAACCCATGTAAGTGTTTTCACTTCCACAATGGAAATATCAATGATAAATGGATAATTGAAAGGAAAAAAATAATGAAATCATAATGTGCTACAACTCACCATAATTCAATGGCTTCCTTGAAGGACTGAAGTCATGTACATCACCTCAAGATCTTGATCTTTCTTGCTTGAAATCTTGAATGCTTTGGAAACCTACAAAATGGGTTAGCCTTCACAAAACAATGATAACATGAAGACATGATCTCACATACACTTTGATATGATGCTTGGATCTTGAATTATTGCAATAAATCACTAAAATGCTACTATTGAATTACTCTTGACAACAATATTTATTCCTTAATTGTGGTTCTAGTTTTAAAATGGTGAAATAACTAGGTATTTATAGGCATTTATTCAATTTCTCACAAATTAGATTTCAAAAGCTGACATTTTGAAAATTGAATGTTAAAATGTCAACACTGAAATGGTCAAAATTGAGTTTTGGATAGGAAGGGGGATAGGAAGGGGGACCCATACACCCAAGGGTGTATGGGTCCTAGCCTTGATTTCCAAGACATTAAGTGTTGGGGGCAACATATGAGTTGGATGCATTTATTGATTGCTTACAATTTATTGAAAAGTGGTTCAAATTGGTTATATAATGCATAATTTTAGAAAATTATTCACTTATGTGAGATGGCAACTACTGGTTAGGTTTTGGTTGTTCCTACTCTTATTCCTACAGTTTCTTCCAATATGTTGATGTTTACTCCAACAATACATGTTACAAAGGATACCCTTGAGATAGATGTCCCTAGAGAAGATCCTTCTGAAGTAAGAAATCCTAAGTCTACTCCTCAAAAGAATGCATGTCTTGGTGATGATTGGGGTTCTTTAGACTTTATAGAATGCTTCACTGGGGAATCTAAATATGACCTGATCCACTTAGGCCTTCCAATAACGTCAGCCAAACCCGCGATCAAAGATGGTTACTCTTCTATATAATAGGGTAATGTGAGCAATAGTTGTAATGTTCTTAATGTTGATCCTCCTCCTTCCAAGGATGATGATCTCACCTTTGTTAAAGAGGATAATGTTGTTAGTCCTATCAAGAAGGTTGATAGTGATCCTGTAGAAGAGTGTGATCCCCATTACTAGAACAATGCTATCTATGAAGATCCTCCTTCATTATCTGTTGTCTTTCTGCCTTCTTCTTGTGAGCAGTCAAAATTTTCTCTACAAGAGAAAAGGTTGCTTCCTACTTCTCATTTTTTTTTAGAAAGAGCATATCTTGTTGTGGCTTCTAAAATATTTCTTAATTAATCTTCCTTCTCCTACACGTAAGAAATTTCATAAGAATGATAAAGAAAAACATTCTTTATGTGTGTTCCATCAACTTCCTGGCCATTCCACTAGTGAATGTAAGGCCTTGAAGGATAAAATAAAACAACTTCATGATTCAAGTTCCATCACTCATTTATTTTTTTATGCACCTATCTCTTCTTCAAAGGACAAGTGATATCGAGGTCCACCTCTATCTTGTATGTTCTAAGCATCATGCATAGTTCTCCTCCCCTGTTTGTTGGGAGCAGTGGTAACTTGTTCTAGAGATGTGTGTCCTTCTAAGGACCCCCTCTCTTCTCTCTATCTTTCAATTGGAATGACCCCTTGAGTGGACCCCTTTCTATTTTGAAGGGTTCCTGAGGGAGCCCCTTTGAAAGCTTCTTATTCAAATGAAATCATTGGCATCTAGCTTGGGGAAAACTTGACTAGACCTCGCTTTTGAAATAGTGCATCCCTTGAGTGGACCCCTTTTCTTTTGAAGGGTTCCTGAGGGACCTCTTTGAAAGCTTTCAAATTGTAGACTATTTGTGTGACTATCTATCTGCCTGTGTGGCTTTTTCAATCTGACATTTTTTATCTATGTATTAAAATTTCGCTTTGTAGGTGCACTTGTAAAGCCACTTTCCAATTTGAATTTGTGGAGTCCACTTCTTTGGGTTTCCTTCATAAGAGAGAACTTGGGGGATGTCTCCTTCTAGGTTTGTAGGCCTAGAAAGCACTTACTTCTTTGGGTTTCCCTCATAAGAGAGAACTTGGGGGATGCCTCCTTTCAAGTCTTTGGGCCTCTAAGGCGCTTACTTCTTTGGGTTTCCCTCATGAGAGAGAACTTGGGGGATGCCTCCTTGTAGGTTTGTGGGCCTATAAGGAACTTACTTCTTTGTGTTTCCCTCATAAGAGAGAACTTTGGGGATGTCTCCTTGTAGGTCTGTGGAGCTGTAAGGCACTTACTTCTGTGGGATTCCTTCATGAGAGAGAACTTGTGGGTTCCCTCCTTGTAGGTATGTGGTCCTATGAGATGCTTACATCCTGTGGGATTTGTCCATCATTGGTTTGAGGGCCTTTAATGTACTTTGTTCAAATTCATAGTTCTATGGAGCTATGGAGTCCTTTTTCTCAAACCACCTCATGAGAGAATACTTGTGGAGCCATCTCTCTTGGAATTTTCATTCCTTTCTAGCTTCTCCATATTTCTCTTAAATTCTCTTCTCTTCTCAAATTGTGTATACTAGATTGAAGATCTGCATCTTCTTCATCCTAAGTATATGCTCTTTCTCTCTTTGATATTGGTTGCTTCCCTAGCTTTTGGGTGCATTCTTCTCTTGAAGAAATCGATCCTTACCTTCTTCTCTTCATTTTAGAATTCTTCTATGTGTTATTTATTAATTTTGGGATGATGCATAGTACTAAGAACCTTTCTACATTGAGGTATCTTTTACTTTGCTAACTCAAATCCTTTAGTTTTTATGTTCTAACATTGTTGTCTGGTGCAGGTTTTTCTTGTCTAATGCATTTGTTTTTCAAGTCTTCAGCCTAGGGGCATGTTCTTTGATTTGAAGAGTTATTTGTTTCATCTACAATATCCTTTTGGCATAATGATGTTATTTATGTTTATTATATTTCCTTTAGCATGCATATTAGTGTAGATTCATATGCCCACTAAAGTGTGGGAAAAATGTAACATCATAAAATTGCACCCCTTGCAATTTCACATACATTCTTGCATTTGCTTTAGTGTCCACTCCCTCAATATCTCATGTAGGTTCATTTTAGCCCTTGCATCAGCCTTTTTCCCTCTTAGGATGTTCAAGGACCCCTTTTGAACATCTATCTTCATATGCCAGCGTTGTGCCAAACCCTGTGCTTTTCTCGTTCATTTTGTTTTGTAGTGTGATGTGTCCAAAAACTAGCATCCCGCATGGATGTCTATGTGCCATGCTAGTGTCTTAAGACATTTCAACACTCAAACAACTATTTTTGAGCATGTTCTCCACTTGTCACCTCCTTTAATTGTTCGTGGTAACAGCTTGGGACACCTTGTAATGGCTTGGGAAGCTTCTTTTCCCTCCTTGAAAGTCATCTTCTCAACTCATTTTTGCCTCTTCTACTTCTAGCTTCATTCCAACTTCTAACTCCTATCTAGCCTTGGCTCTGTCATTTTCCTCTTCTCCTTATCTTGTTATCTTGCTTGCACAACTCCATACAGCTTGCTACAACAACTTTAAGCACTCTGAAAATTTTATAGCACTCTTTGCACCACTCTTGGCTCTTGTACCTCCCTTTGTCTCCCTCTTTTGCTTCCTTAAGCCTTGCATCTTCATCTCCCTTATCTCATGCTTCTAAGCATCCTCTATCAATTACATTCTCACTTAGTGATACGAGTTTTCCTTGATCCAGGTGGATACTTGTCATAAAAAATTGAAGTGTTCCACATGCTCCAAAAATCGATACCATGTCGAAGTGTTCAACAAATCAAAGTCAACGCAACTAAAGTCATCCATTTACAAAGTGCCACGTGGAATCTCTTCTAAGCGATCAAGTTCAACAGTTTAATAAAAGTTTATGAGGTGAGGGTTGAACCCCCAACCCCTACCTTACAAGCCATGAGCTCCACCAATAGCCCATGCACTATACTCAGATAATATATCAGTGCCTTTTCTATTTATTAAAGACTTTTGGATAAGGTGAGTTTAAAAGGGGAGGCAGTGGTTTGAACTGTCCACCTCCCACTTACCACTTATGCCTCCTACTGCCATGCTAAGCCATTGGTTTGAGATAATTTTGGCAGCGGTTAGTTTTAATAAAGCTTTAAAATTTGGATACCTCTAAATTCAAAGATTTAACCCCCTAATAATATCCAAAAAGGATCATTTAAGCTTTTAAAGCTTGAATTTAAATATTAAAAAAGGGCTTAACGTAATATTTATAATATCTTTAAAAGATATTTAAAATATTATTAAGATATTTAAAATATATTAAAATGGATTTTAAAGATATTAAACATTATTTTTGTAAAGGCTTCAAAATACAAGAGTCATGATTTTACGGGGAATTTCTAAGGGAATATATTTGAGGAATATCTTGTAAGCCCAAAATTATAAGGGCCCAAAATTAAAAGAATTTTTAAGGGGTTTTTTAATTTTGTAAGCACAAAATTATAAGGGCTCATAATTAAAAGGGTTAGATTATTTTAAAATTAAGGGGGATTTTTAGAGATTTATCTCTATAAATAGGGATATTGTGAAGATTATTACTTGTAATGGGTGATATGGGCTGATTTTGTAAATCATATGGTTACTTACCATATTGAGTATTTTTTTTAATAAAAAGGGGATATTTGGCTTTGTAAGGGTAAGGGAAACTAGGTGGTGAGTTTGTGAGAGAATTTTCTTGGATTCTTGTATGTTCAACTCTATGCTTTGGAGCAGTGTTATTCTGCCGCACTTGAAGCAGAAGAATTTTGTGACTCTTTGTAACTAGAAGACTCAACATTTTATCAGTTGAATCCTTGTAATCTGTTTGGAGCATAATTGAGGATCAATCACTCTTTGGAGAGGGACCTAGAGATGTAGCCATATTGGCGAACTCCATTATCAACTTGTGTTTTTTCTTCTATCTCCTTTCTCTCTTCTATTAGTTTCATCACTTTAATTTGATTGTTTAATCATTGAATGTTTGTTTAAGCATTTTAATTACTAGAATTATGTTTTAAAAACCTTCAGTTTAATCATTGTAAAAGTTATTATTCACATGCAATAGTCCTAGATACTAACATTAGATCAATTGGTATTGGAGCTTTGTTGTGACTAGTGTTTGCAAAGGTGAATGATAACAGGATCCAGTAAATAGCAAGCTGAAGGCCTGCTTGCAAAATACAATCTTGAGATCGGTAAATGAAGAAATTTTGCAAGGATGGAAGGATCCGAATCTCAAAAAAGTTCAGAGCTTGATGAGAATAGTTTTCAAAAATATTTTCTTGAAATGAAGGCAATGGTAGAAGTACTTTTTTAGGAAAGGCAAAAACAAAAGAAGAGCAAAAAAGGGGATTCGTTGAAGCAAGAAAAGCATGAAGATCGGAAGGAAAAAGGGAAAAGACCATGAGGTGGTGATGAGCCTCCAAAAACTCCTTCTACTCCATCTTCTCCTTATTCTCTATCTTCTCCTTCTTCTTCTACCGATTCTACTTCTTCTGCTAATCCTTTCAAGGTTGCACATAAGCCTAAAATGAAATTGGATGTAAAATTTGATCTACCTAAGTATTTTGGGGAATTAAATGATGAAAAATTAGATGACTGAGCTCAACATGTAGAAGTGTGTTGTAGAGTTCAAGGTCTCTTAGATGATTCTTCTAGGATCTGGTTAGCTACTCTTTGGTTGGGAGAAACAACTCTCACTTGGTGGGAGAGTAGAACTCGGGAAAAAAATTCACAATATGGTAGAGTCAATTTAACTTGGGCAGAATTTTTTAATTCTCTTAAGAAGCAATTTTATCCCCTAGGCCATATGGAATAGTTAATGATGGACTGGAAAAAATTTAGCCAAGGGAAAGGTCAAACTGTCCAAGAGTACACCCATGAGTTTAGGAAAAGGGATATTGCATTGAATGTCCCATTGTACACCTAGGACACATTTCTTAAGTACATAGATGGTCTTCACTCTTATCTAAGACATTCCATTTTGGTTTTGAATCCTAGTAATTTAAATGAAGTATGTGTACAAGCCACACACTTAGAGTCAAGAGGTAAGAGTACTTTCATTGATAAGTCTAACAAGAAGACATCTAAGCCTGAAGGTAAATATGAAGATAAATGAAAGGGGTAGAAGACAACTACCTTTAAGAAGAAGGATGATAAAATCACATGCTCTCATTGTGACAGGAAAGGTCATGATGAAGATCATTGTTGGCAATTGCATCCAGAATTGATGCCAAAATGGGCTCGTAAGCAGGAAGGTAAGGAGTATGAAAATATTGTTATGAATCTTGGTTCAGAGTTTGAAGATGAAACGAAGATAACAACAATGGGATTGAAAGGTAAGGATTTTGTTACCAATGTTTTTGTTGCTATTTGTGCTTCTACTTCTCAAGTCGATGTTTTCCCTAAAGATAAGAAAATAAATGAGCTTTTTCACATAAGGGTTGTTGCTAAGCACACTAAAATTGATACTCTCATAGATAGTGGATCTCAAATTAACTTAATCTCAAAAAATGTTGTAAGGAATTTGGGATTGAAAATTGCACTACATCAGAAACCTTATCCACTAGGTTGGGTTTGTGAAAATAATGAATTGCAAGTTACAAGGCAATGTGTTTTAAGGTTCACAATCACAAGTAAGTATGTTGATGAGGTGTAGTTTGATGTGGTTCCCCTAGATGTTTGTGAGATAGTGTTGGGTAGCCCATATTTGTATGATCAAAAGGCTGTTTTCTATAGGGAATTTAATCATTATCACTTGTTTAAAGATGGTATTAGGTATATTGTACATTCTCATAGAATCAAGACTAATAGATCTATTGCAAACATGAGGAACTTGGAAAGGGTGATTATTGCAAGTAAATATTTGTCTCTTATGTTTGTTAATTCAAGTGATTCTAGACATGAATTTGAGGTAATCAAGGCTAATCAGATGTTGTAGGATACACCAATAGTACAACATGAGGAAATAGTAAATGAAAGCATTGACGATCCAAGTCTGCAACTTTTGGTTGGGAATTTTGAGATTTCCTTGGGTAAAAATATTCCTGCTATGAAAGATAGACATGTTGATTCATTCAGTTTTGTATCTGCATTGTTATTCAGCTTGATATTAGTCAGTGTTTATTGGTTAATGGTTGTAACAGTTGATGTAGATGCTTTTGGAAGTGATAGAATGATGTATACACTCAACACTATTATTGCAGTACTAATTGTGGTGATGACCCAAGTAAATAAATGGATAGGTGATACGAGACAAGTGGGGAGGCCATGCCCTCACTTAAATCTTAAATAAATGTAACTTTTGGAGGTCCAAAATCTCTTCAGTGGGGAGTATTGATCCAGGTGGATACTTGTTGTCAGAAATTGAAGTGTTCCACATGCTCTAGATTTCATCACCATTTCGATGAGCCCAAAAATTTGAACCCAATGCAACTTGAACTGGTGAAAAAGGAGTTCATACACTCAATTTATGCTTGGTCAATGTTAGGCCAAACTAGGTACAAAGGCCAGTTAGAAAGGTGAAAATTTTGATAATCTAAAAAATGGTCAAAAATAGCATCATGTCAAAGAGCTCGTCACCATGATTTCAACGCTATTCATTTCATCGAAAATGGAGTCCATATGCCAAAGTTACACCAAGTCAAAGTTTTAGTCAAAATGGTTGACTAGTCAAAATGATGATGTCAGCATGTGATGTGGCAGTGGTGATGTGGCAGGTGGTGACATGGAAGATAGTGATGTGGCATCACAACAGATTGTATGATAATGTGGCACAATCACATCAGGACACGTGGTAGGTGGGTCAGCATCCAAGTGTTGAGATGGATAAATCATGGCTTGACAAGTGGCATAAGTTAGCCATTTGCAAAGTGCCACGTGGCATCTCTTCTAAGTGATCAGGTTCAATAGTTTACTAAAATTTTATGAGGTGAGGGTTGAACCCCCAACCTCTACCTTACAAGCCATGAGCTCCACCAACAACCCACACACTATACTTGCCTAATATATCGGTGCCTTTACTATTTATTAAAGGCTTTTGGATAAGGTGAGTTTAAAAGGGGAAGCGATGGTTTGAACCACTGACCTCCCCCTTACCACTTATGCCTCCTACCGCCATGCTAAGCCATCAATTTGAGATAAATTCGATAGCGGTTAGTTTTAATAAAGCTTTAAAAGCTGGATACTTCTAAATTCAAAGATTTAACCCCCTAATAATATCCAAAAAGGATCATTTAAGATTTTAAAGCCCAAATTTAAATATTAAAAGGGGCTTAAAGTAATATTTATAAGATCTTTAAAAGATATTTAAAAGATTATTAAGATATGTAAAAGATATTAAAAGGGATTTTAAAGATATTAAACATTATTTTTGTAAAGGCTCCAAAATACAAGAGTCATGATTTTATGGGGAATTTCTAAGGGAATATATTTGAAGAATATCTTGCAAGCCCAAAATTAAAAGAATTTTTTAGGGGTTTTTTAATTTTGTAAGCCGAAAATTATAAGGGCCCGTAACTAAAAGGGTTAGATTATTTTAAAATTAAGTGAACTTTTTAGAGATTTATCTTTGTAAATACGGATATTGTGAAGATTATTACTTGTAATGGGTGATATGGGCTGATTTTCTAAATCATATGGTTACTTACCATATTGAGTAAATTTCTTGTATAAAAAGGGGATATTTGGCATTGTAAGGGTAAGGGAAACTAGGTGGCGAGTTTGTGAGAGAATTTTCTTAGAGTCTTGTATGTTCAACTCTATGCTTTGGAGCAGTGTTATTCTATTACACTTGAAGGAGAATAATTTTGTGACTCTTTGTAACTAGAAGACTCAAGATTTTATCAGTTGAAGCCTTGTAATCCATTTGGAGCATAATCAAGGATCAATCACTCTTTGGAGAGAGACCTAGAGATGTAGCCATATTGGCAAACCCTGTTATCAACTTGTGTTTTGTCTTCTATCTCCTTTCTCTCTTCTATTAGTTTCATCACTTTAATCTGGTTGTTTAATCATTCAATGTTTGTTTAAGCATTTTAATTACAAAATTACTTTTTAAAGACCTTCAATTTAATTGTTGTTAAAGTTATTATTCACATGCAACAGTCCTAGATCTTAACATCAGATCATTCCTCCTCAAGTGGGAATTTCTTGTCACTCACATTTTGTGATACAGGTTCTCCTTCTCGAGCAAGGATTTATTTTATCACTCATACTTGGTGGTGCATGTTCTACTCCTGAAGCAGGTTTTGCTTTCACCATGTGCTTTTTCCATTTCAATTCATTTCTCTTTGTCTATCTAGTTGTCTGTGGAGGTGAGAATACCAAAATGGGGGTTTGACTGAGAAAAAAACCTATACAACCCCAATATTCCCTCCATATCTTAAGCATGTAGGTATTGAAGATATCTACTAGCTGGAGGCTTCATTACTTGGGTGGTTGTAAGCACCTTCTTTATTCTCCTTATCTTTATCATTTCTACTTCACTTTATTTTAGTTCTATTATATTTGGTTGCTTTCTCGCATTCCAAGATTTCTTAGCAATAAGAGTATAAGTATCCAGTTTGTCATTTCCTATCATAAACTCACTTTCTGGTCCATACAGATGCCAGCGTACTAGAGAGATGCCAACGTGCAGTGTTGTCGTCATAGACCCACATTGCCATCCTTTGGTTGAGAGCCCTTCAGTCTTTCTAGAAAATATTTTTGACCTATTCTTTTTTATTCTAGAACTCTCACATTTGTTCCTTGAGGTAGTTTAGGGTAGTTCACTCCATGAGACTCTCTAAATGAAGAGAACTCATGAGTCGTGAATCCCCCTTCTCTATAGGTTGATTTTTTGTCCTTCTTCAAAGGTGCATTAGAATGCAAATCAATAATGTGAATAGATTAACTTTCAACAATGAGGGTGTGTCAATCAAACTTGGATCTACATCCTTAGGGCCTTGGAAATGGATTAGAATTGATTTATCTTCATTAGCCTAATTAGACTATATGACCTAATACGTAAAATGCAAGATCTCAACAACGTATAGATTGAAATGAAAGTTTGCAGGCATATCTAGGAAGTGCAGAGGATTGTGTACCTACTTAGAAAAAATAGTTTTAGTTTGCATAGGAGGACTTATGCACCCAAGGGAATTTGAGTCCTTGTAAGGGTGTCCTACCCAACTTTTGAGGTCTTCTGGTCGTAGATCTGAGACTTTTGTTTCTGCTTGCAAAAGTTGTCAGAATGTTGGATAATTATGTAGGTGAGTTTTCGTGGCTTGATAATATTTGCGTCTTTGAATGCAACAATGGAAAACTTGTCATTCAAAAAGAGGGAAAATATTGGGCCATTATGGGCTTGCCTCAACGAAACCCCATGTAAGTGTTTTCACTTCCACAATGACAATATCAATGATAAATGGATAATTGAAAGGAAAAAATGATGAAATCATAAAGTGCTACAACTCCCCACCGTTCAATAGCTTCCTTGAAGGATTGAATTCATGTACATCACCTCAAGGTCTTGATCTTGCTTGCTTGAATTCTTGAATGCTTTGTAAACCTAAAAAATGGGCTATCCTTCACAAAGCAATGATAACATGAAGACATGAAGACATGATCTCACATGCACTTTGATATGATGCTTGGATCTTGAATTACTACAATACATCACTAAAATGTTGTTGTTGAATTACTCTTGACAATAGTATTTGTTCTTTAATTGTGATTCTAGTTTTAAAATGGTGAAATAACTAGGTATTTATAGGCATTTATTCAATTTCTCACAAATTAGATTTCAAAAGCTAACATTTTGAAATTTGAATGTTAAAATGTTGACACCGACATGCCCAAAATTGTGTTTTGGATAAGAAGGGGGACCCATAAAACTAGGGGCATATGGGTCCTAGCCTTGATTTCCAAGACATTAAGTGTTGGGGGCAACATATGAGTTGGATGCATTTATTCAATGTTTGCAATTTATTGAAAAGTGGTTCAAATTGGTTATAGAATGCATAATTTTAGAAAATTATGGGTTGAATTAGACTCAATAATTTAGGGGAGAAAAACATAGTGTGAAATTTTCAAGGGTGAAAATTTACGATGCTACATATATTAATTAAAATATATTAATAATAATATATAAGGGTATGTGCAAGATCATCATGGAAAAAACAGGCCCTTAAGTGGCAAAAAAATTAGAAAAATTAGAGTTAGGCAACTTGACTTAAAAATTTGAATAAGCTATCTATATTATTTCAAAAATATGTAAGATTAGAATCTGTAGAAAATTGAATGTAGTTTCTAAACTACTAGGTTTGTTTAAAATAAAAGGAAATTTATTTGTTGAAAATTTGAAATTTCAATGTACTAGTACTTAAATTTCAGGGGAAAAAATAAGTAGGTGTCTGTCTGACCACCCTAACTACAATAAAATGGTAGTAATTTTTTATAAGATTTTAGATATAAGTAGAGGACTCATGTCCCAATGTGATGCATATTTTTTTGTAATTTTTTTCAAGTAAATAATTAATTATGAATTTTTTTATTACAACTCTTAAAAAATATAAAAAACTCATATGTCTGACCACCTTAACTTGGTCAAAACTTCATGAAATTCAAATTTTCTTTTTAATCCTATAGTATGTGAAGTATAGAATGTGATGCATGTTTTGATTCAAAAAATGTGATATTGTTTGAAAGCTATAGATGTTTTTCAATCAGTCTATCATCAAGACATTAGTCATAATTTGAATAGAAAATGAATAATAATTACTTATTAAATTCAAAGTAAAGCATAATTTATATTGGTAGAAAGCTGAGAATCTCCTTTAAAACCCTTTTTGTTTCATCAATTTTAGGAAAAAGTAATTACCACATACCCATCATATTGCCACTTTTTGGCCCATCATGATCCTGCACATACCCATAATACTAATATTAATAATAATAGAATATTAGCCTTTAATATAACCAGTTAATTTATATTTATATATTAAATCTAATATAATTAAACCTCAGGTCCTCATATAATATTTGAAGTGGAGGCATTTAATTTTTTTCATTACTTACGTTATATTTTTAAAATGGAAAAAAAAATTAAAGATATGTATGCTAGTAATACATAGAAAATTAAAATTAAGGTATAAAAATATCATATTATCTCAAGCCATCATAGTTTTGTAACATGTGGAATTATGTGTCACATAACTATTGTGTCGCATAGCTCCTTTATTGAATCCACAAGAAAACTGAGATGGGGGTGAATTAGTTGTAAATTAAAACATCAAAACCCTCTATAACATTCAAATCCACATCAAAATTATCAACCTTTGATCTGTTAGAATGATTTATCATGAAGGAAAACAACATCTAAACTAAAACACATCAACACCATACACAACAAAACACTAGATTTACATGGAAAACCCAAGAAGGGAAAAACCACGGTGAGGATTAGCTCACAATATAAAGAAATTGCAACACCAAATACAATACGCTCGCTACCAGAGGGCTCACTGCCCAAAAGAAAGAAGGTCTCACTGCCAAGGGCTCACTACCAGATTACAAAAAATAAGAAAGAAGAATGCTATAATGAGAAATCCATCTCAAAACAATTGAAAGATCCACCACAACATCATCAACACATTCGTAACCTCTCTAAAAAATGTAGACAGCTTATGCTCACTACTTCCAGTAGTCTAGAATATTAAAGTTCACACTACTTTTCACACTTTCACACTTCACAATTCTGCACTTCACATCATGTACATCATCAATCAATTCTTCGTCAACTCAACACTTAATTATACCTTCTTCAACCTTGAAAATAATCTCCAAGGTCACCTATGCACCTAAACCATTTAAATTCAAATTAGTTTGGCACCAAAACATTCCCACGGTGGAAAGGAATGAAGGTGGACCACATCACACCTTAACTCAGACCTAAATACAGATATACACACCACTCCATGCTATCACAAACACCAAAGACAATATGCAATTAGTTTAAACACCTAGGGTTGACTGAACCCATGTAAACACCATAGAAATTTTAAGTACACACTTCCTTTGATCCAAAGATGACTCATGGACAACTTACATCACTTGAACATAATCTAGAATATCCAAAAAAATTCTTGAAATCCAAAAAATTCCTTTGCAACAAATTTCACCTGTAGAACATGCCTTGTGCAACTAGTTAACCTTCCACACATTGTAACTCAAAAAACCCACTTGTGGAGCACCAAACCATGAAGATAGATATGAGAAATATGAGCACACCCTAGATCTACAAGATCAGAAATCAAACTAAAAATAAATGTAGATCAAAACCATTTTCCCTAGATAACATTGCAATACACAATTCACACACTAGTGAACGCAACTTTCTCTATACAATGATCTAGAACAAGAAACTTTGGATATAACACCTCTAATCAACATATCCAAACCTCACAAGTAGATCTTCAGCCTAGAATAAATGTGGAGCAACACTAGGACACTACTTAGTAACATATAACACCTCTCAACCATATTGTATCCTCTTTTATTTAAATTTTCTCAAAAGCACTTGGAAACCAAGCACCAAAAACATGTTCTCATCATCTACAACACTTCTTCATTACTACCAAACCAATTACAACATAGCAACACATTTTTATCAAAATCACTTGGAAACCAAGCACCACAAACACGTTCTCATCATCTGCAACACTTCTTCATTACTACCAAACCAACTGCAACACACCAACACATGCTTATCAAAGTAGCACTAGAGGTCAAAACTAGTGACACTACTAATGAAAAAATAATGCAACTAATCAAAGCATCACCAAGGTTGACATAAATACAATAAAAACATAGATCTATTGACATCAATGACAACACAAATTGTACATAATTGCAACAATCTCCTCCATTGTGATTGATGGCTACACATGATGTAAAAAACCACCAACAAAAAACACAATAGTTTTGATCAACTTGTTGGTGTGAATAAATGTCTTGTACCTAGCTAATTCATTCACTAGGTAATTAGGGGACATATTCACATGGTTAAGTTTACTTAGGATAAAAGACTCTTTCTAGAAGTCTTAGTTGGCTTTTCTAGAACTTATCTTATCTAGCTAGGATGCATCATTTCCTAAGTGATTAGGTTGGTTTTCTCATGTCATAGGATTATGACATTTTTCAACATCATGTTCATTACTACATCTCAACCTTTCCTTTATAAGCAAGGCATCTCATGTACAATTGCATAGAAATTCAACCATTAATCAATATTGCATTGTGAAGCAATTTTTCTTGCCATTATCTCTCTTGTGGAAGTGGTTTCGATCGCAATTGTTCTTGGGGGTGTTGGGGAGTCACCATTTACTCCCACACAACTCACTACTCCATACTAACTCTTTCTCTTTTCACCTTAACTCTCTCTCCCCCTTTCATCTTACTCTCTCCTTTTTCACTTTACTCTCTCCCCTTTTGAAATCAATGACAAATGGAAACATTTGTATCCCTCCTTTGACATATATGTGTGTGTGTGTGTGTGTGTGTGTGTGTGTGTGTGTGTGTGTGTTTCCATTTTTCATTGATTTCAAAAGGGGAGAGAGTAAAGTGAAAAAGGAGAGAGTAAGATGTATCCCCCCCCTTTGACATATATATATATATTTGTTCTTCCACTATACTTACTTCTTATAGCTCTGCAACTTCCTTTCCTTTTTATTGCACTCTTTTTTTCACCCCTTCTCTGCACACTCCCCCTTAGGAGTTAATTTTATGCCGCATCAACCAAAAACTACTACACATATCCTAACAAATGACAACACTTACTCCCCATGACTACAATAATACCATTACCTACCCCCCTAGGAGGAAAACTTCAACATCAGTCCAAAACAAAGAATGAATATTGTGATCGACTGGACTGATGCATATCCTTATGCATCTAGTTCAAAGGAGGGGTAATAACCCCTAACTTCTCCCAAATATACTCAAAAGTATCTTTAGGAAGATCCTTAGTGAATATGTCAACAACCTGATCCTTGGTAGACACATACTCCAGCTTCACCTCATTCTCTACAACCTTCTCTCTGAAAAAGTGATACTAAATTGAAATATATTTTTTCCTTGAATGCATTACCAAATTATTTGAAATTTTAATAACATTATTATCACAGAAAATAGAAATTGGTTCATCATACACAAC
Source organism: Sequoia sempervirens (assembly GCA_007258455.2). NCBI lineage: Eukaryota > Viridiplantae > Streptophyta > Pinopsida > Cupressales > Cupressaceae > Sequoia > Sequoia sempervirens. Next base: position 194,707,117 of record VDFB02000015.1, on the reverse strand, counting down.
TCTGATATCTTTTAAGGTTTACTTCATCCATAACACCCAAGTGCAACAAGATGATGTTGCAATGTACTATGTCTCTATAGTAGATAATAATACCAGATCTTGCTTCTTTCTTAGCCAAGACACCAATTTTCATACAAGAAAGAATGCACCACCACTTGTACTTTTCCTATCATCAACATAGCATACCCAATTAGCATCTATGTAAGCACTTAGAGAGAAATCAACATCCTTTAGATACCACAAACCATGTTTCAAAGTTCCCTTCAAGTACCTGAATATTCTCTTCACTACTCCCACATGTGACTCTCTAGGATCTTCTTGAAATATAGCCACAAGACAAATTGCATTCATGATATATGGTCTAGTAGTAGTTAAGTATAGCAGTCCTCCAATCATTGATCCATACTTGTTGGTGTAAATAAGTCTTTTACTTATTACACTTTACTTAAACTTACTTAGGGAATGCATATTATTATAGGTTGCACTTGTGACACCTAGTTATTTGCATCTTTCATCTAGGTTTGTGCATATATTGAGAGATGTGATTAGGACACTTAGGGAAGTGTGTGTAGGAGAAATCCCACTCTTTGTGGTGTGATCTAGTTATCACCTTTTTATCTCTACTTTTCGTGGCATGATAATTCCACTTTAGGTGGGTGATCCACCTTTCATGGAATTATCTATTATTTATTTCTACCTACCCTACACATGATTGGGACACTTGTCTCATTCATGGCCATTCATTGTTTCCTAGCTTTCCTTTACAAGCAAGCCTTGTACATACTTGTAATTGAGCATCTTCATACATATTGAGAATACAATCATCAGATTTTCTCATCTTCTCTCTCTCTCTTTTGTGCTATATTTGATCTCTTGATCCTATTGTTTCTTTTCATAAGTTCTTACATGGTATTAGAGTGGTTGGAGGTTCTTTGCATAGCCATTGGTGGGAGATCTTAGTTCGTGTGAAGGTGGTCAAGAGGAAAATTTGAGGAGCAACAATATTTTGGTGCATCATAGACCAAGTCTGACCTAAAATTTGGATTTAGAAGGTTGTTTCCAGTTAGGGTAGCCTTTCGTTTCATCGAAATACAACATTGGGAGCCCTAGATAAAAAAAAATCACCTATTTGGGTATTTTTCAATTTTCTGATTTTTTTTCTATAGTTTTGGAAAAATTATTTTCTCAGAAAATTTCCAGTTTTTTAATATTTTCTAGCAAAAATTAGTTAGATTTTTTTGAACCTTTTAGAAAAATTACCTAAAATCCTTTGAAAATTGGTATTTGAGGTTATTTTGATTTTTTAAATTAAAAAAAATCAAATCAAAAAGATTTTCGCTGATTATTTGTTTTTTATTTAAAAAATAAAAAAATATATATATGCATAATTTTTTTTTAAGGTTCTGAGTACCTGTGAGTACTGCATACTGCAGTACCATAGGGTACTCATGGTACCCTCAGACCTAGAGTGGTTTTTAGGCTGCCACGTGGCAACACATTACTGGCCCGATGCCCCCACACACCCTTGGGCTTCTCCTTTCCACACCGACGGGCATCCACATCATACAGCTGACATTCAATAATTCTTACGGCCTGAATAAAAAACTAGCAAAGTTCAAATACAACTAGTAGAAGAATATTTAGTGGCATCAGATGAGATTCCATCAAGATTTTGATAGATGAGATAATATTCTAGCTAACAGCAGAATATTTCATCGGCATCAGAATATTCTGGCCAAGGGGCAAGATTTTGGCGTGACGGGCAAGAAGCTGTCAAATTTAAATTCGGGTAGACCACTGACAGCCATTTGACCATCAAATTTAATTGAGTGTTTTGATGATGTCATCATCACATCAACGATGACATCAACAATCTAAAAAAAAATTTCCCCCCTCACCATTGGAATTTTTCATTTTGCAGTCTGACTTTGGAGGCCCATATCTTGCTCATTTTAGCTCCTTTTTTTGAGCAATTTTTTTTTATTTGGGCTAATTTTTTGTGTACTTCATAGTTGTGTGCTCAATTTATGATTTTGGTGGAAAATTTTTCCACAATTTTCATTTTTGCAACACTATACCTATTCAATCCTCATTTCTGCAACTTCTAGGGCTCCGTTCAGGCACATAAGAACTCCTTTTCAGGTGTCACTTTTTTGAAAGTGCATGATTTTTTCATCTACTTCTTGAATATGCAATAAGTTTGAAGTGATCTTGAGTGGATTTTGTACTTTCAGCATATGGTCCCTTTTGACCTATTTGGCACTTGTAATGCATAGATCTAAATTTTGGTCTTTGCTTCATTGTTCTAATTCTGTTCTTAGCCTATTTTTAGCAAGTTGTAAATTAGAAATCATAAGTCCACTTAGCCAAGTTGCAAGTGGCCTATTGTACACACACTAAGTTATAAAGTGCCAAAATCATCTTTTTTGGGGGGGGTACTTTGATTGAGTGAATTTGGGGGGTGTATCTTGTGTGATTGTGCCTATTTTATCTCTTGTTCTCTTGCATTCCATCATGGGTTCATCTAAAGTTCCACTCCTAGCTACACATAATTATGCTACATGGAAAGTACATGCATGGAGTAAACTAATGGAAAAAGGTTTAATTTACTATATTGATGGAACCATAACTGCACCTTTGGATCCTAAGGAAAATCCAACTACATATATGGATTGGCTCACTAAAACTTCTATGCCATTGGGTACACTTAGAAAGTTCATTTCAGATGATCTCATTTTCCATGTTGATAAATGTCCTACAACCATGGAAGCTTGGGATAAGCTTGCTACTTTGTATGGCAAGGTTGATAAGGTTAAGGGATACAAGCTTGAAAATGATATCCTAAGCCTTGAACCCAAGGATTTTCATAGCATTCAGGATTATGTCACTAAGGAAAATGAGCTAAGATCACAACTAAAAGATTGTGGTATTGAGAAAGAGGATGATCAATTGGTCTTCAACTTGTTGGACAAGCTTCCAGCTGAGTATGCAGCCCTTGTTTCAAGTTTTCAGACTCAACGATTGACAATTAGTAACTTCACATCATGATATTTTGAGGCTCTCACATATCTTTTGATTCTTGAGCAAAATAAGTTGATGAAAATGGGCATTCTCAAGTCAACTTCAAAATCATTGGTGATCAATCATGGAAACAACAAGCAAGGCAAAGGGAAAGGCCAAAATAAATCTTCACGATAGCCACAAGGAGAGAAAAAACAATCCACTCCTCCACAACAAAGCTCAACATCATCTTCTTCAAATAACTCAAGAAAGAAGGAGAAACCAACATGTGCATATTGCAAAAATATTGGTCATGAGGAGCATCGTTGTCATGCTAAGCAAATTGATGAGTTGACAAAAATCCTCAAGAAGAACAACATCAACTTGCCAAATGCATATCGGGAGGACTCATCTCCTTCCACTTCTACTTCTAAGGGAAAAGCAGCAACTCTCATGGCAACAACATCAAGCTTATCTCCTTCATCTACATCATCTCAACATGAGAAACATAAGGGGAAAGAATTTCTTGCAGTTGCAGATTCCAATTCAGATAGGTGGATCCTTGATTCAGGAGCTTCACATCATATGACTTCTTCCAAGGATATGTTCTCTTCATTTGATTTTGTTAATCACCACCTATTTTGATGGCCAACAACACTTCTTTGGTAGTTTTTGGGAAGGGGTCTATTGACATTGAAGGTGGATCATTTAATGATGTTCTATGTGTGCCTACTTTGTCAAGGAACATCCTTTCCATCTATCAGATTACACATAGTGGTACAGGAAAGAGTGTAGAGTTCACATCAGATTCTGTCATTGTTCAGGATTTGCATAGCATGGCTCTTGTTGTAGTTGGGGAGGTTGATCATCGTTATCATTTCTACACCTTCTCCTATTTTTCTCCTACTGATGATTCAATTCACCGGTATGTGCAGGATCATCATGAAAAAAACAAGCCCTTAAGTGGCAAAAAATCTAGAAAAATCAGAGTTAGGCAAATTGACATAAAAATTTGAGTAAGTTATCTATATTATTTCAAAAATATGTAAGAATAGAATCTATAGAAAATTTAATGTAGTTTGTAAACTACTAGGCTTGTTTAAAAGAAAAAAAATCTATTTGGTGAAAATTTGAAATTTCAATGCAATAGTACTTAAATAGAGAAAAATAAGTAGGTATCTATCTAGCCACCCTAACCACAATAAAATGATAAAAAAATTTATAATATTTTAGATATAAGTAGAGGACTCATGTCCCGATGTGATGCATATTTTTTTGTAATTTTTTTCCAAGTAAATAATTAATTATGAATTTTTTATTACAACTTTTAAAAAAATAAAAAACTCGTATGTCTGACCACCTTAACTTGGCCAAAACTTCATGAAATTCAATTTTTATTTTTTTAATCATATAGTATACGAAACATAAAATGTGACACATGTTTTGGATTCAAAAAATGTGATACCATTTAAATGCTATAGATGTTTTTCAATAATCCTATCAATCAGGACTTTAGTAGTAATTCAATAGAAAATGAATAATAATTACTTATTAAATTCAAAGTAAAGAATAATTTATATTGGTGGAAAGCTGAGAATCTCCTCTAAAAAACCTTTTTGTTTTATAAATTTTGGGTAAAAAAAATTTCATCAGCCACATACCCATCATATTGCCACTTTTTGGCCCATCATTATCCTTCACATACCCTCACCCTAGTGTGGACACATTTGAGGAGAATGAGTATGGTTACATGAATCTTGGAGTGCTCACTACTCCTGAGGTCCTTGAGCCTATTGTTGATATTACATCTCCTACATTGACTGATGTACTTGTTGATACTTGTGTTCCACTAGTTTAAGTGCCTTGTGATTCAGTTCAACAGTGCATACCTTGTCTTCCAACAACAGTTTCATGTGATGACTACTTAACAGACATTGGCAGCTTGTTTGTGGATTCCTACATTGTAGATTTGGGAGACACATTTGATTACTTATATCTTCTCTTTGATGAAGGTGATTCTTCTTCAGTTTTTGTGAGGGAACACTCTAACCCTCCTCTACATGATAAGCCTTTTGAGGTTGATGTGATTGTGGATGCATATGTACAATAGTTGGAGGAGGCCACTTTCTCTCCTAAGGAAACACTTGCGTCTTTGGCATATGTTCTACCTTCATCCTTGCTAGATCTTGATTTGTCTTTTTCAGCAGATGGGGGTGTTGTTACAAAGGGTTTCTCATAGGTTATAGGAAGTGACTACATTGCAACCTTTGCACTTGCCATTACAACTTCACATGGTTTGGGAAAGGCATCTTTCAACATCAACATAGGGAAATTTGAGCATATTTCAAAGATTCCTTACATTTTTAGGGTTCTTCCTTCTTCACTTGTGGATTGGCGACACTTCATTCATGCACCTTTGGATCATGTTTTACATTCATCTCTACTAGATGTTGGATTGTCCTCTCCAGCAATGTGGTCAAGAACGTCTGTTTGGAGTGTGTCATCTTTCGACATCGACATGGAGACATTTGAGCATGCTTTAGAGACATCATCACACATCATCTATATTCTTGATATCCTGTATACATGCATGGTTTTGTTTCTTCTTGTTAGCTCTCAAAAATGCAGGCGAAATGCCTCAAGAGGTTACCAATCTCTTGATACATTTTAGGGTAACAGACAAGGCCAAATGGTTTAGACCTTCTTCTCTTTAGGTGTTGCTAGACCTAGGTGGGTGTACCTATATGAATGAAGCAGACTTAAAGTTGTATGACTTGATTGATTTGATGGATCTATTATAATGGAAAAAAGTGTAAGAGATGAAAGCTTGCTAACTATTCCTACTCCTAGTATTGAAATTGGGATATGGATGTTTTAATAAGATTTTATGAAATTCTAAAATATGAAAGGTGTGACCAGTGCCTACTTCTATTGGGCTAATGGAGTCAAGATTTGTATAATGGGTGACTTTCTTAATGGCTATAATTCAAATTGCTTGGAACTTGTGACTGTTTACAGCTTGTGTAAACGTGCAAGAGTATAATTATCAAATTCTTCTTAATGATCCAAATATCCTTTTCCAAATTACTGTGATTAATCAAAAGGATTTAATCTTGTCTTGCAGGAACCAGTTAATCGAACCACACAAGAGCAGCAAGTGTGCTTTGATAAATTGAAAAATATCCTTGATATTTCAATTTAAATAATCAAGAAATGACAACCTTGGAGACAACCAGATAATGTTTTCAATAAATTCGACAAACAATTGACACCATAATTGGATCACCAGATAAATATGTTCTTTTCCATTCTATAATTTTAAAAGATTTTACAATGTACATTATATTCATTTCGGCAATAGTTCACCCTATCCAACTACCTAACCTACTTGTATCTCCTAAATCTAATCCCCTTTTATATACAATTTCACCTTGTATATATACATTACTTTAGGGTTACAACCTTTCATGACACCCATCTGGTGGAACTTTTCTTTTTGGCACAAATCTTTGTTTAATTGTTCTCAACAAAAGAAAATATTTAATTAGTTGCTTTATCAGCAAATTAAATATTTTAATCCTCGTTATCTTCATTTCCCGTGAAAATTATCTTGCAATAAAATTTAATTCTTTTGTTGAAAATCTTCACTTTTTCACCTCAAAAAGTAGTTACCCGCCTTATAACTTCTTTGGTGAAAAATATCCCGTGTGGTTAAGACATTTTATCAATTTAGTTGATAATTCCTTAGGGTAAATAATTACCCATTATTTAATCCTTTTTGATGAACTTATTCCCATTTGCTGCATTTCACTTTTAACCAATTGAGTAAAAATGATCAACTATTGCTTGACTTCTCCAGTGAAAATATAATTACTCAGTTTACCATTTTCCATTTTTCTTAATTTCCCGGTGAAAATATTTAATCCCCATATGAAAATGTAATTTTTTTTACATTATTGAGTGTAAAAATTTATATCTATCTCGATAAATCCCATTTTGTTTTACTTCTCCATTCCATATTGTATTTTATCGAATGAAATGCTCCACTAATGCGTTCTTCCCGTGTATTAAAGTATCAAAGTGACTTGAGGAGACTTTTATTTCTTCCATCGATTGTGATTTTCTTGCCGATATGGCATGCTCTTCCAAAACACTTTCATCGGTGTGACTTGAAACATCGGGAAGATTTTTAGTTTTTCTCACCAATAGTATAATGTCTCCCCAATGAAGGATGGTGTTTTGCTGTCGGTGAGACTTAAAAATATTTCTCCAAGTAACTTGCTCTTACCGATGCATTTAGGGATTTTTTGCTATATCAGAGGGACTCAAGGATATTACTCTGACTACCCATGTTCGCCTGACACATTTAGGGTTTTCTCCTCTGTTTATTGTTGCATATTGGATCCCTCACACTCTTCCATGGCATAGAGTTTGTACATTATTCATAGATTTCCTTCTAGATTTATATTGTATAATGCATCCTCGGCCAGATATCATCTTTTAATCTTTACATAATTTCTTGAGCCTTTCATTGCAGTCAAAAAATCCTTGGACTGAGCTAACTGTGGCCTCCCTTCATTCATATCGTGGGTAGTAAGATGCTGGGAACGATTGTGGAATTTCATTTTTACACCTGCCACATGCTCAAAGGATTTTTAGATCTTGTCTGAGATACATTCCATGCGTATCCCCCACTGATGGTGAATTCCCTAATTATCATGCTTCATGAAATGGTTTTTCATGAGTATCCACATTTGTTTAATCATTTCTCAACAAAACTTTTTAAGTATCCTCATTCTGAATATATATCTTCCACAGTAGTAATAACTCCACATTGCAAATTTTGAGAAATGGTCTCTTTCTAATTTTGGAATAGAGTTCTTCCTTTCTTTTCATTCCAAGCAGGCATGAAGCCTTCTTCCTTTGATGGCGAGTCTCGGCGTGATATTCACATCCCAATACGCCATCTTCCAAGACTCCTAGTGATAGAATATGTAATTGGAGAGCCCATTTGATAGAGCCGAGCTTGCAATTTGGTGGACTATGTCCATTTGTTGTATGCACTGATAGCTATAGATATACAATTATTCCCAATGTATCCTCTACTACTCTCACAACTACTCAAATTTTAGGATCTTTACCGTGGTCAAGAATGATATCTCCTACGCTATCACTTAGATGATGAGAAAAATAAATAAATTTAGATTTCCCAATGCATTAATTTAAGCTCCAGATAAAGCTCTTTCTTGTTGACACTAATCAATAGATGCCCGAGCTTTTATACATTTGGAAACAATTTGTGCCAAAAAAATTCCACCATATAAATCATTATATGCTAAGGATCAAGAGTCTTGTAATTATTTTAAAAATCAATCCATTACCCAATCTTCTCCCATCAAATTCATGTATGTGAGGGTGCCACCTGCAAAAATCTCCATAATTTTTTTGAATTAAAGCTTGGGAGAGCTCCTTTCAATCAAAGAAATCTTGAGCCAATTCCTACACCTTTGTTATTCGTGAGGATCCCCCTACTAAAAAGATATCATCAATTCCGTTCTTATTGAACTTAGCATCTTCCACATAGTTGTGCATCTCCAACATGAGTGCTTAATTATGGGACTACAAAAAGGAATGTCTGGGACCCCACAGTAGACAATCCACCCAGTCGCACATGCTCCCCAATTTTATTTGTTGGTTGAGAAGTAAATTCTCCAAAATCTTGGTACTAATAGCTCTTGCTTTTAGGTGCACCTTGCATACAAATTTTTAGTACCAATAAATCTTCTAAGCTGATGGAGCTTTATTTTCTATATGATATCCAAATCCTTTGAACAATATTTGCTTAAATGGAGGTGAAAAATGTGTGGAGCAGTCTACCATCGGTGTTCTGTATTGTATTCACACTATTCAAATTTCAACAGCATGACTTCACTAACACCTGTCCAATTTTCACAATATATACTAAAACATTTTGGATATTGTTCTTTTCAATAAATCCATTTGTTGCATATCCTCACATCTGTTGCACTGTTTATCGGCCCTTGGATGCCTATTTATGCAATGGAGTGGTGACTTTATTGTTCTTGCCTTTTTAAGAAATACAAAGGTTCGGATTTCCCATAGTGTTGGTATGAGGCACCTTTCCAATAGCATGAAATGAGTGCAATAGGACTTTCAAAAGATGTAATGATATCACCTTTCAACAGTGTTGAGCCTCAAAATTTCAATGTACAACTTCCATGTGTCAGGCTTTCTCTTTTTTAATTGTCACAAGCATAGTCCATCTCCATGTTCTATGACCATGATCTTTTCTTTTCCTTACCAGGGAAACCACCTGTGTCATTGCCTCTCATTCCCCCTTTATCCTATGAGATACCCAACTCTTGAAGCAACCTGTAGTCTATTTGAGGTGTGTTATCCATAGTGCTATCGGATGTGTAGTGCCATCTCCTGTATTATCTCCCATTCTCTAAAGCTGATAGAGGGCATGATTTCCAAATTCTGAAGCAGCAAAGAGAAAACCCAAACTTAAGAACACACTTTTACTGTGGTTACAAGAATTATATCAAAAAATTTATCTTCAACTTGAGAGCTGTAATCAAGTTTTCACATATGGGAACCTAAATTTTACATGAAATTTTAGGCTCCAATAGTGGCTCCTTCTGGGGATGAATGATTGTGAGATCATTGCAAGAATCCAAATCACTGGAGGAGCAGACCAAATAATTTATCCATCAAGCAACAGAAAAAAACCCCCTTTTCTTATCATTTTGAAAAACTTACACCTCAATTGATGGCTGAAGGCCACAAAAAAAAAAAAAATTTCCCCTGTTGTACACCTTGTTTTTCTTTGAGTTCATTAGATTCTTCTTGAAGACATTCATGCAATCTTCCCTGTCACTGTTATTCAAATTTTTCAGAGAATCATCGTGCTCAGCTTGATTCATGTTCTTTTTATCATTCTACAGTTCATATTTTCTATTATCATGTGATAAATTCTTACCGTTTTCACCGTGCAAAATGCTTTCATTTTTAGTACAATAGTTTTCACTATTTTGTTCACTATCATGTATTATAAATTGATATGCTCGTTGATCTGAAGACTGAAAAAATCCACTATTCACCATACAACTATGATTATATGGTCTGATTTCACAATGAGTCTGCACAAGAAATCTGAATTTATCATGAGGCCACTGATGCAAACTGGAAAAATAATTATATTGCTCCTTCATACTGCTCATTCCACTATCTGAGTACTTCTCACATGTGTCTGAGAAATAATCCAAATTAACATCTTTTGATAAAGCTTCACCTAAAATATTTTCAACATTATCCACATTATCAACTAGTAATGGCATCAACTTTTGATCCATACATTTATCATTGTGTATATTTAAATCAGTCAAAGTTGAGCATTTCTTATCCATGATGTGCAAACCACTGTTTCTCTCAAAGATTTGTGATTCTGTTTTATATATTCCTTTTTGAATTGAGGAAAACATAGAATCTTTATTAGCTTCAAGGATTTTTTCATTACTATCACACAAAGTACTGACAATGTCAAAGGAAATGTGTATTGGACATTCAATTTCAGCATCATTCATGTGCGCATATCTTTGATACTCAAGGGTTAGAAAATATGAAATTTTCTCACTGCTGAGTGAACATGTTTCTTCTTCCATATCTTTTAATATTTCTCCCTCTTCTTGATCTCCATAAGAGCTAGAAATATCTCCTTGTTGTAAATCAAGATTCACATGATTTTCCTAAAACTCTTCTTCATTGTGGCATGATACACAATCCCCTTCTATTTCATTTTCCAATTCATCAACATGGAAATTTTCAAGATCATTATAGTTATTCTCTTCACACGCTGATTTACTCTCCTCTTCATTTGAGCACGTTTCATCCTCATCATGGAGTGGATTCAAAAAGAAATAATTTTGTAGCACACCTTGGCAAGATGTCATTTGAGATTCTTCTGTTATTTGATCATACAATAGTTTTGAAAAAAATTTAAAACCATTTTCAAGTGTGCAATCTTCTTGTTCATCAATCATGTCCTCATGGTTATCAGCTATAGATGAATATGTCATGTGTTCTTTGTCAAGTGGACTCATTTCTTCATTGAACTCTTCTACATTTTCTTCATCTTGGCTCTCATAAAAGCTATCTTCCATGAACTCTTCATTATCATTAATTGTATCACCATGGTATTGATCTGAGAAATTTTTCACCAATGTATTCCTCATGTAATGTATCTTCAAGAACATCCTCATCATTGCAGTCCTCATCCAAGATGTAGGATTGATCTTTCATGTCATTGTCATCTTCCAAATCTGAATATTTAGAAGTCTTAATTGCACACGTTTCCTTTGTTTGTTGCATTGTTTGATCTCCCATGATATCACTATTAGATTCATTATTGACAGTGTCCATATTCCTTGTCCTCTGCATGGCATCAATAAATTTATTTATTTGGTCAAAGGCATGCTATTTTGATGACTCTAGCCAATAAGCTAATTCAGGCTTCCATGCTCTTGCAAACTATGCAACAAACAGAGTTTTTGTAGGCCCATAATGAGAAGGTATTTGCATAAAGATACTTATCATCCTATTGTATAGAGAAATTATATCTTCCCCTTCATGTCTCCTTATGTCAAGAAATGCCTCAAAAGGGGAAATTCCACATTTTGATTCTGCGATGGAGTGTTCTTTTTGAGTATGTACATACTCATCTTCTTCTTCCTCAAGCTGCTGATGTTGACGTGAGTTTTCAAAAGAGTCCATATTTTTCTGCATTGATTGATCAATTTCTACATATTCACCAATGACATGATTGCCACTATCCTCATACCTCTTCTTATCAATGTTTTCAATTAGCGCATCTACTTGGTCAAAAGTGACTGGTTTTATTGACTCAAGCCAATGAATTGAATTAGGCCAATATACTTTCATGAACTGCTCAATAAACATGGATGTGTTGGGCCTGTAATCAATAGGTATTTGTATACATATTTTTGCCATTTTGTTGAAGAGAGAGCATCTAGATTTCTTTTTGTGTCTCCTTATGCCATAAAATTCTTTAAAAAACTTTGACTTATCTTTTGAAGATGGATCTCAGGTTCCACATTAGGTGGAAATTGATGATAACGGATATAGGTTGGACTGCGGCCTGTAGGGTATTGAGGTGGGTGGCCTGGGACAACTAGGCCTTTTATACTCTAAAGACAACCCATTTTGATTAGAAAATTTTTTGTTCCAAGTATTTTTCATCAAGTTCCTTTTTTACCAGAGTCGCCACTCAGTTTCTTAAAAGTGAGAAAAATGAAATTATTCTTGATTTTATCCCCATCAGAATCACTTTTTGTGAAACTTCACAAATTATGAATCTTTCCTCAATGACTCTATATGATGGTCTTCAACTGGATATTCTGAAATAATCCCCAGCAGAGTCGCCAATTTGTTAGGTGTGTGTCTCAGATGGGGAGTGCAAATGAAACAATTGTGAACCTTTGGTTAAAGACCGATTTTAGAACTTTACTGACCCTATGGATGGATAGGCTGGAACCTAATTTTTTGATGTTATTCCCCAGTAGAGTCACCAATTTGTTAGCTCTCAAAAATGCAGGCGAAATGCCTCAAGAGGTTTTCAATCTCTTGATACATTTCAGGGTAATAGACAAGGCCAAATGGTTTATACCTTCTCTTCAGGTGCTGCTAGACCTAGGCGAGTGTACCTATATGAATGAAGTAGACTTAAAGTTGTATGACTTGATTGATTTGATGAATCTATTACAATGGCACAAAGTGTAATAGATGAAAGCTTGCTAACTATTCCTACTCCTAGTATTGAAATTGGGATATGGATGTTTTAATAAGATTTTATGAAATTCTAAAATATGAAAGGTGTGACCAATGCCTACTTCTATTGAGCTAATGGAGTCAATATTTGTATAATGGGTGACTTGCTTAATGGCTATAATTTAAATTTCTTGGCACTTGTGACTTTTTACAACTTGTGTAAATGTGTAAGAGTATAATTATCAAATTCTTCGTAATGATCCAAATGCCAGGTTTTCCAAATTACTGTGATTAATCAAAAGGATTTAATCTTGTCTTGTAGGAACTAGTTAATTGAACCACACAAGAGCAACAAGTGTGCTTTGATAAATTGAAAAATATCCTTGATATTTCAATTTAAATAATCAAGAAATGACAACCTTGGAGACAACTAGATAATGTTTTCAATAAATTCGACAAACAATTGACACCATAATTGGATCACCAGATAAATATGTTCTTCTCCATTATATAATTTTAAAAGATTTTACAATGTACAACATTATATTCATTTCGGCAATAGTTCACCCTATCCAACTACCTAACCTACTTGTATCTCCTAAATCTAATCCCCTTTTATATACAATTTCACCTTGTATATATCCATTACTTTAGGGTTACAACCTTTCATGACACCCATCTGGTGGAACTTTTCTTTTTGGCACAACTCTTTGTTTAATTGTTCTCAGCAAAAGAAAATATTTAATTAGTTGCTTTATCAGCAAATTAAATATTTTAATCCTCGTTATCTTCGTTTCTCGTGAAAATTATCTTGCAATAAAATTTAATTCTTTTGTTGACAATCTTCACTTTTTCACCTCAAAAAGTAGTTACCCGCCTTATAACTCCTTTGGTGAAAAATATCTCATGTGGTTAAGACATTTTATCAATTTAGTTGATAATTCCTTAGGGTAAATAATTACCCATTATTTAATCCTTTTTGATGAACTTATTCCCCTTTGCTGCATTTCTCTTTTAACTAATTGAGTAAAAATGATCAACTATTGCTTGACTTCTCTAGTGAAATATTTAATCCCCATATGAAAATGTAATTTTATTTTACATTATTGAGTAAAAAATTTATATCTATCTCGATAAATCCCATGTTTTTTTACTTCTCCATTCCATATTGTATTTTATCGAATGAAATACTCCACTAATGCATTCTTCCCATGTATTAAAGTATCAAAGTGACTTGAGGAGACTTTTATTTCTTCCATCGATTGTGATTTTCTTGCCGATATGGCATGCTCTTCCAAAATTCTTTCATCGGTGTGACTTGAAACATCGAGAAGATTTTTAGTTTTTCTCACTAATAGTATAATGTCTCCCCGATGAAGGATGGTGTTTTGCTATCAGTGAGACTTAAAAATCTTTCTCCAAGTAACTTGCTCTTACCGATGCATTTAGGGATTTCTTGCTATATCAGAGGGACTCAAGGATCTTACTTCGACTTCCCATGTCCACCTGACGCATTTACGGTTTTCTCCTCTATTTATTGTTGCATATCGAATCCCTTGCACTCTTCCATGGCATAGAGTTTGTGCATTATTTGCACATTTTCTTCTAGATTTATATTGTATAATGCATCCTTGGCCATATATCATCTTTTAAGCTATTTATATAATTTCTTGAGCCTTTCACTGTAGTAAAAAACTCCTTGGACTGACCTAACCGCGGCCTCCCTTCCTTCATATCGTGGGCAATAAGATGCTGAGAACGGTTGTGGAATTTCATTTTTACACCTACCACATGCTTGAAGGCTTTATAGATCTTGTCTGAGATACATTCCATGCGTATCGCCCACTGATGGAAAATTCCTTGATTATCGTGCTTCATGAAATGGTTTTTCATGAGTATCCACATTTTTTTAATCATTTCTCAACAAATTTTTTTAAGTATCCTCATTCTGAATATATGTCTTCCATAATAGTAATAACTCCATGTTGCAAATTTTGAGAAATGGTCTCTTCTTAATTTTGGAATAGAGTTCTTCCTTTCTTTTCATTCCAAGCGGGCATGAATCCTTCTTCCTTTGATGGTGAGTCTCAGCCTGATATTCACATCCCAATACGCTGTCTTCCAAGACCCCTAGTGATAGAATATGTAATTGGAGAGCCCATTTGATAGAGCCAAGCTTGCATTTTGGTGGACTATGTTCATTTGTTGTATGCACTGATAGCTATAGATATACAATTATTCCCAATGTATCCTCTACTATGCTCATAGCTGCTCCTCAAATTTTAGGATCTTTATCATGGTCAAGAATGATATATCCTATGCTATCACTTAGATGATGAGAAAAAAAAAAACTTAGATTTCCCAATGCATTAATTTAAGCTCCAGATAAATCTCTTTCTTGTTGACACTAATGAACAGATTCCTGAGCTTTTATACATTTAGAAAAAATTTGTGCCAAAAGAATTCCACCATATAAATCATTATATGCTAAGGATCAAGAGTCTTGTAATTATTTTTAAAATCAATCCATTACCCAATATTCTCCCATCAAAGTCATGTATGTGAGGGCGCCACCTGCAAAACTCTCCATATATTTTTTGATTTAAAGCTTGGGAGAGCTCCTTTCCATCAAAGAAATCTTGAGCCAATTCTTACACCTTTGTTATTTGTGAGGAGCCCCCTAATAAAAAGATATCATCAATTCCATTCTTACTCAACTTGGCATCTTCCACGTAGTTGTGCATCTCTAGCATGAGTGCTTAATTACAGGATTGTAAAAAGGAATGTCTAGGACCCCACAATAGACAATCCACCCAGTCGCACATGCTCCCGGATTTTATTTGCTGGTTGAGAAGTAAATTCTCCAAAATCTGGGTACTAATAGCTCTTGCTTTTAGGTGCACATTGCATACAAATTTTCAGTACCAAGAAATATTCTAAGCTGATGGAGCTTTATTTGCTATATGATATCCAGATCCTTTGACTAGTATTTTCTTAAATGAAGGTGAAAAATGTGTGGAGCAGTTTGTCATCGGTGTTTTGTATTGTGTTCACACTATTCAAATTTCAACAACATGACTTCACTAACACCTGTCCAGTTTTCATAATATATACTAAAACATTTTGGATATTTTTCTTTTCAATAAATCCATTTGTTGCATATCCTCACATCTGTTGCACTGTTTATCGGCCCTTGGATGCCTATTTATGCAATGGAGTGGTGACTTTATTTTTCTTTCCTTTTTGAGAAATACAAAGGTTCGGGTTTCCCATAGTGTTGGTATGATGAACCTTGCCAATAGCATGAAATGAGTGCAATAGGAATTTCAAAAGATGTAATGATATCACCTTTCAACAATGCTAAGCCTCAAAATTTCAATGTACAATTTCCATGTGTCAGGCTTTCTCTTTTTTAATTTTCACAAGCATAGTCCATCTCCCTGTTCTATGACCATGATCTTTTCTTTTCCTTACCAGGGAAACCACATGTGCCACTGCCTCTCATTCCCCCTTTATCCTCTGAGATACCCAACTCTTGAAGCAACCTGTAGTCTATTTGAGGTGTGTTATCCATAGTGCTATCTAATGTGTAGTGCCATCTCCTGTATTATATCCCATTCTCTAAAGCTGATAGAGGGCATGATTTCCAAATTCTGAAGTAGCAAAGAGAAACCCCAAACTTAAGAACACACTTTTACTGTGGTTACAAGAATTATATCAAAATGTTTATCTTCAACTTGAGAGCTGTAATCAAGTTTTCACATATGGGAACCTAAAATTTACCTGAAATTTTAGGCTCCAACACTTCCTAAGGGGAGGAATGTTGTTCAACAAGATTATATCATCTTCACCAGTCAATGTCGAGATTCTACCATCATTGTAGGAGACTCAACATTAAGGGGGGGATTCCTTGTCACTCTTCTTCTTCTATTTCATGTGAGGAAACTTTTTCCTCAACTTGGGGTTTTTTCCTTCTCCATTTTTACATTCATTTGTTTTCTTCTCTCTTTTGAGTGGGAGTTTTCCCCATGAGGTTTTCTCCCTTTCCTCGCTTATAAGAGTTTGCATTGCATTTGTAAATGGGTACCTAACATGGCCTAGTTGCTAGGACCCATCTTGCATCTTATCTTGCATGGTTAGCTTGAGTCTTCATTCCCCCATTTTCACTTAAGGGTGGGTGTTGGTGTAAATAAGTATTTTACTTATTACACTTTACTTAAGCTTACTTAGGGAATGCATATTATTATAGATTGCACTTGTGACACCTAGTTATTTGCATCTTGCATCTAGGTTTGTGCATATATTGAGAGACATGATTAGGACACTTAGGGAAGTGTGTGTAGGAGAAATCCCATTCTTTGTGGTGTGATCTAGTTATCACCTTTTTATCTCCACTTTTCGTGGCATGATAATTCCACTTTAGGTGGGTGATCCACCTTTCATGGAATTATCTATTATTTCTTTCTACCTATCCTACACATGATTGGGACACTTGTCTCATTCATGGCCCTTCATTATGTCCTAGCTTTCCTTTATAGGCAATCCTTGTACATACTTGTAATTGAGCATCTTCATGCATATTGAGAATATGGGTATGTGCTGGATCATAATGGGCCAAAAAGTGGCGATATGATGGGTATGTGTAGGGTATGTGGCTAACAACTTTTTTTTACCCAAAATTGATGACATGAAAAGGTTTTTTAAAGGATATTCCCAGCTTTCCACCAATATAAATTATGTTGTACTTTGAATTTAATAAATAATTATTATTCATTTTCTATTTGAATTACAACTAAAGTCTTAATTGATAGGCTAATTGAAAAACATCTATAGCTTTCAAAGCGGTATCACATTTTTTTAATCTGAAACATGTGTCACATTCTATGATTAGTATGTTATAGGATTAAAAAAAAAAGAATTTCATGAAGTTTTGACCAAGTTAAGGTGGTTAGACATACAAGTTTTTATATTTTTAAAAGTTGTAATAAAAAATCATAATTAATTATTTACTTGGAAAAAAATACAAAAAAATATGCATCACATCGGGACATGAGTCCTCTACTTATATCTAAAATCTTATAAAAAAATATTATCATTTTATTGTGGTTAGGGTGGTCAAACAGACACCTACTTATTTTTTCCCTAAAATTTATGTACTACTGCATTGTAATTTCAAATGTCCACCAAATGGATTTTTTTTTTTAAATAAACCTAGTAGTTTAGAAACTACATTCAATTTTCTATAGATTCTATTCTTACATATTTTTGAAATAATATAGATAACTTATTCAAAATTTTATGTCAATTTTACTAACTCTGATTTTTCTGAATTTTTTGCCACTTAAGGGCCCCACTTTTTCCATGATGATCCTGCACATACCCATACAATCATCATATTCTCTCATCTTATCTCTCTCTCTCTCTCTTTTGCTATCTTTGATCTCTTGATCCTATTGTTTCTTTTAATAATTTCTTAGAATACTTGCTCTGATCAATCTTATTGGATTCATCATTCTTGCTCGACTTGCAACCAATAACCATAGGAGTACATATCAATTTAGAATCTTCCATTCCAAACTTCTTCAACATTTCCTTGACATATTTTTATTTTTAAATGAATATACTTTTTTCTATCTAATTGATTTGTACTCTAAGGAAGAAATTCATCTCCCCGAACATTGACATTTCAAACTCATTCTGCATCTGTTCTACAAATCTTTTACACATAGCTTTATTTCCTCCAAAGATTATATCATCAATAGACACAACCACAATCAAGATTTAATCTTTTTTAACTTTGAAATGAAGATTACTACGTGGTATGTTTATTGAATCCTTGTTGTAACAAGTTCTTTTCCAACCTTGCATACCAAGCTTTGGGAGCTTGCTTCAATCCATACAATGCCTTCTTCAATCTACATACCATATTCAATTTTTTTGATAGTTGAAATCCTTCAGGTTGTTAAATGTATACCTCTTCTTCTAATTCACCATTCAAGAATGCAGACTTCACATCCATTTGATAAACTTTAAAATCCTTATGTGTTGCAAAAGCCGAAAACATCTGAATATCTTCTATTATTTCCACTAGAGAAAATCTATCTTCAAAATATATTATGTCTACTTGTGAGTAGCCTTTACATGCAAGCCTTTCCTTGTTTCTCACTACTTCTCCATTCTCATTGAGTTTGCTCTAAAATTCCCACTTAGTTCCAATCACATTCTTGTTTTCTAGTCTTGGGACAAGTTCCCAAGTCTGATTCTTTTCAATCTGCATTAGTTCTTCCTCTATTTCCTTGATCCAATATTCATCTTTGCATGCTTCAATCACTATTTTAGGTTCCAATTTTGAATGTAAACATAGGTTTACTTGTTCTACTTTCATTGCATCCATTCTTCTTGTCAACAAACCTTTGCTTTTTTCATCAATGATCTGATCTTCATAATGATTCTTCTACACATACTCAGGAGTCTTAGGGATCTTTTTCAAAGCTTCTTCCTCTTCAATCTAAACTTCTTTTTCCTTACCTTCATCTCTATAATTTTCCCTACAAGAGGACTCATCTAATTCATATCCATCTATCACCATATAATTCTTATGTAAGTCTTCATCTACCTCTTTTCTTGCACTCTCTACAATCTCTTTTAGCTTCTTGTTGTAGCACTGATAAGCTTTTCTTTTTTTAGAATATCCAAGAAAGATACCTTCATTAGATATTGTATCAAACAAACCTAAGTTCTCTTCATCTCTTATGATATATCATTTTCTTCCAAACATTGAAATATTTGATAGTAGGAGTTCTCTCATACCATAACTCATAGGGGGTCTTTGAACTATTTTCTCTTGCTTGAACTTTGTTAAGTGTGTAAATTGTAGTATGAATTGCTTCTCTCTAGTAGACTTATGATAGGTTTTCTTATTTCATCATTGTTCTTGTAGCTTCTTGAATTGTCCTATTCTTTCTTTCAACCACTCCATTCTACTGAGTCTTAGGGGCTGATAAATGCCTTTTTAGTCCTTGATTCTCACAAAAACTGTTAAACTTGTTGGAGGTGAACTCTCCACCTTTGTCAGACCTTAGAGATTTGATTTTCATGTCCATTTCATTTTGAACCATAACTTTGAATGCTTTAAACTTATCTAGAGCTTTTGATTTCTCTTTAAGAAAAGTAACCCATGTCATTCTAGAATAATCATCAATTAACAACATGAAATACATGTCATCTTGAAAAATTCTTACTCTTGTAGGACCAAAAATATCTATATGCACAAACTCCAAAAGTATGGCAGTAGATTATTATTTGAATTTGAAAACTCTTCTAGTTTTCTTCCCCATTTGAAATTCTTTGAAAACAATGTTGATAGTATTTGTAATCTTGGGCAGATCTCTCATAGCTTGAACTAAACTGATTCTCACTAGGCTATCAAAATTGATGTGACACATTCTTCTATGTCATATCCAACTTTAATTAATCTGAGATAAAGCAATGACCATCAACACCTTTGAGTTCATATAAACTTCCATGTGTCCCTTTTCCAATAGCAACCATAGTTCTAGGGTCTTTTATGATCTCACAACCATCATCTTGAAACATAAGATTATAGCCTTTGCTACAAATTTATCCAACACTCAAGAGGTTATGCCTTAGACCTTTAACATAAATAATATCATCTATATTATGCTTTCCATCAAAACTTATTGAACCTTTTCCACATATCTTAGTAGATGTATTGTCACCAAACTTAATAAGACCTCCTTCACATTTCTCAAGTTTAAGGAACTTACTTTTATCACTGATCATATGATTTGAGCATCCACTGTCAATGATCTAGTAGTTCTTCTCCTCTCTAGCATGAAAAGTAGTCAACATAGTCCATTCAACATTATGACTTGCTTCCAGAGCACTTTGCTTCATACATCTCTTAGAGTTAGTAGAATTAGTTTCAAAATTTATAGCCATGAACAATAATTTATTATCTTCACCATTTGGATAATCAAATTCATCATCAGATATATTGGCATATTCTCTAAAAAAGTAACTTCTCCTAATTTATTTACCCTTGTTCTCCTTACTTTTTTCATTTGAATATTTGTTTGGACATCTTGAAGCATAATGAACTATCTTTCCACAACTAAAACACTTGAATGGTAACTTACCTATGTACTTTCCAATACCCTTTTTCATTTTCCTCACAAATTTTTCTTCTACATCATCAAAAACATCCTAGTCTAATTCCTCAGACTTTTCTGATTTTCCATCTACACTGTATATTTTTGGTTCTTGGGACTTCTCTAACTCTTCTAGGGTTTTTCACCTAAAAGGAGAGAGGCCAAAAATTCTAAGGGTTCATTCAAATTTATGTTATGTAGGATGTTTTCTAAGCTAAATGAAGTAAAATAAATGCAATTGAATGATCTATATAAGAAATTATGAATGCAAAACTAAGATCTATGTTATGTTTGAAAACACAGTGTTGTTTGCAAAAATGCTTTAAAGAATGAACAAAAATGCAAATGAAACTAAATAGAAGGTTGTTTCTCAGAATGAGTACACTTGGAAAACTGATGAAACTTGAATTTAGGCTGACTGGGACTCATTCGTCACCTTGGGCGAATCAATATCAGATCAAGACTTTTTTGTACAAAAGTTGTTTTCTGGCAGTCGGGGACTTGCATCTGCATCTAACTCAAATCTGCACCCCAGGAGGGACTCATTTTCAATGCATGGAAAATCAGTCCACTTTTAAATTTCTACAATTTCAAAGTTTTTTCCTACACTTTGACACTTGCACAACAATTTCTTATGGAAACCCAACTTTGAATCTCAGAAAATTCCTACAAAATAGCTTAAAATTGTTTGTCTAATGGGGGGTTTTCCTTAGTCAAACCCCTAGTTGGGTAATTAAACCTTAAATGTAGAAAAACTACATAAACCCTAGCCTTAGATGTGTTAAAGACTAGGAAAAGCGGAGATGTGAGAAAGATTCTATCCTATTGCTCTAGAATAAGACATGCAAGAATGATCTATATGATGTAATATATCAACCCTAGGAGCCTTACAACACATGAAAAATAGGAATAAAATGACATGCAAATGATAAACAAACAAGATACAAACCTTAATCTGAAGATAGATTGAAAATGGAAGATGGAATCAATAGGAAACCAAGTCCTTAGGTGTGATTTGGTGGCTAGTTGCACCTGTTCACCCTAGATTTCTTCATGATTCACCATAGGCATCCATCATCAATCCTTTGCAATGTTGTATCTTGACAAGAGAAGTGAGCATCAAGACTTGCGAAAATCATAGTTTGCTGCCCTAAAACTTCAACTTTTGCTAATGAAACTTGTTGTGGAAGACTTGACTTTATGAATTGCCCTTAAGGAATAATAAAAAGATAAGAAAGGATGATAAAAATATGTCTGAAATGACTTGAAATGAGTATTCATAAGCAGCAACACATTATTTTCCCATTAACTAGACCTAAGAGGTTGACATTCTCTAGAAATTAAAGTTAAATTGATTAAGTTCCCACTTAAATTTGAATTTTCCCTCAAAGGGGAATCATTCACCACCCTTGGAAAATGGGTCCCACTACTACTATTTGAAGGTGGGTTTTTGGGGTATGATATAATTAAATGTTGTTTGTCAGGTTTTATGTGATTTCTCAAGTAAAACGGGCCTCTAGATCAAAATTAATGGGTCTAAGGGGCCTATAAATGCTAATTTGAAGGGTGAATGATGTAAAGGGATTCAAAAGTGGGTTCAATTATGCGTGAAATTGTCTCTTTTCTCAAAAGGGTCCAATTTTCTACAACACACCATCCTTAAAAGTAGTCTCAACTTTTGCATCATTTGGACCAAATTCTCTTAAATGAAAAGTCGATAAAGCACCATATATATGATCTCTAGTATATATTCTTAAATCTTGAGCCTCCTCAATAGAAAAATTATGACTATAATCTTTAGGAAGAGTTCTTAGTGCCTTCTTTGCCACCTCATATTCATCAATTTTTCCACCAAGTCCTTTAATAGAATTAACAACTTCATCCACCTTATGCATGTAGCTTGTAATGTTTTCATGCTATGACATCTGCATGTTTTCAAACATGACCTTTACATTTTGCATCTTTGCCTTCCTGAATTTATCATCAACTTCATAAATACCTTCCAAATTTTTTAGATCTCTTTAGTAGTTTTAAGATTCATAACCTTTACAAGTTGAGTATTAGAAAGACCACTTAAAATAGAATACCTTGCTTTACCATTGTTCTCATAGGTCTTGATCTCATCATTAGTAATCAAACCATTTGTAAGAATAGTTTATCCATCTTCAACAGACTTCCAAACTCCAAACCAAGCAATACAAGGAAGTTACCTTCCATCCTTGTCTTTTGGAATGCATAGTATAATCAATCAAATAGAGGAGCCTCCTTCTTGTGTGTGATCCTAGATCTACCTCAAGCGGTTAAGCTTTCTTCAAAGGAACCTTGCTCTAATACCAATTTTTGAATGCATAAGACAACTAAGGGGGGGTGAATCAATTGTAAATTAAAACATCAAAACCCTCTAACATTTAGATCCACATCAACCTTATCATCCCTTAATCTATCAGAATGATTTAGCATGAAGGA
This sequence comes from Sequoia sempervirens, assembly GCA_007258455.2. Classification (NCBI taxonomy): domain Eukaryota; kingdom Viridiplantae; phylum Streptophyta; class Pinopsida; order Cupressales; family Cupressaceae; genus Sequoia; species Sequoia sempervirens. Next base: position 194,683,673 of record VDFB02000015.1, on the reverse strand, counting down.
AAATAATAGAAACTGAAATGCATCAACACCATAAAGCATAGCACCATATTTACATGGAAAACCCAATAAGGGAAAAACCACGGTGAGGATTATCTCACAATATAAAGTAATTGCAACACTGAATACAATGGGTTCACTGCCTAAAAAAAAGAAAGGCTCACTGTCAAATTATAGAAAAGAAGAAAGAAGAATGTTACAATGAGAAATCCATCTCAAAGCAATAGAAAGATCCGCCACAATATCACCAACACATTTGCAGCCTCTCTAAAATATGTAGACACCTTCTGCTCACTGCTTCCAATAGTCTAACACATTAAATTTTCCATTCCATTTCTCACTTTTCACTTCACATCACATACATCATTTTACTCAATTCTTCATCAACTCAACACTTATTTATACCTTCTTCAACCTTGAAAATAATCTCCAAGGTCAGCTATGCACCTCAACCATATAAATTTAAATTAGGTTAGCACCAAAATATTCCTACGGTTGAAAGGAATGAAGGAAAACTACATCACACCTTAACTCGAACCTAAATCCACATATCACACCACTCCATGCTATCACAAACAATGAATCCAATCCAAAATTAGTGCAAACATCCAAGGTTGTCCTAACTTGTGTAAACACCATAGAAATTTTAAGTACATGCTTCCTTTGATCCAAAGACAACTCACAGATGATATACATCACTTGAACACAATCTAGATACTCACCCTATACAACCAACTAACCTTCCTCACATTGTAACTCAACAAAACCTACTTACAGAGCACCAAACAATGAACAAATTCAATTGGAGATAGATATGTGAAATATGATCACACTCTCATATCCACAAGGCCTAATACCAAACTATAGAGAAATTTGAAGTCAAACCATTTCTCCTAGACAAAACTACAATACACAGTTCACACACTGGTGAACACAAATTTCTCTGCACAATGATCAAAAACAAGAAACTATAGATATAACACCTTTGAACACCTCTGATCAACATATCCAAACCTCATAATAATATCCTCAACCCAAAAAAAATGCGGAGAAACACCAAAACACTAATTAGTAACATAAAACACCTCTCAACAACACTGTATCCTCTTTTATTTATTTTTTCTCAAAATCACTTGGAAACCAAGCACCACAAACATGTTCTCATCATATGCAACACTTATTCATTACTACCAAACCAACTACAACACAACAACACATGCTTATTAAAGGAACACTAGAGGTTGACACCAGTGACACTACTAATGACAACATAATGCAACTAATCGAATAATCACCAAGGTTGACATCAATGACAACACAAACTACACATATTTGCAACATCCTTCACCATCACAACTTTGAAATAGTGGGACCACCACAAAAATTCTCTCATGCACTATGTTGATGTGTGTCTCTTTAGAATGACTGAGTGTTCAGTCAACTCCATGCAACATCATATTGCATGCCCTCTACATATCACAAGTTCATAAAAGAAGCACCAAAGCAAAGATGCATCACATGATCATTAATTGTAAACTGTTAATAATATAAAATAACAAATACAATAATATAATACTAATATTAATATTAATGTAAAAATAATAAAAATATTTATTATTATTATTATAATAATTTAAAAATTACAATAATAAAATAGTAATATTATATATTTAGTAATAATAAAAATATAATATGTTTTGGTTAAAGGGAAAAATAGGTTTTGAAGGGACCTGAAATCCTATCAACACAAAAAACACGGCCAAAAGAATAACCAAATCCAACCAACAACCAAATCACAATAGTCATAAAGGATATGATCAAGAAAAACTAAACTCCATATACACAAGGAAACAGCTCCATAACATGTTATTATTAATATTTTACATATTATAAGTTATTACTATTTTTGATATATATAATTATAATATATAAATATTATAAATGTGTAAATAATTTAATATTTGTAAGATAGCATTATTAACATATAATACAATTACACATTATTTATTATATTTGTATTATATAATATAATATTTGTACTATTTATGTTATTTATATTATTTATATTTATATAATATTTATATTATATGATTTCTATTGATATTGATTTATATTATTATTTATTACATATTTATTTTATGTTATTTTAATGTAACAATTCAATATATCTCTTATGTGTTAAATTTAATGGTTTCAAGTTCTAAACTTCTAAACAAAGCTTGAGATTAGAGTTATATTTGATGTTTAAGCATAGTTAGTGTTAGGGTTAGAGGTAGGAAATAATGATCATAATAATATAATATTAATAATATACTAAACATAACATAATAATATAATCATAAAATCATAATATAATAATAATATAATATAATAGTTTAATATATTGGGCGGATGGGAGGGTTCCTTTCCACACATATCTAGCTTGCCACCTCAATGGTGCCAAGTTGGTCGGGCGGTGTGGAATTGGCGAAGTTGTCATGGCATGCATTGACGGTTGCTAAATCATATGTAATATCTTTGCAATGATGATAGTGTCAAGTGATTTACAAAGGACACATTTGGGAGTTTGGACTTGTTACGCCTTGCATAACTACCCCATTTTGTTTTTGGTCAAAATGGGTCACCCTTGTGTTTATTTTTCCTTGGTGTTTTTTTTTGGGTCTTAGGAGTTGTTCTTTTTCCTCCTAAGTACTTGTCCCTTTTGTTTGGCAGAAGCAGAACCAAAATGGAAACTGGACTAAGAACTTTGTAAAAGTTCTGGATCCGGTTTTGGTTCTGGTCCTGACCCCATTCTTGCATTGTTGGTTTTCTTTGTCTATTTGGTTCGTCTTGCACTCTTGGGTTTGTTTCTCCCTTGAGTTGTCTTTTTTTTGCTTGTGGTTTCTTTTCCTCTTGACAGAAGTGGAACTGAAAACAGAACCAAACTTGGAACTTTGCAAAAATTTCTAGATCCAGTTTTGGTTCTTATCTCACTCCTAGTGATTTTCTTTGTGTTTTTGTCCCCGTTTGTGTCTTGTTTGGGATGGGATTAATTCTGATCCCTTTTCCTTTTGTTTTCCTTTTCTCTTTTTTCTTGTGTCGATGTTTGTTCCTTTGGTGGGAGTAGAACCGAAGTTGGAACCAAATCTAGAACTTTGCAAAAAGTTCTGGATTTGGTTTTGTTTCCAATTCTGCCCTTGTTCCTTTGTTGTCGTTTTCCTTGTCACGGGGCTGAAACCAGAACCAGAATAGAATGTGGAGCTTACATCAAGTTCTTGATTCCATTTCAACTCCACTTATCATTCCACTTTACCTCTAACATATGCACATGTTGTGTACTCATCCCGTTTTGATTTCGTGCCCAACCAACTACATTAATTGCATTAATTATAGCCTCCTCACATGCGTGAAATGGATTTTAAACCTTAATCAAGGTTAATTGGCTCATTATCATTATTTCCTATTTTTTTTTAGTAAACCGAATATGAGAAAGCATGAAAGAGGAGCATGATTTGGTCAAGGGAAAGCATCTGCAAGTGGATTTAGATCGAATTTCATCTTGTTTGGTAGTTTTTTGAGGTACCTGTGGGTTTTTTCCCCTGTTCCATTTTGTTTATTTTCTCATTTCCTATTCGTGGTGTTCATCGTACATTCACAAGACCTTTCTCGTGAATCTTCATGTGTTTGTGTTTGCGTTTCGCTTGCTTTTTCAGTTTTTGTTTTGTTTTTCCCTTCGTTTCTCGTTTGTTTTTTTTCTTTTCCCATTCATTTTTGTTGGTTTGTTGTTGTTTTATTGTTTTGGTGGTATCCATACTATCATGCCCTAGTTTCACTTAGGGTCTCATATTTGAAGGATCTCATGTGCTTTAAAAGGTTGGAAACCAGTCTGATGACCCTTCTAATCTTATTCTTGTGTTGATTCAATCACTTTCATGTCAAGTTTTTGATGCCCTAATTTCTTGAGTTGACAGGTTGTGCATGTTGGAATATGGCTTCTAGTGTTGTCATTGATGGCAACTAAAGTAATCTTTATGGTCTGCATATCTGTACCTAGTCATACCGATAGATAAAGTGAAATATTGTGTGTTACTGGCATAATATTTGAAGAACAGGGTATTTGGTCAATCAATTAATCTGTCTACTTCACCGGATCATCGTTTTGTGTTGTGGACCCCTGGGATTTCTTGTTGAGCATGTATATTATCTTATTACTGAATTTTTTGGTGTTGCATTAGTTGTAGTACGATCTTGGAGTTTCGGTAGGATGTTTTTTGTCTACTTGCTTGTTGTAGCCGACTCAGTGAATGTGGCACGTTGTGGATGTGTAAAGTGAAATTATTTAAAATGTTTTTATGTTTAAATATTTAATTATGGGTCTCAACTTTAATCTAGCCAACTTGTTTGGGTGCGCATCAAAATTGTTCATGTTTTGGGCTGATAGTTGATAATATTTCCAAGTTTTATTAAGGCTGACCTATAGCGACTTGATCTCTAGATGTAGATATATATAAAAGATTCGATATATCATTTGATATATGAAAAAGGGAAGTGTGGTGGTGTGTTGTGATCATCAAGAACAACGATTAGGCGATTATGCACTGTTTCACTTGTGTATTAAGATTTTGGCAATGTTTTTGTGTAGAGTAGAGCAGAATTGTTGAATCAGTCAAGAGGACTAGAGATTATTTAAAGAGCTTAATTGGAACTGTAATAAGGCATTTTTGATGTTATTTTATCAGTTCATTCTTTTGGATCTATTCCAAATCATTGTAGGGCAGTGAGCCCATCCTTTTTGAGCAATGAGCTCTAGGAAGTGAGCTTGAATGCAAGTGCATTCCCATTTTGTACTTTTCATTTTGGGTATACTCAAACTATATTGTGGATTGGCCATCTACTATGGTTTTTCCCCTAACAGGGTTTCCACGTAAAAATTCTAGTGTTATGGATTTGTGATTACTTTCTTTTTATTTCTTTTGTTGAATGATTAAGCAAGTTAAATGACAAAATAATTAAGTTGAATTTTTGTACAACACTGATTCACCCTCCCCTCTCAGTGTTGCTTGTTTCCAATTTTTTCATTGATGTCAAAGGGGGAGAGAGTGCAGTGAAAAATTCCTTGACATTCTCAGGGGGAGCAATATTCTAAATTTTGGCAGTGTACTTACCCATTTCGACACTTAGTCATTTTTCACTAAGTGTTGCCATCAATGCCAAAGAGGGAGATTGTTGGCATATGGCTTCCAGTGTTTTCATTGATGGAAATTGAAGTCATCTTCATGGTCCATAGATCTGTACCTAGTCATACTGGTAGATAAAGTGAAATACTATGTGTTATCGGCAAAATATTTGAAGAACGGGGTATCTGGTCAGTCAATTAATCTGTCTACTTCACCGGATCATCATTTTGTGTTGTGGACCCTTGAGATTGCTTGTTGAGAATGTATATTATCTTATTACTAAATTTTGTGGTGTTTCATTAGTTTCAGTATGAGCTTGGAGGTCCAATAGGATATTTTCTATCTACTTGTTCGTTGTATCAGACTTAGTAAATGTGGTGCATTATGGATGTGTAAAGTGAAATTATTTAAATTTTTTTTATATGTTCAAATATTTAATTATGGGTCCCAACTTTAGTCTAGCCGACTTGTTTGGGTGGAAATCAAAATTTTTCATGTTTTGGGCCGATAGTTGATAATATTTCCAAGTTTTATTAAGGATGACCTATAGCGATTTGATCTCTAGATGCGGATATATATAAGAGATTCGATATATCATTTGATATATGAAAAAGGGAAGTGTGGTTGTGTGTTTCGATCATTAGGAACAACAACTAGGTGATTATGCACAGTTTCACTTATGCATTAAGACTTTTGCAGTGTGTTTTTGTGTAGAGTAGAGAAAAATTGTTGAATCAGTCAGAAGGACTGAAGATTATTTATAGAGCTTAACTGGAACTGTAATCAGGAATTATTGATGCTATTTCATTAGTTCATTCTTTTTTATCTATTCCAAATCATTATAGGGAAGTGATTCCATCATTTTTGAGCAGTGAGCTCTAGGAAGTGAGCCTGAATGCAAGTGCATTCCCATTTTGTACTTTGCATTTTGGGTATACTCAAACTATATGGTGGATTGGCCATCCATAGTGGTTTTTCCCCTAACAGGGTTTGCATGTAAAATTTTTGGTGTTATGGTGTTGTGATTACTTTCTTTCTATTTTTTTTTTGAATGATTAAGCAAGTTAAATGACATAATAATTAAGTTGAATTTTTGCACAACACTGATTCACCCCCCCTCTCAGTGTTGCTTGTTTCCAACAATGCAAACTAGGGTTTGTGTACCATGGCTTTACCATGGTTTGTGTAACAATTTGATTGGGAAATGATTTTTTTAGACAACATGCCCAATCAAATGATCAAAGTAAATCAAACAAAGACCGTCTTCATGACTTCATATGTTGTATATGCTATTGCAAGGATGGGTATATTTCTTGGATTGAATGCAGTAGGAACATTAGGGGAAGCTCCTGGACAAAAGAAGGCATGGGAGAATTATGATCAATTTACCTTGCAAACATCAAATCTGCATTATAGAAGGGTTAATGATGCATTTCTTTATGTCATCATTAACCAGTTGACTAGAGATGCTGGATACAGGTTGAGTAGAGATGCCATGGCTTTCATTGCTGAATGAGGACATTGGTATATCCAATTTCCCAAGTTCTCTTACTTCCAATTGGAAATATTTGATGGACATCCTCACCTACTCCCAATATGTTGCAATGATAAGATTGTCCTCATGGAATTCATATATCAGGCCTTGGCAGTGAATGACAAGTTTGCAAGTAAACACAAAACAGGATGCCACAAGTTTCCCATGAAGTTGGGAGATTATAATTGTTCTCATATTGTGGCTGCAAAAGTAGTATGTGATGAGTTAAGTCACTTAAGGTTGGGATTGTATACATCCTAGAAGTATTTTGATCCAAAACATAAGATGAATGGTTTGCTTCCTACCATTTTTTGAGAAACATTATAACCTATTGGAGGATTTTTGGATAGATTTTCAAGATGAGTATGATGTTAGAAAGAGAAGCTATGAAAGGCTTCCCATTCCATTGATGATTGGGTTTGGAGTAAAAGAGGAGATTCCTGATACACTATCTGATGATGGTGTGGTTTTGGATCCTGGCTATGAGGCAGAAAAAATTGGTATCAAGAACTTGGACCCCATCAATTGGGATGAGGAATAATTTATTGATATTATATAGATTTCTAGGACAATAATGGATAGAAGTATCCAATGGGTAGTGATGAGGATAAAGGAGACAAAGGCTCTAACTTCAAAGAAGAGGAAATCACAAGGAACCTGAGGATACAAGAGAACAAAGAGGAGAACAACTCCTAAAGAGCAATTAGAATATCTCCCTCCTAGTTGTAGAGGAGAGGCTGATCCAAAAATAACTGCCCTAGATATTCATGAGCCACAAGGAGAAGAAACTACAATAGTTGTAGAAGGAACTTCATCCCAACCTTCTCTCCTTGGAGAATCTAGTGAGGAGATACCTACAGGTAGTCTTGATAAGCAAGCAAAGACCCTTAAGGGGAAGGAAATGGAGGTTGAAATTCATGACATTGATACTGATTCAGAGGCTACACAATTAGATGATGAACCTTCCAAAGTTGTGTTTGTTGAGAACATTGGAAATGTTGAGGAAGAACATGTGTTGACTCTGGAGGACCAGTGGAAACTCTTAGAGGATGAAAAGAGAAAAGTAGATGCTAAAGCACAAGCTGAGGCACTTGCAAAGAAGAAAGAAGTTGATGCCTAAGCACAAGCTGATGCACTAGCCAAACAATAGGAATTAGAAGCTAAGGAAAAAGTTGAATAGCTTGGAAGGCAGCACAAGGAGAAGGAAGATCACCTGCAACAACAAAAGGAAGCAAAGCTAAAACTAAAGAAGGAAAGAGATAAGTTAGCTATATTGCAAAAAATCCATGAATTGGAAGAAGAAAAGGCTCAAAAAAGAAGAGAGAGAGAAGCCATTGAAGCCAATTTCAAGGCCGTAGATGAAGCCCGAAGGAAAAAGGATGAAAATGAGCTCTTTCTAAAGAAGAAGGAAGCAGAAGAATAAGCCATGCAGGAGAAAGAAGCAAAGGCAATGTGGGAAAAGGTTAAGCAATTAGAGAAATAGAGAGATGAAATGTATGAGTAGAGGAGATTGGAAGAGGAAAGAGAAAGCTGAAGCTGATAGGCTTGCAAAGGAAGTAGCAGAAAAGGGGCCACAAGAGGTTGATTCTCAACCTAAGGTAACAATTCTGCAACTTCTCTCCTATACCACTTCTTCCTCACAAGTGGTTACTACTCTTGCTACCCCAACATGGTTGAAGCTTAACTTGGAGAAAAAAAAATAGTCCAACCCCAACCTTTGAATTGGGATGACATGATGAAAGAGATTAAGAAGGAGAGGCCCAAGAAAAATTCTAGAGTCCTTCACTCCACCAAATTGATAGATTCTAGAGAGATTGTGGTTGAGTGTCCCATTCTAATGGTAGATAAGGACATATCAAAGATACAATTAAATGATTATCAGTTAGGGACTGTGAACTTGGGAAGTCCTACAAGAAATCACTAAATGGACTTAATTGATATTGTAGCATCCTCCACCAAGTCAAGAATGGTAAAGGACAAGCAAAGGAAAGATGAGATCAAGGCTCAATTAGTTCAATTTCATAAGTTCTTAAAGGATCTATCCTCTCCTATTTCTATACAATCTATTGCTCCTACAACACCCATTTTGTTAAGTAGGAAAGAGTTTGATGACCTTGCTAAAATGAGAAGCAAGGTAGGAATATTGGATAGATGGATTGATAGGTTGAACCAAGAAGTTGAGGAGTTTCTTGTTAAAATTTATAAAGCTCATGATGATGCATTGGAGTTGATTAGTGACATGAATTCACGTGTTGAGGATCTTGGGAAACAAGAGGAAGAATATAGAGAACATACAAAGAAGTTGAAGGACATCAATAAGTTGTCAAAACAAACTTTGTTGGAGTAGTCCATCCTTGAGGAGGATAATGCAGACTTTATTGAAAAGGCCATCAACATTATCAATTTCTGGTCCGCAAACATTTTTTATCATAGGAATGAGGTACAATAGGCCAAGAAAGATTTGAATGAATGAATTGAGGAGTTGGGAGTAGTCATTGCTATGCTTGTAAATGAAGACATCCCTCTAAAATATGGCCTCCATCTTGACAAACATAAGGAAAAATAGAATAGTAGGTTTGAGGAGGCAATGCACAAGGGGGATGATGGTGATGATTTTTTGATTGATAGACTTATGGATATCAAGGAGGAGATAAAGGCTGCTAAAAGAGAACTTATCAAACTTGGGGATATGCAAGAGTTTTCTTCTGCAGAATTGAAAAGAATAAAGTTTGAAGATAGTTGGGTGGACGGGCCAGATAAAGATGTGCTCCAAAAAGCATTTAATAATTATGATGATTACATGCTTGAGCAAAAAACACATGAATGAAGTGGTAGTAGAATTTCTTGTTCCTAATGGACACCTAATGACATGGTCAGCTGGACAACTCTCTCTCTTTCTCTCCTTTTTTGTAGGATCATGACATGACTTCAACTAGAGATTCCTAGCAGTTCTACCTTCCCTCTTTGTGCATCAAATTTTGATAATAGAGTCATCAATAATTGAACTAAAGATCATGATGGGAAGTCACCTTATGCACTTCTAGTTGTTCCTTAATTGGCGGATCTCAAATTTTTGATTGAAGGAATTAGTGTAAGGACTTGTCTATATGCAATTTTTCTCTCCATGATGTAAAGGTCAACTAATTGAAGAAATATTAGCAGCCTAAGGACAATTTTAGGACAATTTCTACAATAGAAACTTTTTACAACTTTATGAAAAGACACTTAGATATTTTTATAGTTTTCAATATAGTTTTATGTTATTACGAGAACTAGTTTTAATGGTGATGTCAATGAACAAATGGTCATTCATATGCCAGTGAATGTTGTGCATAAATGTCTCTTATTTGATAAAATTCAATAAAAGATTCTGAATCTGAGACTATTTCTTTTGAGTTGTCTATGAATGAGGTTTCTTTGTGTTCATTGATCTATGAATTTTAATGATGAGCTGATGATATGTTCTTGTTAAATTTGAAGCTTATGAATGGTGAATGATCTATATGTCTTGAATTTTCACTATGAATTAATGCAATATTATAGATTGCACTATAGATTATATCATTTTATGGTTTAGTTGTTTGGAAACAATGCTCATTATGAAGTTTGTATGTCTAAATTGAAGGAAATTTACATTTATGTTTTGTTGTCCTGAGCTCTTTCCTATCTTTTGATTTTTATTTACACCCCCAAAAAGTAGATTAATTTGTATGATGCAGTTTGTATCCCTTTTACCAGTAAGCCCCTTGAACATTACAGTTCCATAGGCCACTGAACAACATCAACACAGTTGAGAACCAATGACAAAGACCTTGGAAGATAGGTTGCTTTAGGTTATCTATCTATTTCAAGAGAAATAGGGTAGAAATATTCTATTTAATGTTGTTGTGTTAAATTGACCATCAATAGGGCTATCATGTCTTAGCCCCATTGTGATTTGATAATTCTCTCCATACATGCAATTTGGAACTTCAACTGTGGTGTTGGGCTGGAACCAAGCACGACATGGTTAATACATGCCATTTCCATTATGGTGTGAAAAGACAACAATCAGATTTGCATTATTTATAGTTTATAAGGGTCCTCATTTCTTTTATCACTATGACTATTGTTGCATTTGTGTGTGGTGAAGGTCTGGTGTTGGGAATTCTAGTTTTGCTAGATAACTATGGAGGAGAGGTGAAAATTCATGGTCAGAATGTCTTCAAAGACTCTCACGAGCATAGGTGCGACTACTCCAATTCATTTGTTGAGTTTTGCTAGGCAGATGGCTTTTTATGGGTCAATTACGGACCAATGCCTCAAGAGAACCCTCAAGAAATATGACACTCTCATTCTAGTCACAGTAAATATGATATTAGGGAAGAGCTATCTAGAGTATGACGAGTCTCATAGGGTCAACACATATATAATTTCACTATTCCTGGCATCAGTCTTAGAAATAATTTTGGGAAAAAGAGAGGTTGGGGCACTATTAAAAAATATCTTCTATGTGGATTTTCTAGTGGGTTTGGAGGATACACTATATGTAGCATCCCCTAGAATGGGAATTCCCAGGTTGTGGGATTTGTGTCTACTCTATGTACTAGGAGAGGTAATAAAATACTACCCTTTCCTATTGGATTTGAAAGGCATGGTTTTGGTCACTCATAGGGAACTAGTGGCAGTTGGTTTGGACTACCTACTATGGGTGTTAAAGCTTCCTCCCTCACCACATGGTCATTGGGTTCCAAATTTCATAGCCTTTTCTTGCACAAATGGCTTCTTGGAGGTGGATAGGTTTGGTGTGGGGTCTCATTAAGGGTTGAGTTTGATTGAAATTTTTTTTTGGTTTGTCTCAGGTGATAAGGATGTCTCTAAGTACTGTTATAGTATTTAGTAATTGATATATATCAATGGTTTGGTTATCTCCAATTCACAAAAGGTAAATGTGTGTCCATGCATGTGTTAGGTCTCAAAAATGCAGGTTTTTAGACCACAAGAAGGTGCCAATCTCTTGATACATTTTTTGGCCCATGAACGAGTTAAAAAAGATTTTGATTACCTGCTACTCTTCAAGGTCTACCAAACCTAGGTAGGTGTACCTAAATGATAAGCATATTTTGAAGGCTATGACCTCTAATTTAAGCAATCTACTCACAATGGCATGCGAGGTGAATTAGATTCAAGGCTAATTACAGCTTCCTACTACAAATATTTTTAAAATCAAGTATATATATGAGGTTTATATGAGATTATTCTAAAATTTCCAGTGCCTACACTATTGGGTTAATGGAGTCGAGAGGTGAACGATAATTTTGGAGATAGGCTTCTGTAAGATGGGTTGACTCACACTTCAGCTTAATTCAAATAGTTAGGCACTCTAAATGTTTTTACCTTGTGGAAACGTGCAAGTATATTAGTTATTTGGACTCTTCTTAGTGATCTTAGTGATATCCCCTTATGCTACTATGAAGTTGTGAAAGGATTTAATTAAAATGTGAAGGGAAACCAATTAAGATAACCTATTCAAAAGGAATTTAATCCAAACAGGAACCAATCAAATCTGATTTTCTTAAAAGGAAATTTAATCCTTTTGCACATAGAAACTAGTCAACAACATCACACAACTACAACAAATGTGTATTGACAATTTAAATGTATTTCCACACACACAATTTGAATAACATAAACAACCACATCAGAGATATCCAAATAACATATAAGCATATGAATCCACATAACAGTCGAAACCTGAAAGCAAGTCAATAATTATGCATAACCTTCTTCATTGTATTTATCCTTGAATAATATGCATTATAACAATAGTTTATGATATGAGATGGATGGGAAAATGAGTGCAATCTATCTTCTTACTAATTCCTACCCTAAATGGAAAATGATATGATGATGATCATTTTCGGGTCTTGGTTTGTCTTATATATATGAGAGGCAACAAGCTATAGACTCACTACAAAAAGTCATGTCGTTTGATAACTAAACATAATTAAAAACAAAATACTATTGCAGGTGAATGAACCAATCCTCTAATCTCCAAGTAAAGCCTGTAACCACCTAATATCTATTCAAAGCTTCTACTCTATGATAGGGCATTCATCATGTTGTTAGCCGAATCTCTCATTCTAATGGTTGTCTTGTTGTATCTAGTATATCTAGAGTTTGGTTGATAAAAACATTTATTACAAAGAGGTGATGGATATACTCTTGTTCAACATAGGTTTCTACTTTGGAGATCACCTCTTTCATATCATATTCCATATATATCATTTTTTCAAGATGCTTATGAGTATTTTGTAAAACCATAACCTCATCATTGATTTCTTGTAATGTAGCAGTTAGAAGCACAACAAACTCTTCCTTACAATAATCATACTCTCAGGGATTCCAATTGTCATCATGAAGTGTCGAAGTTGAATTAAAGTATTGAAGATCTTTTTTAAGCCTGTTGTGATATCCATTGTGTGATCCTACCAATTTGCTATATGTCTACAATATTTGTCCTTCCAAGATTTTCTTGTCTAGGAGCTCCTCTTTCTTTTCAATCATTCTCCCCTGTAATCATTCATTCTCCACCATTTCTGAGTGTGTCTGCTTGAATAGTTTCCAATATTCATTAGCACATTTCATCATTTTATTGAATCTCTCTTTGATCATTTCAGATACAGTATTATACTTGATGATTTTCACTTCTCTCTCCAGTTCTTTACATAACCCTTGAGATTTCAAGTGGCAATTCTTCCAATAAGCTGCATCAACCAATGCATCCAATACTCTTATATTTTTCAAGCCATAGGGAATACAACTTTGATGTGGAGGAGGAAGATGATATTTCTCTTTGATGTGCTAGCTCCTTCTTCAATCTATCATTTTCTTTAACTAGTTTTTCAATATGTGCTTTGGTGAATTTTGCCACATTGGCATTCAATTCTGCTATCTCAATGGGGTTGGTATCCCCTAATCTTTGGACAATGAGATTTCCAAACATTTGGTTTGGATTAATAATCATAGTTGGTCTTTTGTCATGGGGGTACAATGACCAAATAAGTAAGGTGGCCTCATCTGGGTTGCACCCATATCCTGAATACATTTTTTCACTCGCTTCCTTTGTTAAGTTCATTGTTTTTTCTCCTCTTTTTATGAAGCTATCAAATACAATTGTAGAACTAATATCCCACCTTGGCAGAAGAAACACTCTAGCTTCTTGAAGTAACTCTCTTCCTCTCTCAGGAGTGATGGATTCCATCTCTTTATCTATTTCCTTTTTCAATTCTTCCAAAGTGGTGACCTCTTGTTTAGGAATGATATCCTGCATCTTTTGTCTCATTTTCCTGCCTTTATATTCATTAACAAATGATTTAAATTTAGAAAATTTAACAAAATCACAATAAAAAATGAACTCTTGTCCAACCTTGACCCTAACATCATCAGATAATTCATCTAATGCCTCAAATCTTACAATATTGTACTCTTGAGGGGGCTCATACTGTGCAATTACATGAGCACTTATTTTTTTTACTTGTTCACCCTCATCATCACTCTCTTCTTCTTCACTTATATTAGTATCCACAGAGAAACACACCTCAGGAGTAAGCTGTGAAGGTATGTAATCTAGGGGATCTATGTCTTCAGTATGTACTCTTGGATAGGTTGCATGAGGTGCATCAAAAACAAATAAGGGCACATCCTTCACCAATTCATTCACATGAGCAATGAGTTGCTCAATTCTTGTTAGAGGATCTTGTATTTCACCAAATGCCTTTGAATAAGATGGGACATTTTTTATTTTCAATTCTTCTACGAGAATAATATTGTTATATGCAACCATTTTATCATTGGTAGAAGCTTCATCATGGTTACTCATCACATCTTTGACTAAGAACAAATGCTCATACCCTGATAGCCCCTGCGATAGTTTTGTTTTGTGAATAAAGCCTTCTGCATCAAAATTTTCTCTTTCATTACCTAGAGGGAGGTTGTACTGTGTTAATTTAGTATCAATTTCCTCATACCCCTCATTTGTGACCACTGTAAAGTCTCCAAAACATAAGGTGTTTGGAATAATTGAATTTTTTTGTGTCCTTTGAGGTGTTTAACATCAAATTTTTCCAATTGCCTCACAATTTCTCAATAGGAAATTTTGTCAGGAACTACTCGTGGCAACAAATGTGGAGTTGCTTCAAACCCATAGACCCTAATTACTGTACAATCAGAGAAAGCATACTAATCTCCCCAATTATGATTCACTTTATTTCTTAGGTACTTTTCCTTTGGTCTTAGAAATCTTTGTACTTCTAGACATAAGTTATAATTACACTGATATCCAAACAATTTCATCAATGGTTTTACAAAAAAATTCAAAATAAAGGTAATTAGACCTGCTAAATCGGCCATGCAACAATGAAGTGCACATTTGTATAGGTTTGAAATATCCATTTTTATTTGTATCTCTTATCCTTAATTCTTTACTCCAAACCCCTCTGACATGTCCCTCGTACAAAAGAAAATGCATCAACAGAGAATAGTGTTTGAAATGAATATTATCACTGTTATTTTTAATCTTTTCAAGCCCTTGATTTAGGGCATTGACCAAGTAATTGGCATAATCAAATGGCATGACATCATTGCTCTGTATGTCTGCACCTGAGACCATTGGGGCAATAGACATGAGAGGCATAACCTCTACCCACAAAACCTAACCAGCTGAATGATAAGTGCATCAAAAATATTCCTCAAACAAATCTTCATGGAAAGGAGGGTTTTCATTGCGAGAAAACCTCCTAAGTTGGCCTCCTTCATTCTTGGGCCTATGCAGGGGAAATTTCCATCATTTGTAGCTAGTATCCATATGATGATACTCTATCAAGAGGTCTTTGACCGTCAAAGGAAAGTTCAGAGAACACTCCAACTGAAACAAATTAGAAATGAGATCCTTAGAAATAACAAGCATGTTAGCCCCACTATGTGATTGAATAGTTCTCTTCTTGGGGTCATATCTGCTAGCAAGAGCTTTAATTAGTTATGCATTCATGAACACATTGGGAACCATGAGTCTCCCCAAGTTCAACCTCCACGGGTTACCGACTGGTTGAAAACTAAATTATTTTTTGTAATGGTACATGAAGAGCTCATATCCGCATTGTGGTGTCCAAATGTCTTCCAAGCCCTTATGTTTTTCCAATAATCAATCCATTGAAGGATTCATTTGAGCACTCATCTTGGGTCTCATCCCCGACCCAGGACATTGATCTATTAGGTCTTGATTTTGGAGTCTCTTTTCATTTTTCTATTTTTAGCTTTGGGTTTTTTTTGTACTCTCCTCCATTGTTTGAATTCTTAAGCTTTTGAAAAATATATTTTGTCAACTGGGATTGATGTACTTGCTTTAGTTTTGCCTCTACCAATTTTTGTTGCGTAAGAACTCCATGCTTTTCCCTTCTACTTCTTTCCTTAGCAAAGTCCTCCATATTTTGCAACAACTATGTGATCAACTTGTGGTACAATTCACTTCAATTTTGGCTCATAAATACACCACCCATTTCAGTCTTGTCATTGGAGGAGAAAATTTATTTTAAATATTTCAATAATGCCTCAGGATTTCACATCAGTTAGTAATAATCATTATCATTGTATCAGTGAGATTGTGATTCTTCTTCCAACGATATCCACCTTCTCCACTGATGAACAACTTTCCTTAGGTCTATCGACAGGATGCGAGATAATGTCACCATAATATACCCCAATTCCCCTTATATACATTATGCACTTGGTAATCCAAGGTTATATCAGGGCATCGAGGGAATGCAAACATTCGTTCCACCGATGTACATGTGTTACAATGATGTGCTTACTTTTGTTGAATCTATCGACCTATCGAGGAGAGTGCCTTAGGATTTATCCCGATAGGGTATTGTTACACCAATATTATGTTGTGATCTTCTTTCATTGGGCCATCAGCGAGGAAATGATGGGGGTTCCGTCGATGAGGCATTGTTAGGCCGATGGTGCTAATTTTGTTTAGGAATGGGGGAAAGACTATGGAGGCTCAAATTTATTTATGGATGTAATCATTTGGAAATGTTGGCTATAGAATGGATCTTGTCACATAAATTTCAACAATTTGTATTGTGTTGGAAACAAGCAACACTAAGAGGGGGGGTGAATTAGTGTTCTACAAAAATTAACTTTATTATTTTGATCATTAACCCACTTTAAGCATTCAACCAAAATAAATATGCAAAAACAGAAAGAAAATAGCCACAACACCATAACACAAGGATTTTTATGTGGAAACCCTGTTAGGGGAAAAGCCATGATGGATGGCCAATCCACAATATAATCTGAGTATACTCAAAAAGAATTTTACAATATGGGAATACAGTTGCATTTAGGCTCACTACCTAGAGCTCACTACTCAAAATAGGAAGGCACACTTCCTTACAGAGATTTTTATTAGACCCAAGAGAATGAACTGAAAGAATAGCATCTAAAAATTCTTGATTACAGTTCTGGTTAGGCTCAATTTTTGATCTTTTGTCCTTCTGACTTATGTTGCACTTCTGCTCTGCTCTGCTTTGACTCACACCACACAATCTTTATGTGCAATTGAAATTGTGCATAAAATCTCTCTAACACTCTTCTGATATTCATAATACATATCGACACACAATAAATACACACCAAATTGATATAATAGATCAGGCATATATATCCATGACTAACAATTTAATTACAACAAGTCAGCTTTAATAAAACTTAAAAATATTAGCAACTGTCGGCTCAAATCTTAAGAATTATCCAATGTGCATCCACAATGGTTGACAACAACTTAGGTCAGACCAAAAACATAATGATCAAACAAAAAATATTTGAATAAACAATTCTTGATTATCTGCACCACATTTTATCAACTGAGTCAGCCCCAAAATACTGATAAACAGAAACATATTAAATAGATCTCCAAATTTGAACATGACTTGGTATGAGGCACTAATATTTCTAGATAACACAAGAAATACTTTGATGCACCTTTCATGAAATCCAAAACTCAAGATAACAACTGGAAATATGCTCGTGAATTTTTGAACACCAAACTGTTGGATGCTTTGTTCTTCTTGACTATTCACAATCTAACTGTCGGTGTGAGCAAATGGTGTCATGTAGATCCAATTACCGACTAGGGTTTCCATCAATGACAACACCAAAGCATAATTGCAGTGTCTCTTTCCAACAGTATTGATCATAGAATTAAAGTGTGGCGAATTTCTATGGTATGTATAAGATAAGTGAGTGGAGGCTAGTGAAAAATGTGAGGTTTTCCCAGTCCTAATAGTGGCTCTGATTGGGGATGAATGAGTGTGATATCATGGAAAGAATATAGAATAATCTCTAGGAGGTGGACCATGAAAGATGGAATGACATGAGAACCTAAAACTATTGTGCATGGAAAATTATATATTTTAAGAAGTATCTCAAGAATTTTCCATGCACTAGCAATTCTTGACCTTCTCCTAGACTAATATGCATGGAAGATTAAGAAAAGAAATGTTTTAGGAATTTTCCATGGACTGGAAATTCTTGATCCTCTCGTGACATATTTTGCAAATAATGAAAAATTTCTCCTCCTTTATGACTAATGACAAAATGTCTGATCCAAAGAGATTCAAACTTCCCATGTTTTCCTTTATCTTGGCACCTCACATTCCACAATAGGACCATATCATTTTCATTATATTCCCTCTTGTCAAATAAATAATTTTCTTGTGATTGCATCTTTGTATTTTTTTCTTGAGTATCCTCTTGATCTCATCTAATTCTTCCAATTGTTCCATTTTGTCTTCCATAGGCTCAGGGATATCTAGATCTTCTTCAAGTATAAATTTATACCTAGGTAATAGGTTCTACATAGGCATCCTATCCTGTGCTCCATAAAGTAGTTGAAAGGGTGACCTACCAGTTGATTTCTTCACAGTGATTCTATCTTCCCATACTACCAATCTCAATTTAGAAACCCATTCCTTCTTGTTTTTTTCCAACATCCTTTTAATAATCTTTAGGATACTTTTTTTAATTGATTCAACCTATCCATTTGCTTGTGGATGATATGGTGAGGCATATGAAATTACAATGCCATATGATTCACATAATTCCTTGAATTCTTCTGATCTAAAACACATACTACTGTCTATGATTATCACATAGGTTTCCCAAACCTTGTAATGATTTTATCCATCAAAAAGTTAATAACAACCTTGTTTGTGGCCTTTTTAGTTGGGATGGCCTCTACCCATTTCATAAAATAATCAGTGGCCAACAATATCCATTTATGATCTCCACTGGATTTTTTGATATTTCTCCAATAAAATCGATTCCCTGCTGATAAAAAGGAGCCTCAACCTACATTGGTTTGAATGGAAACACTTCTCGATATTTCATTTTTCCAGAGAAATTTTGGGAAGCCTCACACTTCCTTACATAAGTGAAAAAATCATTAAAAACTTTAGGCCAGTAATATCCAACCCTGAAAATTTTATGGGTAGTGGTCTTACTTGAAAAGTTTCCCCCACAGACTCCTTCATGGATCTCTTTCAATACTCTTTTTTCCTGGGATTCATCCAAACATAATAGCAATACCCCATCTCTATTTTCCAATATAAATCACCATCCATGAAAACATATTTAGAGGCTAGTAGCTTCAAATTTCTCTTCTAAATGTTTGGGACATTTTTTATTTTTCAAATAATACATTATATCAATATACCATGTGTTTTTAATTCTTGCAATCATAGTCTCTTCTTCTCATACGTTGCAGATCTGAGAAGCTTCTAGATTTGATTCAGCTATTAACTTGGCAAGACCCTATCCTCTTACTAACTTGGTGATTTGGATCTCTATGTCAAAGTCCTAAATTCTATTGATCCATCTACATCTCCTCCCAATGACCTCAGCTTGTATAAACACATCTTTGACCGCAACATTGGGGATATATGCAATTATTTTTGCC